>JBBMOC010000002.1:8208137-8352546 GCA_037975185.1 Centropyge bicolor
GCTCTCAATCCTGGTCCTGAGGGCTCATGGTGCCGCTGGCTTTGACAACTGGCGAGTTAATTGCATTCACCTGGCATTGCAGGTGTAACTCAGTCCCTGATTAGATGGATAGAATGAGAACCAGCAGGCTCAGAGTCCCGTCAATGAGGACCGAGAAGCGTCGCACAATAAGAGCGAGTAGCTTCTCTATCTGCGAAGCTAATGAATAACCTCATGCTGAGGCTGCAGTCCAAAGGAAAATAAACAACTCTGTGAGAAGAAACAGGCAGGGAATATGATTCAATTTGGATTTTATTTATGAAAAAAGTCAATCATGCAACTGCTTTCTACCTGGATAACAAGGAGGTGACAGTAGCTTGAATAAAACAATATAATGCAGCATTTTCCAGCAAGACAAGTAGAGAATTAAACCTACTAGTGTAGGTGACGAGTGTGTCCTAAATCACTACCTTACCCAGTTGAATGAAGTCGCAGCACGTGTTTAAAGAGTGTAAATTGCTGGCAGGGTGATAAGGCTGGCTGCAGCTGCCTCTGACATATGCGATATGCAAGTGTTTTTCTCACCCGCACATCCATACGTGTGGAGTCAGCAGTGCTCACCCAGGGACATCTGCAGCACTTCCACAAAAATCTAACCTGACCACGGGCTCATAAAAATCATGTTTTCCAATTCTTTCCCAGCTCGTGGATCCAATTTTGGTTGCTGTGACCATGTTAGGAAAATCTGATAAGCACATAATCTCTCTCCGACCGTTACAAAGTTACGTCAGAACACACGGGGGACGTCTCTCATTTTAGTTACTCTTTGCCAGTAGGCATTGTGCCAATTGGGTACGCACTCACATAGTGTGTCAGGCAAGTTGGTTTTAGAGAGGGAAGTACAGAGACTAAATCCCACAGCTGTCTTTCCCTCTCAAGAATCATCTTCTCTTCAACACTTTCACCTTCCCCCGCTGCCTCATTAATGGTAAATCCCACTTAATTTCCAGCCAATTTCAGCACACTATATTTCTCTCTGTATGTGGAACAATGTCTTACTAACATCTCCCAAAGTGAACACCTCCACTCTCTGTTTTGAAAATGTGCAGCTCCACACAGTGTGAATCGAAGAAAAGCAGTGATCTAATATGACAGTGTGAGATTATTTCAGGTGCACGGCTTGTTTAAGAGCTGATAGATCTTCTGGGGAACTGAAGTAAAGCTCATTCAGATGTTAAAGCTCAGACAAAATATCTCCCATTCATCCCCTGCTGATTTGCTGCAGACAAAAGAAGAGATATCACATACTGGCTCTTGTTAATATTCGTCCATGTTGACTAACATGCCTCAGGCCATATAAGTACGAGAACTCCTGAGTGGTGAAAGACTTCCTTTTTAAACAAAGACAATTGTGCCTAAAGGAGAGATGATGCAGAGCTGACACGGAGAACTGGACCCAAACCACAGATATCACAGTGTTGTGAGTGAACTGGTGAGCCCATCTGAGACTGCAGGAACAGGGTGCACCAGCTATTTGTAAATCAATCACAAGTGCATGTTTGTATCTGCAAAATCTGCACCATCCAGTTCTTTATAACTAGTTTTAAAGGAGAAATTTACTAAACTGAGTTGCATCATTAAAATTCACAGAAGCATCGCAAAGCAGTGACACAACCACAAAAACAACAGTGTTAGGGGGCAACCACGTCACATGAGCTGTGACAACTTGTAATCAGCATTATTCACAATTTGTATGTTAATTAATTAAAAAAAAAAGACAGATCAATCAGTAATAAAAATGACTGTTAGTTACAACCCAGTTCACAACAAACACAAATTGTTTGAAACAGAGAAATCACTTCCTCACTACATCCAATCAGTATGAATCATTTTTCAGGCAAAAATAACAATTCCCTGGTTCCTGCTTCTCTGTGTTTTATTTGTATAATTGTGAATTCAATATTTTTAATGTTTTGGACTGTGGGCTAGATAAAAACAATTCATTTGAACACAGAGAATTCACTTTCTCACTAAATCCAATCTGCATGAATGGTTTTTCAAGGAAAAATTAAAATTCCACTAAAGAACTAAAGTTCCATTTATATCTACATTCAAGGAGAAATATGCATGTTTTAGAATTTGTAAATTTAAAATGAGTGAGAATTATCACATTATTATGCCTACCTGACAGATTCTATTTAGAGTAATGAAATTAGCATTGCATGTAATTTGAGGTATTTATGAGAAATGTAATTTAAAATAATACAAATATAAATAATTATAAAACAGCATTTTAATCAGGTGTCTCAATCTAAAGAGGTCACATATGATCAAGCTTAGGTTTTGTTGCTTTAGTTAGTTATGTAACAGCTGCATGTGGCAGTTATTAAATATAGTATAACACATATGTTAACTACACCAAGTTTGAATTTATGAAGAGCTGCTGTGACTGACTTCAGACATTTAATGGGAGTCGTTGGTTTCAGCTCAACACATAGGGCCCCACAGACATCTAAAGTCAATAGAGAGGGCGGGAAACAAGATTTTTTTATTCAACACATATTACAACTTTACCTCCAACACTGTATTTTTCATAACATAATGGTTGACATTTCTCATGGAATATTTGCAGTAGATGACAGATGTCACATGGGGCCAGCGGTTGCCTCACACTCAGACTAAAAGGCTGTCACAGTTATACTAACTGGACCAGGTGGATAAATCCAGTCCAGCAAATCAGGAAAACAACACTGAGGAGTTCTTTCAGTGCACTTTAAATGAAAAATATGCCTGTGGAAGCTTTTACTGTTATGTGTCAGTTTATGATGTTTAATGCATTTCAAGAAATTTATTTTTTAACACGCTTTCCTACTACCTGCCTTGTCATGTCAGTTGATGTCCAACATTTCCCATTATGTCATTGCAATAAAGCTCAAACTCTCACACTATTATAGTGAATTTCCTTCGGTCGAGAAAAAAGCAAAATAAAATAAAACATACCACTCTCCTGTTACTCAAAACACAACATGTTTTATGGCTGTATTGCCTTCTTGATTACTGAGGCTGCCATCAGTGTAGAAATCTGTATCTCTGCCTCCTCTGCGATGGATTTCTTCCAGTAAAACTGATGATCGGCTGCTGCAAAATGGTGTGCGAGAAGAATTCCTTCTCTTTCCTTCTGAGGAAATGTCACCAAAGCCTGACGTTTCAGATTGCCGAGATTTTTTCCTGCAATCATGTTTCAGTGTAGCTGCTGGAAATGTCTCAGTTAGAGAACATTGTCTATGTTTGTGCAGGTATCGTAAGGAATAAGAAAAATACAGCACCAACTGTTACAAGGCACGGTATGTTGCCAGCAAATTGTAGGCATGAAATTTGTCTTATTATGTTAACATTGCAAATGTATTTATCCACTGAAATAAAAATCAATATCAAAAAAGGCGACATAAAAGATCCAGGACATCATATGTCATGTCATGGCCTTCAAATGAAGTGCTTGTTGGACTGTCTCAGCAAGTGTTTGGACCAAAAAGAAATGCTCTGTTTGGGGCCACAAGGCCTAAAGTACCTGCGAGACAGTGAAATACGATCCAGGAAGTCCAGTTTGTGTAATAGATCCATCACTTCCAAGGCTTGTCAGATGCCAAAACACAGAACAAGGGAGGTAAACAGTAGAAATACATCTCGTTTTCTAAAGCAATCTGCCTGAAGTGTGGTCATAAATGCATTCAATGGGTAGGACCTTCCTGGATGAAGTTGAAAAGTTGATTCAACTTTTTTGTCCAACTATGCTGCCACGGTTCGCTGGAGCCCTCTGCTTCTCCTCCACAGTAATGAAAGCGCTGTTTATTTCACACGGCCTAACAGCATCTGACACCCCCGCCCACACTCACACACCTTTCTGATATCAGCTTGGGGCGGCCAAGTGTCCAAAACTGACAATAATACCCACGTAGCAATTGGCCAAATGTGAAAGTAGGCTGGTTTTGAACTTTCTCTCAAGCTCTCCTTTTTTGTGTTTTTCTAATGTGTCCAACTGAGCGCAAAACCAAGAATGCCTTTAGCGGAGAGACTGTCCGAAAGTGTACGCCGTTATCTCCACTTGTACAATCTAATGAATCAAGACAACAAAGACATGCAAACGACTCTGAACTCCTCAGATGTGGTCGGATAACACATTGCACGACCTAGTTCAGTTGAAGCATACTGAACTGTTAACAATGTGCTTCTCTCTGTCTTAACTTCACTGCAGCATCTTAAAAAATGCATCAAACACTAATGTAGGGTTGACTGCGTGCCATTCTCCTACTGTTACAAAATACCTTTGCTATTGTAGGTGCTAGTAACGTTATACATGAATTCATAGCCATATACACGGTTGGCTGCCCAGGCAGTTTAGTTATAATCTATAAACTATAATCCTACTTTTATTTTATTTTGCCTTTCACAGAAGGTACACCAAGTTCATATTCAGGTTCAACTTTTACCTTCTCTCATACAAGAACAGAATTAATTTTTATTTTATCTTCCCATTTTAAGTTCATCTTGCTTGTAATCTTTATTCATGGGATTACACTGTATAATTATAAGAGCCTCTTACGTAAGGTACAATAGACCTATGATAAATTATCAATGATCCCATGTAATACTGCTGTTCTCCATGTAGGTACATACAGTAGGTGCTTGAGATCAGCTTCCGAGCCCCGTGGGGAAACAAAGGCATCAAAGCACCATAAATACTCATGTGTGTGCACAATCAAGCAGTTGCAGACTTGTGGACACACACACACAGACAAATGCTCACGTGCAAAGAAACATACAAACACACACAGGAGTGTGCACAGAGGGGATGTGAACACTAACACATGCATGCACACATACACCGTACTTGCCAGGAGTCTTACACACACACACAAATGCAGACAATTGAGACAGAGTTTGGGTAACCATGGTAACGGCAATGCCCAAAGGTTTGTTACTGAAACCTGGTTAATTATAGAGAGAGAGAGAGCGAGAGAGAGAGAGAGAGAGTAATGTCGATACTCGAGGGAAAGTCTTTCACCATCTGTTAAAACCCACATGTACCCTCTACCCGGTCGAGTGTGTATCGAGTGTATCCACGTGTGTGTGAGTTTGAGGTGTTCCTAGTTGTTGAACGGTCAAAAACATACACACAACTCCCTCTCTCCCGTGGCGCCCTATACATGGAGACTAACAGTTTCTCATTGGTATTAGATGACTAACTGGAATAGCTAATACAGAGCAGCTAAATAAAGTGTGCTAGCATCTGCTGCTGAGACACACCAATTATCGGAGCGGGGAAGGGATAAGGGTGATAAGTTATACAACTACATACAGAGCGAGAGGGAGAGGTGAAGAGGAGGAGGAGGAGGAGGAGGGTGGGTAAGTTGACAGGGGGAGAGTGGAGGAGGAGAGTGCAAGGTGTCAGGGGGGATGGAGGGAGGACTCGGCGAGGGGGAGAGAGGGAGAGTGAGAGAGAGAGAGAGGGAGGGGTGACGGAGAGTGAGTGAGAGAGACAGAGACAAAGTGAAAGAGAGTTGAGGGTGGAGAAGGGAGACGCAGGACTAAATTTGCTGGGAACATAAAACAACAAGATGGAGTGTACTTCTTTCTTGGGAGGTAAGTGATCACTGAGGGGGAGAAAGGGGGACACATGGAGAGAGAGACATAGAAGGATTGGAGGGTGGGGGGACTGATGCATCAGTGAAGAGTTAAATGCTTGAAAACCAGGCCAGACAGTGGAGGAAGAAGTTGACTAAAGGAGACTAAAGAGAGAATGAAAACGTTCATTTGCTGTTTGGCTCAGAGTAAAGAATTGAAGTGAAACCACCTGTGAGTGTGTGAATGTGTCAGGCTGTGTGTTCAACATCAGGAGCAGTGACGATGCTGATGGCAGCAGGTTAAAATCACCTTTACGTGCAGCTCTGTGTTAAACCTTCTTTGCTTTCTGTGGCCCTCCATCTTATTTTTCTTTCTCTCTGCTCTCCGCGCCCTCTCCCCTCTTATTCCCCAGGCCCCCGAGCAACCTGTTTGTGTATTCCTCCCTCTCCATCCCTCTGGCTCCTTCCCTCCCTCCCTCCCTCTCTCTCTCTCTCCGCTGCCCACTTGTCCTAACCACCATTACACCTCTTTCGGTCATTTAATTTCTAGACATCATCTAGTTGGTCCACTTGAGAATGCCAATCAATTGGCCGACGTCCTTATGGGAAAAAAAGGACAAAGCAACTCAGGATAGATGCAGACACCTTTATCTGGGATTAAATAAGATTATAATGATCTTTAAGATGAAATGAAACAGCACTTTTTCAGCAGAGAGATTAAAAGAAGAAACTAAATCTAGAAAAATGAATAACTTACAGAGATAAAAGCATCTTGCCTTCAATTACAAACCAGCTAATTACTCTGTGTATTAAGCATTCAAAGGCAGTATTATTAATGGCTGTCCCAACCTGTGCATCCAAACTGACAATCCAGATAGATAAACACTGGGATGCATAATTCCTATAAGGCTAAAAGGATGATTTTTTAAAAAGTCTTTTGATTTTGCTGATCTGAGTTTTATTAGTAAACGTAGCTCCAGAATCTCATGAATGTGTTTTTCAAGCTTCCTGCCCTCTTATTCCCACCTCAATATAAAAGACCTGCATTTCACCTCAAGGCTGTGGCTTTGACGTACTGAGACCAAGCGGCGAACAAAGAGAAGCACTGTTTCATCTTTACAACACAAACATCTCATTGCATTCGACTTTGCGATGATGATGCCCTTCAAGAATTTGCATGTGAGGTGGAACAAAACACCCGCAGCAAAGTTAGTTTAACTGATGCAATTAGGCGTTTAAGTGATATGTGATGAACCTAATGACGCTAATTATCTATACATTGTCACCATGCATTCACACCTGCAGAGACAATAGGACACAAAGCAGGCTGTTAGTCACCCATTTCAAATTAATGCTGAGATGAGGAGTGCAAGAGCAGAGGGATCTTGAACAATGTTGCAACAGGAGAAAGTTGACCGGAGTTCAACTTTATGCAAATGAGGAGTGATGCGGTTCAGAAATGGCCAACTGAAGGGTAGATGGATTCACTTCATGTTCTTCCAATGCAAACTCTCTTGTGATTACATTTACTACAAGACTTGGCTTCACTTTGAGTACTTCCTCAACAACTTGAACAGAAATGCCAAGCAGGCCATGAGAGAAAGAGAGAGAGAGAGAAAGAGAGAGACTACAAACAACAAGTCAGTCAAAGTCTGTAATACCAAGTCAATGATTTATAACATTATCGATAATAATTTGATAGATAGCTTTGGAGATTTGATTGGCAAGAAAGGAAGAAATGGCAGTGAATGGCAGAATTTTGTTTTTCTTTTTTTTCTGTGATGATTGCATTGGCCCAAACTATTTAAATTCCCTAATGCTAAAATGATTTGTGAATTAATCAATTAAGAAAACAAATAAATGATTCCAGTTTTGATTCCTGATTTGTTCAGTGCTTTTATCTGTTGGTTATCTAACAGCATGAATGAGCAGTAGACTGATTTGCGATTGCAATTTGTAATTATTTTCATCATTTTATTGAATAAATGGCTGATTGGTTAATTCAAAATTTGGCATTTCAATCTGTAATAAATAGTTGCAGCTCCCAGAAGTTCTTATATTTGTACTGAAGCTGGATGGAAACATATTTTCAGTTTGCCACAGAGGACTGTTTACTAAATGGTGACATCTTTGTTTTGGTAATTCCTCTGGGTAGCTCAGTGACTTAGTAGGCAATTTGTTATTCAGTGAGTCTCTAAGATACAACATTGTGCTTCTGCAGCCCTGTGGTGTTAACAGGTGGAGTTCTCGCATGCATATCACGCATAAAGCCCCACCCCTCCACCTGTGAAACAGCTCCACAATGGTTTGCTGAAATTGTTTCTGTATAAATCCTAATATGGATACTTACTGTATTTCAGTGCAGTTTGTAAGTATCACAGTAAGACACAATGGCAGGTGACAACAGCCTTTTTCAAGCTGTGTCCCTCCTAACAGACTTGCAGGCTCAGCTGACCAGATATCAGCCAGATGTTCAACAGGTCAGTTCTGCTTCTAAACAGGTAATACTGGATAAAGGATTAGTCTGATATGTACTTCTGTCTGCCACATCCTACAAGTGCACGCATGCAAATATGTGACCGAGGCTTTATATTGCCCTTCTGTAGTCTGACTACTTTAGCAATCAGAGCAGAACGTCCATGTGGTATTTGGTCAAAATAACCACAGTATTTTACTCACAAAACCTACAACCATCAGTGCAGAAGTTTGACTGTTTAACATATAGAGGATGACTAATCAAGTACTTCCTTTTTTGACCTACTTTGTTTCTTGCAATGCTCATATTAAGTATACAACACAGTCATAATATGAAATCAATATTGGATGAGTCCAAATCATATTCTGCCCATAAAACACACCTCTATTTGTATCTGCACCATTAGACTATTTTCTCTTCAGTTCTTGGTTATGCGAATGTTTTTTTTCTCCCTGAGACTTTGAAGGGATTGCTTTCTTTAACCTACTTTTACTTAAGACAATAATTGCCTGCACATGGTCTATCACACTGATTCCGTGCAGGATAGCTCGACCATAAATTACAGTAATTTACCTCAGATGCACTAATGGCTCCTGTAGGAATATGACTGCTATTTTTCATTAAGGAAACGGTTAAACAAAATGAAAAAAAAAAAATTAACTGATTTTAAAATGAGCCCCCATTATAACAGTATGCTATTATTATCGCTATTTTATTTTGTATAATGGGGGGGGGGGGGACATTACTACAACAATATCCCAATCAGTCCACATAAAAGCATATTGAACACAAAAATGATTACACACATGTTATTATGTCCAACCTCATTTTATATTAAAATATAAAATTATTATTTTTTTTACATTAAAATATAAAACGATGTCTATACAACAAAGTGTCATTTGACCAGTTTTTTAAAGGACTGATAAATAAGTCTGACGATATTTGTTTATCGCAGATATATCCATATCAGCGTATATGTTGGCAAATATATGTCTATAAATGTTAGAGGCCATTTAGAAACAGTGATGACAATTCTTAAAAACAATTTGAGATTTTACTTATCACTAATATTTGTGCTGTCTGTGGACAAAAGTGAGTGTCATCCAAGATATCAGTTTTCCTCTGACTTTTTAAACGCTCAAATGCTAAAATCATGACCAGCTCCAAAAATCCGGCATCGGCCAGGTTCCAGTTTCTACTGGCAACAGTGATATTGTCTTATTCTGACTGTGATGGGAGTCGGACTACAGGAGTCTCTTGAATTGAATCAGACTAAATCCTGGGAAGCTGTGTCTGGAAGAGCGCCAGAGGGTGCTAGTGGTGCAGCTGCACCCAGAACTGGGGCCCCAAGGGGCCCACAGGAGCCTTCTACAGCTGTGCACATAAAACTGTGTACGTGTGTGTGTGTGTGTGTGTGTGTGTGTGTGTGTGTGTTGGATGGTGTGAGGGTGTGTCAGTGTTTTGCACCCAGTGCTGCCTTATTCTGCCAGTAAAAGCAAGATTTAATATTGCTGTGTATGCAGCACCCAAAGGGCTAAGCTGTGGTAACTCTTTTGTGAGAGAACTGCCCAAAGGCAATAAATGCAAATTAATTGTGAGGTATGCCTCTCAGGCAAATAAAAATCATTGGTCACAAACAATTAAAGCACATCCGTTGAACTAGCAGTGACTCGACAGGCTCTCAACCCTGAAGGAGGAACCTGGTCTTGGACGTCCTGGGCCTGATACAGTCTCCTGTGTCAGTGGCATCATTTGTGTTCCATCAGCCTTTATGTTTTAATTAAAACTCAAACTGACTCTGACATATAGAGCCAAGCTTCTCTACAATCCTGCCAAGTGTGAGAAATCTCCCTCCTTCCCTCAAGGACTGAAATCCACTCATTTTCCATAAAAGGCCCCCAAACTGGCTGCACGTAGGCGGCCCCTGAGCACCACCAGCTACACACTCTATGGGTGTGTGTGTGTGTCTATGTGGGTGTGTGCATATGTGTGTATGTGAGTGTGTGTGTGTGCACCTGTCAGTCTAATGCTTGGTGAGTTGTCGGTAATTGCTGGACCATGGCGACCTGCTGAACCCCTGAAACGGAGCTCAGAGAGCCACTGTAAAGAGTAGACACCCCCCCACCACCACCACCACACACTCGCGCGCACACGCACACACACGCACGCACGCAAAGACAGAAAACAACAGCGCGCACTGAGAGGAAGAGGAAGAGGAGAGGAGGAGGAGGAGTATGAAACGTGCGCTGGAGGCGACACCTGTCAAGTCTTTACCAAACACAGTTGGTGTATCTTAAAGACTGAGGTGCCCCGAAGACGGCAGGGATGAACCGAGTTGAAGGCAGAATTTAGTCGCACCTACTGGCGCAGATTTGCGCGCAGGGAGCAGGCGCAGAGCCGCAGACTGGAGCAGGAGGATGGAGCATTAAAATCATGACAGGCTGGAGTTGAAGTGGCGAAGTTGACGCATCGGCTGGAGGAGCAGAAAGAGAGAAAATAAATCCTGACTTTCTCCGAGCTTAGTCTCTCCTCCTCTCTCTCTCTCTCTCTCTCTCTCACACACACACACACACAAACACATTAGCGGAGCCCGAAGAGAAACAACAGGGTGGGAGATAACCAGTGCGCATCGCGGAGCTCCGGAGCGGACAGAGCCGACGCGTCCTCCCCGGCCCCTGCGCGCTGCGCCCGGCCGGCTGCACCGGCTGCTGACCGGGGACTTACCGGACCCAGAGAAAAATAAGTTGAGAGGATGATTTGACAAGGATGCATTGAGGGACGCGAGCAGGAGAGAGGCAGAAATGGATAACAAAGGTATGATGACTGTGCATGAATTCACAGAGAAAAGGGTTCATTGAGTGAGAGACTGTCACGGCTCATAGTGGCATGTTTGAGGCTATTTGACTCTTCATGAAAAACGTGTGTGTGTGTTTGTTCTGTGTGGATGTGTGTTAATGTGTGCAGCTACCTGCTGGACCCCCAAAAAGTCAGATTTAAACAGCAGGGTTTCGGAGAGTTGCAGACAGAGGGAGATTAAAGTGAGAGATTATACTTTGTAAAGAGACAGAATTCCCACATGCATGTTTTCTCTCCCATCGCTCTTTCCTGCCTTTTCCCTTCATCCCTCATGGGAGCAGCAGTGTGTGTGTGTGTGTGTGTGTGTTTCATGTGTATATAATTGCATGTCTTTTGTGTGTATTTGCATTTGTCAGAAGGGCCAAGACTGTCTCCCAATGGACATGCCCTTCTTATATGACAATGCCTGCACCCCGTCTCATACACATACACACACACACACAGCTTTGAAGCTCCATGTTGTGCAGGGCACCAACTAGATGAAAAACACACAAACAAAATGTTGCGTCATCCAACTCATTTCAGCAGATCTTACATCTCTCATTGGATGTAAACACAAACATCACACACACACATATACTGTAGATATATATAAATATATATATATATTCACAAGCACAGGATTAGCAGTCATGCAGGGCCATATTGAGACAGCAGATTAGAATGAGATTCTCAGGGCCAAAGCGGTACAGAACATGGGATTAAAGAAGAAAGGCAGAGATGGATGGATGGAGTGATGAACAGAGAACAAGGGAAGAGAGCGAGAGGCAAAGAGACCAAAAGGGGGGCAAGAGAGAAAAAGAGAGAGCGAGCAGCACAGAACATGAGATTAAAGTGTAATGTCCTAGAGAGGGAGAGAGAAAGAGAGAATCCAGGACAAGTCATGCAGTTAGAGGGAACTGCACATTGGCAGAATGTGGCGAGAATAAAGAAGAGGAGAAGGCTGCAGACACTCTTTCTCTATCGCCTCCCTCTTTTGATCTCCTCTTATTCACCCATCCGACAGCAGGAGAGGAGCGCTGCTTATATAACTCTCCATTTGAAACACAATAAACCAAGAAGGGGTTTGAAGGGGGGGAAAACACAATGTGCACCTTACAGATTGTTAAATTGCCAAACAAAATTAAAAAAGAAATCCTGGGCACAGAGGTGTTCCCAAGCAGACATCAGTATCGTCTCTGCGCCTCAATGGCAGTATTTTTCATTTCCTGCAATCTGTTACAGGCATCATTCACCCGAACAAAAGGGCCCTGCTTACACCTCAGAAGCAAACTGTTTCAAATCCTCAGCGCCTGTGTGAAACTCAGCTGACCAACCTTCAAGCTTAAGCCTTTACCAGCACATGTGTAAAAAGACATGTGTCAATGCACAGTATTCAGCACAACATGTGGTCCTTCATTGAACTCAAAGAATTATTTCTGGCAGATTAATCTCGTCCTTAAGCAGCTTTTAGTCCTCATGTATAAGTATTGCTGACTTAGCCGGACCATCAGGTTGCTGATGCCAATGTGGGGCAAATATCAGACTAATAAAAAGATGTCTTATCCAGAGTCAAGACAGTATGTAAAATGATTCAAGAGCTTCACTTTCGGCCTTTTTTAAAACAACAAATAAGGTATTAGATAAATGGATGGATGAAGCTGGGATTTACTGGCCAACACTTAATTCAACATGAAAAAAAAATCTTTGGTGTTTTGGCATCTTTTTGAGTTTTAAACCTGCACCTCCAGATTTTTTTAGACACTTAGAGGCAGTGTAACAAACTGGAAACACAATGCAGACAGATCATCTCCATTTAAAATATGAGAAGGTGAATGTGTTAGTAAACAGCTGCCTATTACAGATCCAGCAGACTGTGAACAACACTGGCATTTCTTTTGGCTTCTGGCAATGGTGTATATAAGCCAAACTTTCCTTTTAGCTCTCTTTTGATCTTCACCAAGAGAAATATTTGGTTCTTCAGTTGTGAAAATGCTCCACTGCTAGTAACAAATCTTGTCTGATATTTGGTAGTGGGCAGATATTTAGGGTTTAACAAAGATTTTTTTCCCCAAAAAATAGTAAAGTTGTGAGCTGTAAAACCAAAACAATGACCTGAAAGACACTGAAGCAAAATGGACATGCATAGTTGCGTGATCATTTTCTGTTGGTTCATAATTATAATGACTCTTTTCACAGTACATGTGTCATTTTTTCTGTTCAAAGATCTTGATTAGCTCATCTTAACATATCCAGAACTTGATGAGTGCCTGAAAACTTCACCCCTTCCTTTGTGAACTGCAGGTATGCAGGCAATCTTTTCACTAGTGTCACATATAGAACAAGTGTAGTGTACCCCTGGGGGTTAAAAACTACCCCATTTTCTTTTCCCTGGTGGCAGTTTGTTCAGTTTACCAGTGAGTGATTGCATGTAGCGGTGAGCAGTGTTCAAGGCACTGGGTCGGTGCCCTGTGGCAGAACAGCAGGTGTCAAGAGGAAGAGATGACTCTCTGTGCTTCATGTATCTCAGCAGTATGTCTGCTGCCCTGAGGCTATTTGACCGTCTTATCTCATGTGCATACCTGAAGAGTCTCTGATTCTGCTCATCTATTAATTCATTATCTTACCTTCATCAGTATACCCTCATACTGTATCTTACATATATTAAAAAGTAGGTGTTGCTTTAGATCACTTTCAAAGACTGTCCTCAGCTTTGTTTTCATGCCTACAGTCATGACATTCAACATTAATGTTTCACTGCAAAATGTAAATTATTCAGCAGTATGAAACCAGGCCTGGACTGCTACTAAGCATATCAGTGCTTGTCGACTTTGGCAGGCTGTTAACATTTCCTTTTATTAATGATTCAATATTGGAATTGGTGCCCATCCAAATCAATATATGATTGCAACAAATGGAAGATGCCCATACTGCCATCAACTGGCTTGTGGCCTTTTCGTGTCTGTTTTTAAAAATCTGGTTCTTTCTGAGGAAGGCAAATGGTTAAATCTATTGACCAGTAAGATGAATTGGACCAGACTGAGCTTCATTGATCACCAAAAGCAGAAATTGTCTGGTCATCTCCATGGTCATGGCTTGTATCAAAATAAGTGGGGAACCTATGAAATATAGAGCCCAGTAATTATCTACAATATATTTACACAATATACAAGTTCATGTGAGGGTAGTCTGTGGCTTTAAAAAAAAACCTCTTTTATTCCTTTCTCATACAAGAACAACAAACCAAAATTGCAGGGGTAGGAGGGGAGCGCCTGCTATATATATGTCTTCAAATATACCTGCACATTAATGTTTCCAGGCAGCCCACCCTATTAAAAAGCCTGTGTGTGGGAAACACTGTGCTCGAAGCCAGATTTAGAATTTAACCTGCCCCCAAAACAATGATTTCATAACCGAGTCTTGGATGGTTTACAGAGCCTCAGACTGAGACAGCACCCCAGGATGATTTACTGAGGATTACGGCACATTTTCTCATCTTTAACAAATACTGGTGGAACATAAAACTCATTTAGATGTGAAGAGTCAGACTGACAAGGATTGCATCTACAGTCAGTCACCTCCAGTCTGAACTAACAGAACTGAAATTGCAATTGTCTTAGATTAGAGACTCATAATGTAAAAGGTGGGTCAGAGGGTTGAGGCAGATACTATGTGCCCTTAATATGTCATGGGTTCTCTGATCTTTCTCTACACTGTGCACTAATAAATAGAAAAATCTAATTGAAAATTGAAGGAAGAAACAATGTTATCTGCCAAAGGACAACAAGCAGTTTCACTAACAGACACAGGCCCCATTTATACGTGGTATTAACATGTGATCTGTATCTGGATGATGACTTTCAATCCATGGGCCTTTGTATTTACTCCTGGTGTTAATAAGCATTCTCATAATCTAAATTCTGCCTGCATTGTGATCTCAAAATGTAAATTAGTTGGGCTGGTGAACTCATCAATAAACATGGCTCGACACAGGAAAGCAATGCTGTGGACAGGCGTCATTCAGTTTGAATCACTTGTTGTGATTCCTGCTAGTTACAGCTACTGCTTTTTGCTTCAGCTGGTTATGCAATCTTTCAACTTGCTGGGTAATTGATATTCTTATAATCACAATGTATCAAATGACTGTTAAAATAACGTGACAATGTGGAAGAGATCTCTCATAATGATGAACCTACAAAGAATTATAACCTGAATCTTAAGCTCCCCTCATTTTTTCAGAGCTTTAAAGCAAATTTCAGCTCATTGTTTAGCTGTCCAGCAGCAACTTAACTGTTTAGTTTAGTCTCAGAGCTCCATGGTGTCGTTTGCGGCCACAAAAGGCTCCTGTCTTCAGCAAAAAAGCTCCAGAAACTCACTGTACACTACCTGCACCAAAGAGCAGACAGACACAGTTAGTGATTTGCTAGTGAACATTGTGGAACATTTAGCAGCTAAAGAGCCAGATATTTCCCTCTGGAGTGGGTAAAGACGAAAAAGGGAGATAAAAGAGACTGAATATTGGGCTTTTTTTGCCAGGTGGACAGAAACACAACTACATCTGACATTAATATGCATTTTTCCCTTCACAGACTACGACAGAATACTCAGATATGGATGGATGTTAATGTAAGGTGTAATTGGGGTAATACAGTTAAGTCAGAGTTCAGGACTGCCTCACAAGAGGAGGGTGAAAGTCTGTTGGACTTTCAATAAAGTGATATAGGTAATTTATTATGCATATAAATAGCTTATTAACTCATAAGCAAAAAGATAAGATTAACTAGAACTTGAGAGAAGAATCTGCAAATTTTCTTTACTTGAAAGGCGAAATAATCTGTAGAGCTCAAGATAAGAAAACCAAGACATGTAATCAGACAACATCTCTACAATTCTACTATTTCATTTAGCGCACACTTTTATCCAAAGCGAGAACAACCTGGGTAACCTGAGTTCATAGGACTAGGCTAGGCTTTATCAATTGGTCTTATTTTTCCAGTCTACCAAGTGCAAAGATGTGCAGTAAAAAGCTGGGTCTTTAGTTGTTTTTTTTTTTAAAGAATGGAGCAGGAGAGGACCGAACACTGACCCATGAGGAACCCCTGTGGATAGGCTCTGTGGTTTGGACACATTTCAAAATTGGTTCTATGTAGGTCTAGTTATTGTCTTAGTTTGTGCATTATGCAATATATTGTAGGACATAGTGTGGCAAAACAAACAAACAGGGCTTTTATATAATTGAGGTTATGCCATGTTTTGGCTGAGACTGTCCCAAAAAGACATAATAAATACGATCAGCAGACAACCTGAAATACAGTAAATATAGCCCACAGCAGATGCCAGATAACATTAGAGAGATGCATTACACAAGGACAGGTTTTAACAATTTAGGAAGCTTTCTGATACACAGGCATGAACATACACACACACACACAAACACAATGGCCATGCATTAGGCTGTGTTAAATTGCATTATGGCTTTGTGTCTGAGTACGCGTGTGTGTGCTTGTGCTTGCTACATAGTGAGGACTAGAACAGATTTTTTTTTTTAACCAGGAGAGTGAGGACATTTTTTGAAAGAGAGGACATTTTGGTCGTCCCTTGCGACTTCAAAGGGCTGTTTGAAGGTTAAGACTTGGCTTTAAGGTTTAGGTTAGGGTTAAGCATTTAGTCGTGGTGGTTAAGGTTAAAGAAATGACCAGAGAATGCTTTATGTCA
This sequence comes from Centropyge bicolor, assembly GCA_037975185.1. Classification (NCBI taxonomy): domain Eukaryota; kingdom Metazoa; phylum Chordata; class Actinopteri; family Pomacanthidae; genus Centropyge; species Centropyge bicolor. The sequence continues at coordinate 8,224,767 of JBBMOC010000002.1, forward strand.
ATAAGGATCCACATGTATAGACGTACAAGTATATTTGTGTGTGTGTGTGTGTGTCAGTCCATTTGTTGGAGCACAGGAACAGTGTGGGAGACGCAGGCAGGTCAGAGAGAGTAGGAGTCACACAGAGCGAGTTCAGAGATGAGCTTTTGTTTGTGCAGCAGGGATGACTTCAGAGCGACTGCACTGTTCCCTCACCTGCCTTTAAACCAGCTACAGACACATCCAGAAATACTGGCTCCTTTGATTAAATAGTGCAAGTTATAATGAGCTGAATAACTACGAAAACAAGAACTAAGATACGTTCTGTTCCATTAAAATTGAGGGAATAATTTTCACTTATGCAAAAAGAAACTCCCTGTAGAGAGAATACACTGCTTTCACCTCTGGAAAGACCACGGACACATAGCACTAATGATTTACAATTATGAAAAGCACAAATTAACTGTTGTCATGAAGCCTTTATACTGCAAGTTAAAGATAATTACAAATTATCGGTCAGCATCAGTGACAGCTGAGATTTCGGACAAACTGTGTGTGTCACTGTGGAGAAAATGTCAAAAATACTAGATGCAGAAAGAGAAAAGGTCTGGAGAGAACAACCCCAGTGGTGAAAGGAAAGAAAAGAGCAAAGATGTGATCATCTGGGTGAGGAGTTCATTTGATGCAAAGAGTGCTTTCCTTTTGATCCTTCTTGGATCAGAGGCTGAGAGAGCTAATGGAGAGCGACAGGTATGAACCTATTAATAAATAAATCAGCACCTTTGGCCAGAGTCATTCATCATCTCATTTCTGAACATGGGTGTTTTAAGTTGTCTTACATTTTCCACTTTTTATTTCAGTGTATTTGAGTTGTGATTACTCAAAACATGGCAAAATTATTAAGATGTGAAAGATTTCCCTCAACAATCAGAAATAAGGATTTAAGTACTGATGATGTGCAGAATCACCAGACTAATAAAAGAATGCCTAACTCTTTCTGCAAGCCTATAATTTAAGTCTCCCAAAATACATTTGTGATGGCATTAGTCTAGCACAAGCTCCAGATTGTCGACATTTTTCAATTTTGTATCACTTGCACCACAGTTCACATCTGTTGCAGCAGTCTGAGTGTGTTGCCCGCAGCAGAAATTAGTGCTGCATTGACATGTGGTGCATGTAATTCATTTGGAACTTGTGTTTTTAAAAAAGCTCAATTTTAGATTTTGGGACTTGCACCAACTGCGCCTTCGCTGGCAATGTTTTCCTGACTTAGCCCACTGGATAATGTCAAACGGTGGGTGTTCAAATATAATGTTTCTGTGTCTATTTTAAAGCTAATATGTAGGATAGTGTCTAATGTCTATCTTTTACGTGTCTGTTGGTATATGTTGCAAAGCTCTTTCTTTATTTTATACTTTAGCTGATTAGATACCTTGAGGCTTTTCTGAGATTAGCTGTCTTTTTGTAGTTACTTGCACTCCTTGGTGAATGTTCAAATCTCTTCACAATCAGTTAACCACGGTGGCAAGAAAATACAATTTTGTTTGCCTAACCCAAGTTTAGACCAAATACCACAGCCATTAAGTATAATAACACATCTGTTTTTCAGAGCCACAGCATGCACGAGAACTGAAATCTCTCAATTTTGATCACAACAAGCATCTTAAGTGGAACCAAAGGCCAAATTGGTAAAAAAAAAAAAAAAAAAAAGAACTTTCACACTAAGCACAATATCCTGGATGAAATAAACATGTACACAGCTCAAGCTACATTCAGAGAGCGTTACACCCTCTGAAAAGCATGACAAGATGGCACTTGATTGTGAGGTCGACTGGCAGAAATATGTGTTTGACCTGATGCATTGAATTCCAATAAATCTCTCAGGTATGCAGTGATAGTGCTCGACTCTATGCTTGAATGAGCTTTGATAATTACCCTATAGCCTTTTCTGGAGTGTGCTCATTTGTCTCTTCATAATGAGGAACAAAGGTAAACACAGCCAACACAGAGCGACTGCTGACTGATAGACTGGCAGGAGTTGCATCGGTTCTAGTTCGCTCACATTACTCAGCAACGGCACATCTCGCACAGTTCACACAAGTTTTTTTTTTGTCCTTTATAAAAAGTTGAGCTCCTGTGAAATCTTTTTTTTTCTTCCAGAGATAACAATGAAATGGAGAGTGACAGAAAATAATAGACAGAGAAAGAGAGTGAGAGAGAGATAAAGTGTTGGTGGGTGAGAGGTAACAAAGCCTGTCAGCTGGATCCCAACCTTCAGTACCGTGCCTTAGCCTGCCACCAGGAGGCCGCACGTACTTCACATCTTATTGGATTCAAAATGACTTGTTTCTTCTGTCATCAGGAGTGCGCACGCACAGACACACACACACTCACACTCACACTCACACAGACAAAAGACTCCAGGGATTCTGTTCCAAAAGCATAAGTGCTAAGTTCAACCTAGCAAGAGTTATTGTGACCTATCTAAGAATGCCTTCTGGTGGACTGTTGTGTATGTGTGTATGTGTGTGTGTGTGTGTGTGTGTGCTACAGTGTCCGGCCCGTAAATTGCCTGTCTGTAGATACTTCCTGTGCATACCTCATTCTGAGCGAGACAGAGAGAGAGAGAGTGTAAATGCTTTGAGCTGGAAACACCCTCAATCATATTTAATGGGATGATTTATCCACATACTGTCATGAGACGATGTGTATGCATGCTGGGCTGTGTGTGGAAATGTGTGTTTTACTGAGAGATAGGGTATATCATAGCATCTCCTGGCATGTAATATTGCAGGCAGATGGGTGTGTGTGGGGGTTTTTTTGGTGCAGATAAATGTAATGCACGCCTCCTGTACTGATAGAGAACAGTGTTAGACTGATACAACAGGCCATTTTTAAAGCTGTTTATGTTTCATTGAGACATTGGCCAGGTCACATCGTCCACTGCTGATGTGACGGAGGCTCCCGTCTTACTGCAGATCCTGAATATGTTTTTATGAATATTATTTCTTCATCGCAGATGGCTAAGCAGAGAACTCATTCCAGCATGGTGTGGGAGGATTTTACTCACAGCTTCAGGGGTGTCAGTCTGTAAAACCTGCAATGAAACCTGCCTCACCCTGCCTTAAGGAGCTGCCAACCCACCTTAAAGCTTTCATCTGCGAGGGTCTCACTGGCTCTTCATTGTCCCATGGTCTAATTGCCGTTGCAGAAGGTTTTTCTGTGCTGGCAAGATGAATAATCTGGGAGAAAGGGTGAATCATTTTAAATCCAAGTTTCTCTTTACCATTAAAATGGGCAGAATTTTAATTGAAAGTTTTTGGTTTGCACTGGCTTCGGTTAGAAACTATGAATGCTCATCATTAAACCTGCATATTTGTGGAACTCTAATTGAAGGCAAATGGGTGAAGCACCTGGACTTGCAGCGGTGTCAGTATATTGTCAGCACCCAAAGCCGCAGCCCTCAGAGCCCCAGAGAGATAATACACTTTATTTACTACATATGCATGAAAATCTCTGTGCTGTAGCCCTCAGTGTGAGGTCTGACTGTTTTAATTATTAGCTGCTGTGTTTAAAATTAAGCCGCCAGCATTTTCATTATTCGCACCATATTTATGCAAAACACCTTCACTCTGGGCGTGTGTGTCCACCCATCTCCACCACCTCCACCCTCGTTTCTTCTTCTCTCGTTACTGTCTCTCCCCTCTTTCTCTCTCATCGTCACCGCTGTCCTGTCTTTTCACCTCCGCTCTTAAGCCCGTCCCTACCTCCTCCTCCTCTCTCCAGCAGCGTTCTCCCTCTCTCTCTCTCTCTCTCTCTCTCTTTCTCTCTCTCTCAACGTCTCGTTTACTCCCTCCTCTGCTGTTCATTCCCTCTTTGGAAACCGGCTTCCTCCAGGGCAAAAACTCTACAGCTCACTTTGTCTCCCTGTCCGCCTCCATCTATGCTCCCCTCCTTCCAACTTTCTTCTTTATCCCCTCTCTTTCTTTCGCTCCTTTGCACAATACGGTACGTTTCAGGTCCCGTCTTTTGAAAATTCCCATGTGCACTGCTCGGTTCTCAGTGGCTTGCTCTCATCTTATCACTGTTGGGGTTTTGTCCTGGCTACTGTTCAGAGGAAGCAAAGGAGGAGACGTAGAGGAAGAAAGGAAACAAAGCCAGGAACTGCCACCACACACATTCGCACACAGACAGGGGCAGCAGGAAGGATTTCATCTCCAGAGTTTATCTTTGATGCTCATGCTTTGTCAACAGTCCCTCCAATACACCTGAACTGAAATAAACTGAGCTGTAACAGAGCCGTGTAAAACGATGTCGGTTGTGTGACGACACTTTTGCTATTAAAGTGGATGAGACAGTCCAGCAAACGTTCCTTAAAGCCCGACACAGAACACATGTATACTGATGATGTATACTGTTAACAAAGTTGAATACACAAAGGGGGAATAGCACAAAAATCCCCTGAAGCATCACCACCTAATAACGCATGCATAGTACAAGCGCTTGCACTCTCACCAGTAATTAGACCCATCCTCAAAACAAGTAGCGGGGCTCTCAGAGAGGAACACCTGCAACAAACCGTAACATTAGCGCTTTCTCCCCCCGTTCATCGTATGCTGTTGCATTTTTAATCACAAAAGACATGGTGCCCTCAAAAAATGAAAATGAAGGATTTTAACTGATACCTGGAGGATTTGGACTGACAGGATTGAATATTTTTGTTTCTCTTTGCATAATATATTTGTTTAAATAGACTGTCGGTTTGCAGCTCACACAGTTCTTGAATTCACTGAATATCCTACAAGGTAATCTTAGGGTATTCTTAAAGTAAGCAGAAAGACTGACTTAATTCATATTGAGATAAATATCAACGAATCTGAATTTTAACTAACCCATAAAAGGCAATGGTGAGAGTGAGGAAAAAAATAAGTGAAATGAGAAAATAGAGAGAATCTGAGATGGACAAAGACACTGCCAAAGAAAGAAGAAAGAAAGGGGATGAGACAGGAAATAGAGAACAACACCTAAAAAGGAGGCAGAAAGAATCTCAATTGAAAAATAAGAATCATGAACAGGAAGAGAAGGTGTTGCAGGAGGATGAATGTCAGGGGGAAAAAACATGCTAAAAAACCTTCTAAATAATCTACAGACGCTACTTAACACCTTCCAGCAGCCTGAAGTAGTCGACCTACTGTATAAGCAAATTCAGAGATAATTGACCTCAACACTGTTCTGAGTGGAGAGAGATGGAGGGAAGCAAAGAGAGACAGAAGCAGACACTGTACCATGGTGTGAACTGCCATAGCGAGTAAGTGGGAGGTAGTGTTGTCACAGTGCATAATGGTGTTGCTATCATTATCACTGGCTAGAAGAACAAAGAACAGAGAGCTGGTGTCTTTGTGTGTGTGTGTGTGTGTGTGTCAGTGAGAAGGAGAGAAAGCCAGCGCTAGTTCACGGGTCAAAAGAGCAACAAAAGTGTGTGTGTGAGAGGCTGTGAGGGTGAATTTTTATTTCTGTAAGTGTGGAGAAGATGTGTAGAACTTTGCAGGTGTGTGTGAGGTGTCCTTTTTGCAGAGGGAGGGGGCAGCTGCTGATCGAGGCTGGTGGCGCACACACCACCCAGGCACAGATCTGCCTTGTGAAGCTGATAATACCAAAATGTTATTGACTGTGTTTAACACATTTGTCTTGACATTTATCAGCACTGTGACATTTTTTTGTTTCTTTTGTTTCATGTGTGCAACAAAACGTTCCTGCAATCGTACTTTAAGGGGTTTCAGTGCTCAAGCTTAAATAGACAAAAAATAACACAAAGTAACGACATTTCACTGTGGATTATATTTTACAACTATAGAAACCTCAAAATGCATGAACATGAAATGGATCAAATGTGGAATAAAAGTGATATGAATAATAGTACATCACTGCCACTTATAAGCTACTGTACTGCTATGTTAAAGGAGAGCTCTTAGATCTCTCTAAATGTATTTGTTCCCTTTCTGAGTGACTGAGACAGTCTGGGGTGGATTAATGCACAACTTACTCGAGGGCTGTTGTAAGGCTTGTTGTGCATGATTTTTTCTGTTATATTATTTTCTGCTCCAAATCTGGATGATGCTCTAAGCAGTAAGGCAGCGTGAGTGTCCACATTTCATCCAGTTAGATTATCAGGGCCGACCACCTTGCTTTGCATATGGCCGATTGCCGGTCAACATCCACTACTCCCCTGTGCAGAGGAGGCGTTTACTGAGCTGGTAGCAGGAATCATTGCAATGTCCATAGTTCAAAAGGAAAAGGTTGGAAATATTTATGATTGTTCTTATTGTCAACTAAACCAATAAAAACACCAAAGCCAACAAGTCACGTTCCTGTGTGTCGCAGATCTTCACATTTATTTACTACATTCATTTTGTAGGCACTTATCACTGAAATGAAAAAAATGGATTCAGTCTTCAAAAATGGTATGAGCTACACTGTTGTTGACAATTATTAATATGTGACACTGAGTGACATGTTTTTTCATTACAATAAACATGGGCCCTGTCATTTTATGTTTTAGTCAATGCCACATACACCGTCCTGCTGTGATAAATACTCATTACTGCACTGCATGTGTATTAATCCACGTCTGAAAATAGTCCCCAAAAAGGCACTCCTTGATTGATGTTTGCTAAAACTATGGTGTCCGGCCATGTTAGGAAATTAATGATCTTTTTTTTAAAAAAAAAAAAAATGAAAGCATATATTTGTGATGTGTCTTTAAAGACTTCAGTAGATGGACTTGGGGCTGAGATCCAGAGACACGTTAGAAAGGTCAGAAAGTATTGAGAGACGGACTAACACATCATTGGCTTTGGTCTTTTCTTTGAAATTTGTTAACAGAGATTAAAACACAGGAAAAACACCAGTCTTGCGCTTTTAATCGTTTGCCCACTGCAACTATCTGATGAGGAGTCCAAGTAGAAATTAGAGGCAAAAATGAAGCCAACCCCCGGTGTGTGTTACAGCCGAGAGCCTCCCTTCAGATCTTCGCTGCTTATCCCTACTCTGTCGCCTCCCTCATCTCTCGCCTCCTCTGCCCCTCCCTCTCATGCTAAAAGGAAGCTGTGTATTGCTGCGTTGGAAAGCAAGTCACATCCCTCTCACTCTTCTTTTTAGGCCCTCTTAGAGCCTCTCCCTCTCTCCTTTTTATTTCCCACCTCTACCTTTCTCTCCATCTATCCTTGACACTCTCTCTCTGTCTTTTTCTCTCCAGCTCCGTTCCCTCCAGCCTTCGCGCTGTCCACGCCGACACCCTCGACTGAGTCTGCCGGAGTCATGGCCTTCAGAGCCTGACAAGAATTCAGTGCCTGCACAAGTGTGAGAGTGTGTGTGCGTGTGTGTGTGTATCTGTGTCTCCAAGCATAGATGAAATATGAGCTGTTAAATATGAATGCCGGGTTATGTTCCGATGCCATGTAGTCACGTCACTCATGCATGGAGGAGTAGTAAAAATGTGCGTGCACACACGCACGCATGCGCGCGCGCACGCACACAGTGTGGATTCAGTGTGTACGACAAGTAACTGCAGAGTTTCTGTGGTATTACTCTGCATCACATTTGCTATCCATTTGTCTGTGATACTTGCCACACACAAACACACACACACAGAGGCAGGCCCTGGATTCAGGCTTCACTGACTTTAAACCTTGCTCAGGCTGACAGTAATTTCTGCCTCCAAATTACATTCCAATGGCTTCATAAATCTGCTGCCTCCTCCTCCGCCTCTTTCTCTTTCCCCAGTCTTCCTGCCTCTGCTTCTCTATCTTCCCCTCTTCTCTGCCGTCTCTTCCTCTTTCCCTTTTACTCCAGCCTCACTTCATTTTTCCTGTCTAAACCTCTACCCTCCTTCTTCCCTCTCCGCCTCTATTTCACCATCTCTCTTTCTCCCCTCCTCTCTTTCTCCCCCCCCCCCCCATCACTTGTTTTCTCGTTTCCCCACACTCCTTCTCTCTGGCGCGGGCTCAGTAAATGAGAAACAGGGAGGCAGAGATGGGGAGGTTACGTGTGCAGGGTAGTTAAACAGTCACACACACACACACACACACACATAAATCCATACAGATACATACGCGCACCGACACGAGCACAGATGTGCGTACACACACACACACTCACAGATGTGCTCTTATACACAAAGAAACATGAGCACACATCCACAGTCAAACATCATAAACAACACATTACTCTTTGATTGAAAGACAAGCATTTGTGCTGCCGTATATTTGCCGAGCCTCTAAATTGACTTCTGCGCACACACACGCATTTGCATGCATACACGTGTGCGCACATGGCGGTTTTAATGAGAGTGTTCATTTAACAGATAGTGCCTCTAGGTGAAATAATTGCCAATGTTGGGCCCTGATGGCTGGTCCAAGTGTTCTCAGGCCAGTTGTCTTTATGGGCCATGGCGGGCCGTGAACACACCCCTCATCTCCCTCGCTGCCGCTTTAACTGCTGCTCTGCTGTAGCCGAAACACACACGCGCGATGAAGACATGGGCATAATATGCATAAGCACACAATGTAGACACCCACTTACGCATTAATACTAAGCGCACACATACACACGCGCCAAGGCAGAGGCCAGCAGAGAACAATAGGGCCGTCTGACAATGGGGCTCAGAGGAATTCTCTCCTCCATATTAATATTCAGCAGAGTGGATGTAGAGAGAGTGTGTGTCAGCAGGGACGCATGCTCATCAACCTCGCTAACACTGGGGTTAGGCAGCCACATGATTACAAAGTACTCAGACTTTGGTCCCCAGCCCCATAACTATTAATCCCTAGCTCCTACTCCCTCACTTCCTATCTCCTAGCTCCCTACAGTGCACAGAGCGAACATACTGCCAAGTATCACAGCTGTCACTTCTCTTTGCTTTCCATTTTCTGAATTATCTCACAAAGCCTGATGGAGCAAAGGGTGGATGGAAATGGAGGCTTGGTATTGTCTATTTCCTGCTGCCACCCACTACAAGGTTTCAAATTTGTAAAAGTGCAGCTAGAAGGTCATCTGGAGGAGAGTTTGTAAAAGCATTTAATTTTTGATGAAAACTAAAAACACCCAAGTATGCGCCAATAGCTTGTTATTCTCTTCAGCCAAAGGCTTCATAGTCCTTTGTCCCAATCCCATCATTTCCACTTGTATTACCTGTCAAAGCAAAGACGTATAGAAGTAAACACGTGTGGTACCAGACTCTCCTCCTGTATATCTTACCTCCATCTGTACTTTCTACAAGGTGACCACTAACAACACACAGAGTAGAAATACTGGCCATATTTCTGTACATATGTTAGCTCCATCTGGAAATCTGTAAGAACACGAATCCGTTAGAGCACATATTTACCCATCTGCACACTTTTGTCTAGCAGATGTGTTGCATAAAAGCGTCCAACACATAGTCAGTATTATTAGTTATACAGGAAAATTCAGTAGCCCTGAGCTCAGATACTGATTCACTATTCTCATATGTTTGCACTGGTACGTTCTATAGATTTGTTCTCAGTTCATTCATTGGTGTCATCAGCAGCCATCTCTATTGGCCCTCCCAAGAAGCGTAGGAAAAAATGTTAATATCTGATCGTTATTGCGCAAAGGAGAGAGGAAAACAAAACAGCCAGAGCATTTGGGCTGCACAGAGAGCCACAGTGAAAGTCACATACTGTAGTGTGCCTGTAGGCTACACAGTTGTCATTGACTGGCTCACAAGAGCAGAGTGATTTCCGTCCCCCTGAGGAATGAGACGTTCTCTGTGCTCTCCGTTATGCAGGGGAAAAACAACAGAAAAGACGCACGGTGAAGGGTCGGTTGGAGATGTTTTTGACCTGAACACTATATGGGTCACCTGCCCAAAGTGTAGGAACTGCTCTCTTTATTACCGCTGCTACTCCTCACTGGTGCTGTGAGGGTTATGAGAAAGTAATAAAAGAAGAACTAAATTGTAGGAAAAGGTTTGTAGTTTAAAAAAAAGAGACTGTTCTACACAGTTTTAACAAGAGAAATTGTAAAATACGAAAAATGATTCAAGTACTTGCTCCTTTTCTGTCCTGTTTTGCAGCACTGTGGATAATTTGAGGGTGTTTCTTCCTAACGTTACCCAAGAGCAGTTTGACAGTTGTTTTACTCCTGTCTCTACAGTATATGGATACATGGCATGAAAATAAGTTTTTAATTATACATTTCTCATGCAAAACAATAATACATGGTCTCCAACCTGAACAGCTGTTTGCTAACACTTGAGATTTAATTCTAGACAAATACGAGATATGAACTAATTGATTTATCGACTTCATATTACCTTCATGTCACAGTTGCTGGCCTCAGAGTTTTCCTCTGTTGTCTGAATGTGAGCGTGAATGAGGCTGCTGCTGAGACACTTGACAGAGTCATTTTTTATAGATTTCTGATGACCATGCCTTTAAAAAGCTGCACTTAATAACATCAAAGGTATGAGAATTGTATAAAAGAAGTGATAAACTCAGAGAACTCAAAGTTCTTTGCAATTCAGTGAACGACAGCTGGCTCCATGTCAAGGTGTATCCACTCACCTGCGAAAGGCTTTGTATCTCATTCTTGGAGGCTACCCAGTGTATTCAGGTGTTGGATAAATGTTGGCTTTTAATAAGGGAGATATTTCCTTTGAAAAGTGGTACAATTGCTTCAACAATGCACTGGAGTATAGTTATAACTAACAGAAGTCAGTAACTTTTCGTACCTTTCTTTAACCTTTCTCAAACATCATTTCCAGACACTCCCCAGTCATAATAGACTAGTGTGTAGCTTTTGCCTGCCTGCCCTGATACATGTTCCTTATTTCCGCTGTCTCCACCATAACACTCCCCCCCCAGCAAAGGCTTGCTTCAAAAAATCCATCACAAAAAGTTTTAAGGACAGCCTCTACATTATACAGATAGAGCTTCACATATTGATGTCTAATGGGCGATGGCAGTGAGCTGTGGAAACGCTGCTGATGTTCAATATTCACATCTTGTCCAATGCAAGCAGACATTTTGCCTGCGGTAGGCAAAGATAAGTGCAGAGTGTAAGGGTAGTTTTGGACCAGACACTGCAACCAATTAAGGGGACTTGTGTTAAAGCGACAGTTAGTGTTATTAAAGGTGACATCTGCTGTTAATACATGACTGATGACATCCAATTAAAAGTCTTCATTTGAATTATGGTTTGACTTCACAGCCACTTTAAAGCAGTGGTCTCCAAAATACTAACATGAGAGGATTTAATTATTTTGAAGTATTAGACGTCGGTCAATGAATTACAAATGAATGGAAAATAAAGGGTATGGAGCACCAAAGATAAAGTTCTGCACACATCCAAACTGTCCTTGAACAGGCTATAATCTCCTTTCTCCTTTAAATGCCAATCACAAAGTCGACTCATTTTGCAAACAATGTCTAGTTAGCATTCGGTTTTCATTACACGTCAGCCGCGCTCTGCACATATAAATCAGTTTACTATGCCACAAAGTGGGTGACAGTCTGGAGCTGTTTTATAAAAAGCACAGTTTATCTCACCACACACTGCCCAGCGTCATCCCACGCCAACCACCTAACCACCTAACCACCCGACTGAACTGCTCACTCAGTTAAACACATTCCTTTCTATACGTGGAACAGGTACAACAGCAAACCTAAAATAAAAACACACAGTGTCACCCGTAGTTTAGGAAGTATGGTGCAAAACTTGAGGACATTTTTAAATACCCTCTGGGGATACACACACACACACACACAGACGTAAGCCTGTTGACCAACTTCTACAACGGCTGCAGCATGTGTCCTTTGAAAATGAAAATGAGGACGGCTTTATTTGTCTCTATTTGTGTTTAAGCAAACGGCATGATAATTTCCCAGTTGGCTATGTAGTCTACTTACTCTGGGATGAAGTGAACAGGCGAATGTGAGCAGCAGAGCAGTTAATGGCCTTGATGAATCTGTCTCTGTACACTCAGTATGCCTGATGAAAACCTTATATTTCTAAAGCCAGTGTTCACTTGGGGGTTCGATTCTGCACACGAGATACAGGCACTTAGCGCGTTGTGGTTAATGAAAGCTCCACAGCTTTGTGTGACAAGAAAAAAAAAAACAGACATAAAACACGGAGTTACCTTAATGGGAGGTTTGCGTCCGTTGGGAGCTTAGTGTTGCGCATATGCAGCTTTGACCTTCAGGAAGTATTTTCACGAGGTACTTAATTTTTTTCCTAACCGTTCTGATGGGGATAATTATTTTACCTTTTAGTATTCCATATTGTGCCAACGTTGAAACACAAAATTACATCTTGGAGTCGCTTAAAGAAAGCTGGTATAAAAAATGAGGACAGGAAAGCATTTCATTTATGCATCTCCTTAAAAGGACTTTCATTTTTTTATTTATTTTAGAAATAAAGACATGTAAGGTGGTGTGCCAATATTTGAATACTGTATATAGCACAGTGTAAAAATTGAAGGTGTAACGCAATCAGCATGAAAGGGGAAAAACTGAGCTATTAATTAATATTATATTTCTTGCCATTGAACCCCTAAAATTTGGGTTTATTTAATAATAAAAGCAGAACAAGTTAAAGGGCTTAAAATTGCTCGTGCTGTGCAATCTGGTTTCATTTCTGATGTGTTACAAATTGCCCTTTTTGTGCCGTTTAAGAAGGATTTTCCACTTTCTAAATTTCTCAAATACCTTGTTCTCCTAATTCACTGCATCTGCAAATGAAAATTCTAATACTCTGCTTGTCTGCTGTCTCCTCTCAGGGTGGTGGTCACTAACACTCAGCTAGCTGTCCTGCTGAAGAAAACACCAGTCAAGTCTACCTTGAGGATACGAGACGGCCGTCCCTTTCTGCTAACCTGTGGGAGAGTTTTTCACATCGAGCCACGTGACCGGCCATCCCAGCGCTGCTTAGAGCGAACTGCATACAGTACACACTGTCATCTTGCTTCACTGCCTCTGAAGATAATCTGCGTGAGCTGAAAACGAAGCAATCAAACATTTAACAGAGGAGACTAGAGGCTGAAACTGAGAGGGAAGGAGAGAGAAGCATCAGCGGAGACTTCTCCCTCTGAGCTCTTGCAGCCTGTATTCTGCACCGGGCCAAATCTGTCCATCACAAACGTAGTCATTACCATAACTAGACTGTGAAATTCACGTTATAATAACTGTTACAATACGACCAATAATAACATATCACAAGGACGTTTTGCTGGATTTTTCTGTGCTGTGGAAATCTCACTTGTTCTATCGTTGGTGGTCATTTATTAAAACCACTACCTGGTTATTCAAAGCAAGTGTAGCACGGCACAGTACTATTTCTGAATGACCCACTGCTCGCATGAGTATCCGGAACTGCTTTTGACTTCGAAGAAGGCCCCTTGAGCCCCCAACCATCTTCTGACTGTCTGTCCAACTGTAGCATTTGGGTGAGGAGCGGAGGTTTCAGAATTAGGCCCCTGGACACTTGTTGAAGATGACTTGAGTTGGCAGGCCTAAAAGCCCCTTACCCCAGAGAGAGAAAGAGCTTGGCAGTAGGACACACACACAACACACAAATGTGGGTGCCGAGGCGGCTTTGAGCCATGCTGGTGTTGCTACTCGTGGAGCCCTGGAGTACAGGCTATCATCATCCCTATCATCATTCACCCAAGCTGAGGAAGATTCAACGGCCCCGAGGAGCGCAGCTACACTTCTGAACCATTCAAAGAAGACTGGGAAACTGCGCTAACACACAGAGAGATCCGCAGCTACATCCTCAATCACACAAGAAGACACACTAACACTACTCTCCACAAATCCCTGATACAGGAAAAACAAAGCCGCGGCGGACGTGAAAGGCACAGAGACCGAGCAGGTTAGCAAGCCCTCCGCAATCACATCCTGGGTCGCTCAGACCTTTTACACACACGCTTTCTTCCTGCATTCACCTCAATGAAGAACACCACACTTACATCTTACTTTCTGCTACATGATAGGAGAAAAGAAAAAACACAAACACACGCTGGCTCTGTGCTCCACCAAAGGCTTTCATTTCAGAACATGATTGAAATGTTAGGGGAGGGGGGGGCAGCACAAAGGGAGAGGAAAGCGAATGCAGAGGTGAGAAAGCTGAGGCCTAGAGGGAGAGGTGGGGGAGATGTGGGGGGTCCGCTGCATCTAAATGAAAAAGAGAAAGTAAGTTGCCATGGAGGAGAGGAGAGAGGAGGTCTGGGCTGGAGGAGTGAAGCAGAGCTGATTGATCCAATCTCAGTGTGTAGGAATCAACAGACGACTGGAGAGGAAACGATAAAAGAGGATTAGAAAGAGATAGAGACAAGGGAGGAAAAGAGGAGGATGACTGCACGGACACTTCTGTAAACAAACCTGGGAGTGAATATAATGAAAGATTATGAAGGGGAGGAGGAGGCGGCGGCGTGGCCGATGGGAAAGGTAGATGGTGCGAAAGATAGAGATGCAGAGAGAGAGGACAGCGCCATACGAGGGAGGGGAGAAGACTGAAAATCTGAGGATCATTAAGAGGACGTGTCATATGAAGTATTTGGCATGTAGGCACAAAAACACACATACGGGTTTGTGCCAAGAGGATATTTATGAAAGGGAAGCGGGGATAGCGTGGACCTGAAGCATATGCTAGTTGGTATTCATAGTGCATTCCCAATATAGTCTCAGCTCCTACCTTGTCACTCCCTCTTGTGTGCATGCGTTCCTCTACTTTATTTTTTCTGCCTCTCAAATGGTGGGAATGCTTGGAAATAGTCAGATTTAAGCTAAAAATACCATTAAGGAAAGAGAAAAATAAAGTCTGGGTCCGTGCCGAGTTGTGCGGCACACACTCTTTTTTTTCCGCTCTTATATCAAATACTGCCTGTGTGAGCTGAGACAGGAGCTGGTTGTTGTTGATGCAGATCTCTTTCAGACAAATACACTTAAAGATGCACACATAAGCATGTACAGGTACACAAATGAAGCTATTTTTAAACCTGTCTTACAGAAGAAAAAAAACACCCAACCATTCTTCTGTTTGCAGCAAACTCAGCTGATACTGACTTGAGTCTTCGCTGCCAGGAACTCACCTCCCCTCTCCTCCTCTGACGGACTGTCCAACTCTCCATCTGTCTCCTCGTCTCCATCCCTCCCTCCCTCCCCCTCCTCCCCTCTCCGTCTCTTCTATTGTTGCCATCTCTTGTTTGCTTTGCATGGATTTTGACTGCAGCCAAGGGGCAATTTTGCATCTAGCACTGAGTTCACATACGAACACACAAACACATACATGCGTGCACAGAAGGGGAGAAAAAAAAAACACTTGCCTTCAGAGGATTTGTTTATCAAATGTGCTGTCAAATCATGTCATGCGTTTCATGTCAGGGCACATTTTCCAGCCCCAGGCTACCCAAAAGAAAGGATTCAAACAAGAGGACGACACAATGTAATTTCTACAACTTTCACCACTGTATATTATTCATATTCTATAAATAGTGTGCTGTGAATGTGTGTGCACACAGATCATTTTATCTGAATTGTAAATTTGTGTTACTGATGTTGGTGTCAGGGACTCGCTAGGAGACAAGTCATAAAACATCGACCGAGGAACGTATTAATGTTGCAGAAAAATGCTTCTCTGTAAAACATCTCGCTAAAACATTTCTGGGGATTTCAGGACCACTACCCTGAATAATTTATAGAAATTTCACGAACAATAACAACCAAGCGAAAACATGCATTATACATGTCAGCTTGTACTGAGACTCTGTCCTGTATGTGAATGCTTTGCTTTCAGTATGTTTACTTATTTGTGTGTGTGCTTCTCTGTGTGTTTTGGTCTTAACCTCAAACAGACGATTTGTGTTAGGTACGCCTGTTGAGTATACAGTCAGGAATTCTGCTTTTCTATTTACCCCTTTACTGTACATGCCGTCTCTTTATAATTTCATTGGAAGGCTCGATATAGTGCAGTCACAACACGTTTACCACTTCTGTTGTCTTAAAAGCTATCAACAGCACTGTGGGCAATTAATCTGATTTCCTTCTCCCCGATCTCTCCTCCAGTTTAGTTTCATGTCACTCACTCCATTTCAGTTAATCTCCCCGGAAAAAAAATCTTTCTCCCTTATTTTCCCTCCCTGTAACTGTCACTGTCCAATTTTCTCCATCTCTATCATCCTTTTGCTTTCACTGATTCTTGTAATCTTCCTCGCCTGCTCACTCCACCCTTCATCACGCTCTCTGCCTCTAAATGTCCGTTTGTCTTCTGCTTGGTCGCTCTGACCCATATAATAGTGGACAGCCCCTCTAAAGTATGTAGTAGTATAAATATTCAATCCCCAATCTCCTCCACTATAGAGATAAAAAACCTAACTTTTAACAGCAGGGAGAAAATACAGCACTTTAGTTAAGCAGTTAACACTACCTGTGTGGTTTGTCTTTATCTAATTCTACTTTCTCTTTTGAATGGAACAGGTTTACTCCATTGGTTTTTTAATCAGTGAGTTATAGCCCTTGTACTTGTTTTAATCCAGTTTCCCATTTCCTCTCTTTCAATCAGGAGCTGTGCACCAACATGGCAGCTGAGAGTCTTGCTGAGCTCCGCGATTGGCTCTTTCTGCTCCTCCTGTGCCTCACCTTATTGGCTGAGGTGCTGGAATTGGCGGCAGCAGCAATTGCCATGGAGACGGGCGAGGGAGATGAGGGCATTGTTTGTCCCTTAGTGTGCCGCTGCGATGAAGGTTTTGTCTACTGCAACGATCGTGGCCTCAGCATAATTCCTCCACTGCCATTAATGGCTGCCATCCTCTACTTGCAAAGCAACCGTCTGAGCAACGCTGGGCTGCCCCCGTCACTGGAACGCAGCACATCCATACGAGTGATATACCTGTACGCCAACCAGCTGGATGAATTCCCTATACACCTCCCACCTTCGTTACGGGAGCTCCATTTACAGGATAATAATATACGAACGTTACCGAGATCAGCCCTGGCCAAGTTACCATTACTAGAACGCTTGCACCTGGATGATAACTCTATATCCACAGTTAGCATCCAGGAGCGAGCTTTTTCTGGGACTCCACGGCTTCGACTGCTGTTTCTGTCTCGGAACCACCTGTCGAGCATCCCTGCAGGCCTGCCAGCATCATTGGAAGAGTTGCGGCTGGATGACAACAGAATCAGCACCATCCCCACACATGCCTTCCGTGGGCTCTCCTCCCTTCGTCGCTTGGTCCTGGATGGGAACCTGTTGGCCAACACACGCATTGCAGATGACACCTTTTCCCGTCTCTCCAACCTGACTGAGCTTTCACTGGTAAGGAATGCTCTGCAGTCTCCACCAGTTAATCTACCTTCAGCTCACCTCGTTCGACTCCATTTGCAAGACAATGGAATGACTCACATACCACGGGGGGCGCTGGACGGGATGCGGCGGCTACAGAGGTTGGACCTGTCAGGAAACAATCTGACCAGCCTCCCACGAGGACTTCTGAAGGACACAGAAAGCCTGGAGCTGCTACTGCTACGAGGAAATCCCTGGTACTGTGGCTGTAACCTTCGCTGGCTCCACGCCTGGCTGCACGGCCGGGGGGCAGCAGTGACTGTCAGGGGTCTGACCTGTCAGGGGCCTGAGCCTGTAAGGGGCCAGACCCTCAGAGACCTATCCTCCCTGATGGAGCAGTGTGAAGGTCCCCCTGCTGGTCCCAGTACTGGAACGGGGGTGAACCCAGCAGAAAAAGACGGAGGGAGTGAAGATAGTGTTGGAGGCGGCCAAGCAGTGGCTTCAGTCCCCCATGGCAGCACCACCACTACCTCTCTGTTGGTCCCCACACAAGGCTCCCTCTTCACACTGCGAGCAAAGCGGCCGGGCCTTGTTATGCCTCTGCCACCTGGTGAAGGGGGGCAAGTATCGGGAGAGGCCCTGGAGCTGACAGTAAAACCTCTCTCTTCGGACAGTGTACTGGTGAGTTGGCTGTGCCCACAGCCAGCACCTTCCTTCCGCTTGTCGTGGCTGAGGTTGGGTAGCAGTGCAGCTCTTGGTTCCATAACAGAGACTCTGGTACCTGGAGAGAGGAGGCAGTACCTCCTTACCCAGCTCACCCCACGCTCCCATTACCTCATTTGCTTGCTGCCACTACGACAGGAGTCCTCCTTTGGGGGTTCCAGCATGGGTTCATCTCGAGCTGGCAGCATGGACACGGACAGTAAAGACTCGGCCCCGGCCTGTGCCCAGATAGAGACCGGAGAGGCTCTGGTCAACTCAGGAGGGGAGGGGTCAGATAAAGAGGGACAGGACTCTGAGCTAACAGCCCTGCCATTGGCTGGGATCATAGGGGGTGCCACAGCACTGGTAAGCCTGCTGTTAATCTTCGGCATCTTCTGCTGGTATGGACAGAGGGCAGGTTACATGTCTGGGGACTCAAGCTCATACAGCAGGGGCCGGGGTGGAAAACATTATGATGACTATGTAGAGTCAGGCACCAAGAAAGACAATTCCATCTTAGAGATCAGGGCCCCTCCTGCAGGATTTCAGATGACAGCTATGGCCCATCAGCCCCTACAGCCTAAGCTGGAGGATGTCACCTACATCCACACCATTTTTCCCTCCTCTTCCTCTTCTTCCCAAGCTAACGGGACCTACCGGAGCAGCCACGGAGCAGGCAGCCTCAATGGCACCATCCTCAGCCAAACCAGCCACCATCATGTCACTTATGGTACCAACCGTGGCTACAGAGAGGGTGGCATCCCCGACATAGATTATGCCTATACGTGATGATACAGGGACACACTTCTTGAGCCATGAATGCCAGTCGCCATTTCTGTGATGACGACCCCTTGGCTGGTGGCATTTTGTCCTTGGTTTCCAAAGTACCCTCTGTGCCTCTGCTGGTTCAATTCTGATTGGTTTGCTATTGAGTGACAGAAGTAAGTCCTACTATATTCTACTACTGTATACTACATTATACAGTAGGCCCTTCTTTCAGCGCTACTTATAGTTACAAATGGTTACGTTTTCTCTTTTGGATATCTCAGTGTCTTTCAAACCTACTGTTCTTCTCAGCTCATAATAATACACAGTAACTTATTTGAGGTTGATATACTAGGCTTAGCTGATTTAGCTGGAGATATATTTATAATGTGAGGAAAAGGCACTTGATGTGTATAGAGATAGCTCTCATATCTTCCTACCAACTGTAAGCTCTGTGCTGTATAGATAAAAGGGATGACAGAGGGAGAAATCAATGGTTGTTATAACCCACAGATGACAATGCATCATGGTTGACACAAAATGATGTGTTCCTAGCCCCCTCCTTTTTCTTCTAGTTTACTCCCCTCCTTTTTAATTTTTCCTCCTTTCCGCCTCCTTTTTTTTTTTTTTTTTTTTTGCTGAGACTCTTTCCTTTTATTTCTCTTCTGTCTTTTGTGGTGCCGTGAGCAGAGGACGACTTTGTTCTCGCCAAGGGAGCTGACAGCAGTGATAACAGTTCTGACAGAGATGGGGGAGACAAACCACAGCATAGGGAGACTAATGAGAGGGAGAGAGAGACGAGAGAGTGGCGGGGGGGTGATGGATAGATGGATGGAGGGATAGAACATAAAAAAAGACAAGGGGAGAGAGAGAAAGGGGTGCTGTTTTGGGTACTGTGAGAGGTCTGTTGGCTTAAGGCAGAGAGGGAAGACAGAAAAGGAGAGAAAAAAGGAAGATAAGTGAAAAGAGGGCGTGTGACAAATGCAGCGGCAGGAGGTAAAAAAGCAGACAAAAGGAAAAGAAGATGGGGCTCCAGAAGGGTGCGGGCGGGGTAAAGAAGAAGGGTGACAACTGGAATAATGTGACATCATCATCCAAAAAATGGCTCAAGTTCTATCCACAGTGTATCCACGATTGCACGATTGAGTGTTAAGAGACTGAATACTTGCTTCAAGGACTGATGTTTACAGTTGCCGGTGAACATTAAACAATTTTTTGGGCAGTCGCAGTCTTCTGTACTATGTATCCTCATCATAATATGGACCCATTTCGATGCCACATATCACAATTTCAGAATGTTTGTGGGACAACAGAAGGAAGACAGGCATGGCAAGATAATATGAGACAAACAAAAAAAGTAAAATGATTGCCAACACCACGACAAATGCCTAGTTTGAGAAGAACGGCTGTTAAAAATCTCCCTCTCAGAATTTATAGGAAGCACTGCATGTACCCAATTTCTATTGTGGTCTGGTCTCATTATTAAATTACCTTTACAAATGAAGTGAAAGAAACCTAATCATACATCTTATAATAGTAACCCATTATCCTCTAGAGTCTGGTTAAACTTTCTTAATTGAAAAGAAGTTTTAGCAGCTAATAGTTTTTTGATGGAAGTCGGAACTACTCTGGTCTAATTACTCTTTCCTAAATTCACCCACTACAATTTATCATTTGAGTTTTGTTTTTTAAAAAAAGTGGTAGTTGTGACTGTTTCTGTTGATATTCAAAAAATGATGTGTAGATTATGTCTTTATTGGCTATAACAAAACAGTCCAATGGATGCTGAGAGTCTGTTTGGTGACAAACAGGAGCGACTCACCTAGGTTGAAAAATGTCTCTGGATATATTTTTTTGATCAACCTTGTGTGTTTATGTGCATATTGTTGAAAAAAAAAAAGACTTGAAGAAGTTTTGCTCATGAAATGCATCTGAAAAGCGAGCCTGCACATAGCTGTGCATTTACATCGCAGTTGTTTTGGAACTGTTCC
Source organism: Centropyge bicolor (assembly GCA_037975185.1). Taxonomy (NCBI): domain Eukaryota; kingdom Metazoa; phylum Chordata; class Actinopteri; family Pomacanthidae; genus Centropyge; species Centropyge bicolor. The sequence continues at coordinate 8,245,511 of JBBMOC010000002.1, forward strand.
TGTCCAGATTTGCACGCCTGGTGGAGAGCCGCACTCGATTGAATGCACTCTTCTAGTTTTATAATTTGATCTTCATATGTATCGTGGTATAGTACTTGGGATATACTGGTTAAAGAAATTGATTACAGATAAAGTTAGAGGCAGACAGACAGGATTGCCTGCATTTGGATGATCCAGGAAATTAAACACCTGACAAACTATAACATAACTTAATGCATAATTGATGCAAAGATTATCTGAAGTTCCAATATTGCTTGTTTAATACTTGTTTATTTGAAACACAACAGCCTAATACAACCAGAGATATTAAACCAGAGATATTAAAGTGAGAGCTTCCACAGTATAAACAGAAAAGTGAAATATGACAAACCTGTACAGCTGAAAAGTCAATTAAACCAATCAACAGAAAATTCATCTGCAGCTAGTTTGATAAACAATCTGAAGCCATTTCCTAAGCAAAAATGCCAAATACTTCCTTGTGTCAGATTCCCAGTAGTGAATATTTGCTGCTTTTTTCAGTCTTATGTGACAGTAAACTGAACATTTTTTAGTTTTTGAGTGTTAGATGGATTTAAAGAGATCATCCTGGGCAGGAAATTGAACTGGACCTTTTCACAATTTTCTGATATCTCTTAATCCAGACAATTAATCAATGAATAGGGGAAAAAAAACTTGTCACATAATCAATAATCAAATAGTTAGTTGCAGTCACACAAATTTATATTCTCTCACAGTGTCGGTCATCATATTGCCCTCGCTGTAATAGGGCATATAAAATTGGAGTATTTTAAGAACAGATTTTTGGGGATTTTTTTTTTTTAACTACAAAGCACCTGAAATTTCAAAGCTGGTTTGATGCATTCTGTGAGGTAAAGTACATTAGTTGCCTCAGGTCATCCAGTTTTATAGGCCTTAGTACAGCATAGACACAGTTGAGTTAACAGGGATCACAGCCTTACCGCTACACTGTGCAGTTCAACAACATAAACAGACGTACACGCAGCAAGAAGGAAGCAGCACCTGCTTTCTGACTGCCTCTCACTGACCCCACTAATATACTTTTAGGGAGGAGGCACTTCAAAGGGAAATGCTAGCAAACAGGCAGAGATTAAAAGAGGCAGGAGAGAGAGTAGAGAGAGAAAAATAAAGAGTAGGGGGGAGGATGGGGAGGACTGATACATATATAGATATATATATATATATAGAGAGAGAGAGCCTGTGAGTGTTGAAACCCATTCTTACTTTCAGTAGCTCTCCTTCTCTTTTCCAACCTGTGTTACTGTGTACCAGTAATATTGGAAGAGCTCCGGTGTGGGTTTTTTTTTTCTGCATTGGTTTTTTTTTTCTTTTTCTCTCTTTCTTTTTTAGGAGCACTGAAGCTTCCTTTCATTCTGTGCAGAAATCCTTTTCCTTTAAAAATGTCACCCTCAGATGTGATAATGAAAACACTCTTATGTATAAACATAAAAATGGGTGCAAAATGCTATTCCATTTATTGGTCTGTCATCTTTTTTTCTACACAGATGAATAAAGACTTCTAAAAGGAAAAGCAGTTTCATGAGCTCTCTTTGCCTGTGTGTGTGTGTGTGTGTGTGTGTGTGTGTGTGTGTGTGTGTGTGTGTGCGTGTGTGTGTGTGCGTGTGAAAAGTCTGGGGTTCATTAAATCAGAAACAAAGGCTGGAGATATCAAATAATGCACTGGGATGGCTCAAAAAAATAAAAATCAATGGGAAGTTCGGATTATTAATGTGATTTATGACGAGACGGAGTGGACCTCGTTAAATCACACACACTGGATGAATACATCAGCTGCTATATGCTCCGATTCAATTTGTAAGAATCTGCCAGCCCACAGCAGACGCATGTGTTTTCACCCTGAGAAGTTCTGCGTGTTAGCGTTGCATATTTCACCGAGCGACATGAGAAACAGTGTGTGTGCATTTGTACGGATGTGTTCATGCTCTGTGCTCCTGTATATGGGTGAAGACATGCCTCTCATTCTAAGTGAGTGCTAATGCTTGTGTAAGCATGGATCAATATAATGAACGGGGGAGTGTATAAGTGTCCATCTAAGAGTAACGGCGAGTGTTGGGTGTTTGTGAAGGAGTGAGTCGGAGAGAAATTTACTTTACAAAGATTGAAATGGTTTGTTCTGCAGCGTGTGAAACAAACTTTGTATGGATGTTTATCTAAAGGATTCTTGATTATGTCTGTGTCAGTGTGTGAGCACCAATGCAAACTGTAAATGTGATGTTGGTGCTCTTAACAACAATGCCCTGAGTTTTCATCAGTCATTATGGGGGGCTTTCACTGTCGCAGTCCATTATCTAGCATCAAGCCCTCGAGCTTAATTATTCTAACTCACATTACACCCAACAAAAAGATGTATACTCAGAGCCTCCACTGCATATCTGTTGAGTCTGAGCTGTACTCTTGCACTGCAACAAATGGCATCAAAGTGGGTTTTCAGATATGCTTCCATTAAGTTACATCTAATAGTGTATCATCTCTCCAAAATTTAATTCTCCAGCAGAAAGAAATGCGCTTCAATAATTGATTAAAACATGTCCTATATGCAGAGTGCATATAAGCTCAACAGTAACATCTTCAGTTTCAATGCCTCCTCTTTTAATTCAGTGTATTTCTGAGTACTTTGCCTCTATTTCTTTAACAAATGAGCTCAACTCACCAATGTGCAATAAAATGGTTAGTTGCATTTTAAACCCTGTGCACAGTATTTTCATCACCCCAGCGCTGTTAAGATGTAAAACTGCATCTCATGCCAATGTGTCTTCCCATGTTTGCATGCATTGCAAGCTCCCTTAGCAAAAGGTCAATATATTCCTGTAAATGCATACATTTGTGGAAACGTATGCATGTATGCATACATATATTTCCCCAGCAGTGCCCAACCAACAGAATAATTCCCACACCACAAGATTTTGCACGGTTTGTTTGGATACAAATGTCCCTACATATTTCAGGTATCATTCACTGAAGGTGATACAAAAAAATAAATTAAAAAACAGACTGAAGGTTCATGTTTCCTTTCAGACTGCACACTGAACTCACAGCAGTAAAGGGCACAGCGGAGATACAATATATGAAGATGAGCTAAATGGTTGATTGACATGAAAGTGCACAAAAACAGGTCTACTTATAAACACAGCGATTATATCTCACAAAAACACAAACACATGTAAAGATTTACAAAACTCTAATCCAAACCCTCACCTCAGCTCTAAATCCAACTCAAGAACTAATTTTAAAGTCAATGTTGTTAGACACACATCTGTACACCTTTGAGTTGCAGGGGGACTGGTGGTCCCAAAGGACCATGACAGAGCAGGATAACAAATGCTAACATGTTTCTGCTACTACACACACACAGACACACACACACACACACACACACACTGCAGGAAACCAGTGCAATGCCTCAGAGGTATGAACTGATCCAACAACAACAGAACATTAAGCTGTGGTGGCCGGGGTTCCTCTGTAGCAGTGGATGGAGAGGACATCACGAGAATAAACAAGGCACAGAGACAACTAAGACAGCCTCCTGGGGGATTATAACAACACCAACTGTATGAATTAGGCTGTCTATCTAAAAGGGAGCCACTTTGGTGCCACTGCAAGACGCCTCATGCAAGAGGGAAGGGAAAAAAAGATCTTCCAAAAGAAATTCTGCTATAACCTCGCTGAAAGCATGTGCAAAAAGATAACCAAATTGCCCTTGTACTCCAATTGTCCTCTATTCAATTTGCCAGCTTTGTGTGTTTTATCTTTTAATTTATCTTAATTATGAGCCTGTATACCACCAGATTTTTTTTTTGTAACCTTGCTGTTAGGAAAAAGAGCATCTGAAACAGAGGGAAATTAAAAGCATTTATAACCTTAAGTAGTCTTTGTGCTATTTGCCTCATTATCTGTCCTAGACTGACTTTAAGTGAATTATTGATGGATTCCTTTTCTTCACATGATAAACCATCAGGCATGCAGTTTCATCTCCTGCCTACATGAGCAAACTGTGAAGAGAAACAACTCTGGCTGAGGAGCACTTCAGGCGGTGGGCTCCTGCTGGACGGGGTCTTCCAGAGCTCTCAGTCTTCACTCGTGGTCGGCTTACTGCCCACCTCTCTGGGGCTACACACTCAGGACGGCACTGACACCTCAGCACTTGTAGTTATGGCAACTTGTGATTTCTCTGGAGCACTGACTCTCCAGCAAAGACAGCCAAAAACTAAATGAATTCCAGGAGCACCGTAAATTATTCATTACTTAGTCTAAAATGCCACCGAGTGGACTGTGGTCATACCAGACGTCCAGCACACACAATGCGCTGATGGGTAAAGCCTGACAATTTTAACAATAAGACAAGAGAAATTTAAAAAAGATTAGCCAATTTTTGCAAAATAATAGAATCATAACCATTAAGCCGAACCTTCAGTCTACTATTAAGTATGGAGCAAAATTATTTCACTGCTCTCTCTCTCTCTCTCTGACTTCTAAGACTTGGATAGCAACTAAGAATTAAAAGACAAGACAGGTGATATTGTGCAATGTTCTTTTTCTGAATCAGTCAATCACTAAAAAAACAAAACCAACAATGAATGTGAACACACATGCCACAATAGAGGTAATATACCATTTCATTCCCCACTGTATTTTAATTACTAACATTACAATATCCTACAGTTTCTTACATTCCTGGGTTGAAGTGGCACCATACAATAAAATAAAAAAGCTTCTATACTTTATTTTTCAAGTCTTCAAACTAGCTAGCATACAATAGACAATTTAAAATTAGGCACATTAAAAATGAATTTTGCAAAGCCTCAAAAGTGAAATACCACAAAAGGTACTAGCTGCCTCTTGCAACACAGCCCAAGATATATTGGTTAATCACAGCCATCCAGGACAGTTAAAACCGTTTTTCCATATTTGCCAGATCTTGTGTTGGCTTGCAAACACAAGATCTTTTATCCAGTTTTAAAATGCTGTATAATGGAAAGTCCAAACAATTGGTTACACCTAAGGTCTTGAACCTGAACAGGTAGACAGCCAATAACCCCATAACCTGGGGTGGCCAATCAGACCAAACAAAAGGACATGGTGAAGCCTATGACACTGTTGTATGTATTAGATTGATATTTGTTTTTCATTTTAATTATATTTAAAGTTTGAGGAAATCCACTACTAATCCATGATGTTTACAAAGTCAGTGAGTTATCATGTTAATGAGCATTAACTCAATCATTATTGACCAAAATTATTGTGACTATGATTAACAACACACACATGCACACAGAGAAGCGACTCGCTCATGCATGTGCAGACCACAAACCCATCACATGCTGTTGATCTTGCAGAAGACACAGAAAGCAAAGGCTGTAATAAATCTTTTCACTGCTTGACGTTACAATGATTGAGGCGTCCTTTGTACCACGCTGCATCACAGTGTCCTTGACTTTTCGCTCAACCTGCAGCTTGCTTTCAGTTACTTGATACATATCAGGAACCAAAATGGGATAAATAGTCTTCATTTCTAATCACTGTGTTGTGTTGAAAGTGAACTGACAAAAATGTCCTTGGTATTGATGGTTATTTACTGAAAACAGATGGTTGGCAGCAGTTAACAAAACTAAATATTAAGCTTTAATTAACAGGAATAATTAACATAAAATGGCACAAATTGAAGCATTTACCAGTTTATCAGTGACAATAAAATGTATTACAACCAGATGTTCATTCTTTCTTTCTCTGGACTACTCCCTTTGCTGACCTTTTGAGCCACATGTTCCACTTTGATCAAACATCATATACTGTACAAACTGATGCACCTGATGAATCTGTCTGTCAGTCCAGATCTAACCAGGGTGGCCCGTTCCACCCGTGGACAATGGTGACAAGGGAATAAGTGGATAAATAGCTCCTATAAATAGTCTTGTCATTTCCTAAGCTCTGATAATGCAAGCGCATGGGCCACCACTTCATAACAACGCCTGATAGATCGCAATTACAAGATGGTAATTGTGAGCAGTGTGTGCAGTGTGTACTCCCTGTACTCTCTCCGAGTCCCTGTCTGTGATTATGTGACAAAAGCAACGTCTGTGCTGAGGACATGTGAGCAGACAATGAGGGCCCCTTGTATTTGCTGCTGGAGAGAAGGGAAGAGGACTCAGGGTTAGATTAAAGCCCATTTTGGAGGTTGCAATGATACATCCTTTGTACTTTGTTCACTAAGCTATGATTACAAAGATGAGAGAAAATGGAGGCTTATTGTCAGGCTGCATTATACTTTATTATTCAAATAACACTGCCTACAATGAGGATAATCTTCCCCCAATGTGCTTTTAATTTCCATATAAAATTTCTTCTCATTCCGTCTCATGTGTCTCGGTTCTACTGAAAATTATTTGCACAGCTGGTTCAGTGAGACATGGTTGAATTCAAATGTCAAAAGTCTAAATGAAAAACATCAATCATCAAAGGTTGATAAACTCATTAAAAGAAGTCATTCATCAGGTGATTGTGACTGTACTTAGCGTTTTTTTTTTTTTTGGAGCTGCTCAAGAATTCGACCTGAGCAGCCAAGGAGACGGGGACTTTGGATGCGGAGCCAAAGCCTTAATGCTAGGCTGATTACTTGTCTGGCACCAAAACCAATATTTGAAAAAAGGGCAGGGGGTACACTATTATTGTCATAAGGAACTGGGAATGCAAACGATTATTGCTATACTAAGGAGTGCATTAAGCAAGACAGCACAGAGTATTGAACTATGCCCTACACGAGGAAACACATACAAGTCTGACAGCTGGCTGCTTTATACTGCATTATACATTATACAATACTGCCCTGCTGTCACAACCTCAGAGGTCTTATTTATACAGTATCAATTCACATTTAGTCAGCTGTTTTGAACATCAATTGTCCTCAGTATGCCTCAAATTAAGCATTTGTCAGATCACCCCATAGCATTGGAAACCCACTGATTAATTTAGTTGTTTGTTAAACACCAAAGCAGCTTACATCTCTGATCTCCTCAGTTTCTCTGTTCCATCCAGACCCATCAGATCCTCTGATGGATTCAGTTTCTCCTCACAATTTCACATTCCCAGTTAAAGTTTGAAGGTGATCAAGCCTTTTCTATTCCTGCTCCCAGACCGTGGAATAGTTCATCCCTCACTGTCAAGTCCTCGCCCCATCTATCGCCACAATTTACACTTGCATCTCTTGAATCCCCTCAATTAGTAATATGATTACATGAATGTTTTAAAAGATCAGAAAACCTATTTTTTGCAATTACATTCTTACTGTGAATGATGGGCTCCTACATGGACACAAACTTTTGAATGCAAAACTTAGAGCAGCTTTAGTTGTTTCACATTGACCTATTTATTTTCATTCTATTTGTTTAATTGTATTTCATATGTGAAGAATGTGAGGCAGGGTTTGAACTCCTCTCTCAAGCTCTTTGTTCATGCTTCACACTTCACACTTTTTGCGCGTACAGTTGAGCTCAACACCGTGAATGCCTTTTGAGAGAGACTGTCCAAAAGCATGCATTATTATTTTCACTTTGTCAATTCACTGCGCATGGACAACGAGGTCATGAAAAACAGAGAAAAACAGAGTTCTTGGACATAGATGGGATGCAATCAGGAAGAGGCTAAGACGGCAGGCCTTCAAGTGTGGCCAATCAGTTGCCTGATAATCGGACTGAATTGCACTTCTTTCATTCAACCTGGCATCATGTTGACGAATTTTTTAACAAGTTGTTATTCCTTCAACAACCTGTGAACCTGCATCAGTCTCATTCCCGCTTGACACCATTTTTGTAGACATTTTTCCTTTACTATTATTCGTTGAGCAAGTTATGCAGGGAGATGGCATCAACATTTTTATTTCCACCAGCGGAGCTCTGATTGGTCAATGGGCAACATAGTGGGTGTTGATTCAGTGGTCTGCAGCCGGCTTATCATTCAGAACAGATTGTAATACTTTAAATGTGGTAATATGGCACTTTGTTCAGCCTAGTTCATTTGAAGCATACTGAACACTTAATCTCTCAACTGTACTTAAGAAATGGGTGAAATTCCCTGGCCATCCAGCTTTGAGGTCGACCATCTTTACCTTCACCACAGACAGAACAACATAGTGAAACTAAGTCCAGCACCTTCAGAAGATCTTCTCCCAGCCGACTAGTAGCCACGACGCAGCACAACAGAACAACACATTTGAACGCAGCACTTGCCTTGATGACAAAAGCTCTGATGGGCCAAGTGCTGATGATCAAGCTGACTCCTTTTCTCTTTTACTCCCTCATTCACTTCATCTCTTTCCATCTCCCACATCGGCCCAATCAGGCTAATGAGGCTCGCACTTCCTCCATCCCTTCCTGCTAGCTAAAGTGGCGATTGATTGGAGGGGTGGGAAAGCTTTTAACAAGGGAGGGGTGGGAGAGAAATAATTAGCACGAATGAGCTTTTCTGCAAACTCCTTCAGTTTGGTTTTCTTCTTTCCGTTTATTTACTGACCCGGACAACATTAGGGATTAACTCTCCAAGGGGATGTTAACTTCTCAATGTCAGGGTGTAAATCAATGTTTCGCTCCTCTCAGGTCACAGCGCAGCGATGATGTCTAAATGGAAGCAGTAAAGAAAAGGAAAGGAGGAAGGGAGAGGACAAAACTCTGGAGATGAACCATAAAGCATCATAGCTTTTCTTCCATCTTCCCACTCAAATTGAGACACAAACTGGAAATCAGAGCATCCTGCGGAAACTCAGAGCAGTGAACCTTGAAAGCTCAGATTTTTCAGTACACAGAGAGCATTAATGTCGCTGCCCAAATGACCAGCAAAGTGGTCTTTCTGACAGTTGTACCGTAATTAACTTGGACAGATCTGGACTGGAAAAAATAGAGCAGCAGCACTGTCTAAATTCATGCTGCGGCCAATTCACAAAGCCACTGCAGCCTCCAAACTTCGCCCATGGCAAAGACACAGATACAAGAGGACAGAGTGGACATAACAACACAACTTCAGTGCAGTGATGAAAAGTATGAGATACTGGTCGTCTAGATTTGTGCTAGGACAAGAGGAGGGTCAGCAGTGAGTTAACAAGCCTCAAAAAAGTGGAGAGACGAGGAAAAAAACTGGCAGAAATCTTCAGCTGAAGATGAAACAAAATGTCAGCCACAAACACAGTTTAAAAGCTACTTTTAAAGTGAATTTGAAGTATATACACCCTGATTCCTCGGAGTCCTGGTGCTTAGATCATCTAAACCCTTAAAGATGTGAAATACGCCTACAGCCTTTCCTTTAGTTCACCATCAAATATGAACCACTTCAAGGGGGCGTGGAAGAGTAATTTTCTATTTATTTGATATGTTTTTAAATCATAAGGAGTATAAACTGAAAATCCTCAAAACAAATACAGAGGGAAATTACTGTGGCTTAAATATTCACTCTCTCCAGAAGCAATATTACTGGACAGAGGCCATGGTAATTATAGCAGGCATGTCTCCTTAATGATAGGCTTCTCTAGTAACATTAAAGATTTGAATTTAATTTTTAATTTTGCAATAACAGGTCTATAAAGAAACTTTTTAATACACACGTCAAGCGTAAGGTCCCGTCTTCACTACAGAAGGAAAACAATATTTCTGAGCACATTTACAATTGAGACAGCAGCTGTGTTTACACATTAAATACAGATATTTGAAAGTAATTGAAAGATGCCTTTGTCACTGCTGTCTGCGGCTGTGAAGCAAAGATGACACCCAGTGATTCTGCACTAATGCTTCAATCTATTTTCAAGCATGAAAGCATGAGAATCAATTAATCATTTAAGCAACTTTTCAAGTGAAAATGACAAAAATGCACTGGTTCCACTGAAATGTGAAGGCTTCCTGCTTTTCTTTGTCTGGCATGATGGAATATATTTGGGGACCAAACTGGGTAATTTGACTCCCGTCATGGTGTCTACCAGTTGTCTGTTTGTCCACCACGAAACCTTCCTGTCAGTTCCTCATCTTTCAGCAGCTGTCCTCAACTCTTCCCATTACTTAGGAAATGTATTGGAGGTTTGCCTTAGCATTCAACCATCCTATTCCACCTGCCTGCTTATTTGTCTTTTTTTGTTTGTCTTGTCTCCTGCTTTATTTGCCTATTTGGTCAAACTACCAGTTGTGGAAAGTAACTAAGTACATTTACTTAACTAGAGCTTAGAGGCAGTTTAAAAAATATCCAACATTTTACAAACTAATTAAAATGAGCTTTGGTACACCCAGCAACAACATTTTGCTTTAATAATTCTGTACTTTTACTAAATTAACATTCTGAAAACAAGAGTTTTACTTTAGCATTTTCACAGTTTGGTATTTCTATTTTTACCCAAGTGGATCTTAATACTTCCACAACAGCTGACCACCAGCTGCCAAACACTGTTTTTCACATTAGACATATTAGACTTCGTTTCAACTCAACCTGACCTTCATCTCGGGGAACCTGTGTTGAGTGTTTTTCATTATTGTCCGAGCAAACAATTCATCAGTTAATTTAACAACATAGTAAAACGTGCTTTTGCTCAATAAATGCTCACTCAGAATCAGTGTAAATGTTCCAGTATTTATTGTAGATACTGCCACAAGCTCCTCTTTTGACCCTGGCTATCACTGCTTTGTGTTGACCTCTCTGATTAAAATTCATACAGACCAGACTTACTCAGATGGATTTTCTACTCACACTCTGTTTTTGGATTTTACACAGCAAATCCTTTCCACTGAAAAAAATAAATAAAACAACAACAGGTTAACGTCTCCATTTGGCACACTCCACTCAACGCTCGCCACTGTAATTTTGTCCTGGTTTGGCAGCGGTACAGTGGAGAGGTGGTCAGTACGTTTTGACAGCATATCATATTTACTCTGTACCTGAAGCAGCATCAGCAATGCCATTTTGTCTCTGTAAGTGCTTGTGTGCATGTGTGTGTGTAGACAGTTGACGAGCATATTGTGAAAACGTGTCCATTAGCACTGCAAAACACCAAGTCAGCGCGATGGGAATACTGCTATAGGAACTAGAGCTAAGGAAGCACAGTTACTACGGCAGGGAGAAACTACAATTCATGAGAGATCTGTAACCTCTTCACAGCCACAGCACATGAACCCAGTTTACTCTTCAAGTAAACAATATTACTCTGACTGAATCACTTTCACAGAAGAAGAAAGGTCGGCCGAGAATAGACAGATTTTTATTCTGCCCTTCCTTTAATTTAAGCACACAAATGCATCAAAATACATACACATAAATACACTCAGGCCCATTTTATAGTATCAGTTTTGGGGCTTTCTTAGAGCGCACACAAATGTAAAATATTTGTCTGCCATAGCAAACTTGGTGTGACATTTTGCATCTTGTATTATGAGCCTGTCCTAAGAGGAGCTGACAAGAGCTCTAGGGTAGATGTATGGTAACTGCAGCACAGAGAGAGATAGAGAGCGCACACTGTGGGGCCTGTGGGACTTCAGCAGCACAAGAAGTCTCTGCTCTGGGCTTTCCATCACCTCCTCCGACCCTTGTTACTACCTGGGAGGCTGGGTGGATCACAACAACATGCCTCTCCTGGTTAAAAACTTGGATAAGTGACTCCAAGAAGTGGCAGTCGTCTAAGGGTGAAATGCAGCCTTGAAAGCAAAAGATACTACAGCTGGCTACAACTTGATTATCCTCTAATAACTGCTACATTATTTACATACTTAAAACAAACAAGACCATCAGCAGCTTAAGCACAAGAGAGTGGAGTAGATACTGTGGTATTCATGGTAGGTCTGTGACAAAAATCACTTAATCCTTGGCCTGATGCTGGAAAATCCCTTATAAAGTGGTTAAGCATGCAAAGATTCCCTCTGTATGTGCTATATTACCCCAGTCAAATGAGAAAAACGCTGCTCAGGTGAAATCTGAGAAATAATTTCAGCCACTCTGAGGCAATTTACAACAACAAGCCAGGCCTGACAATCTTCCATATTCACTCTAGCAGAGTGTTGAAAGCAGGGCTGTCTGCCAGGCTGATTTTGGCGCTAAGCACAGCGCTAAGCTCCATTGACAAAGCCAGCTAAGAATCAGTGAAGCCTTGCAGGAGTGTGACGCTGTGCCACTGTAGGGTAATGCTCTTGTAAGGGGCTCTACCTGCAGAGCCAAGGGTTCGCCTGTTTTATCCTCTTAAAATCACCAAACAGGATCACTGAGCACATCCCTCTCACCTTTCTCCTATAGCTGCTCTACTCGACGTCCTGCTGCCCGTCTGCCTGTCTGAGCCCACTCATCCGTGTCCTCCCAACGCCCCGGTCCCTTCATCCTCTATAACCCCCAAGCTCCACAACCTGCCCCGCTACAGCTGGCAGTCATCATTAACCACGGACTTCTCTGGAATCAATAAAAGATGCTCCACCACTGGGATGAATTTATATTGCAACCAATGGAAGCATCCAAGCTCAAAAACCACTAATGTTCAATTATTGATGCTTACCCCACGCATCCATCAAGGGCGTAGGTAAGGTCTCAACGTTGGTAGGGACACAACCACCCCACCACCTGCCCACGGCATCAGGTTGAAGAGACTAAGGGGGTGTTAAAAATTGAAAAAGGCTAAATAACAACTAAGGCTATGTGTCCATAAAGCCTTTTTTTGTGGCTGAAATGCACTGGCAGGGCGCTGGGGTTCGCTGGGATAAAGAGCCTGTGCAGTGACAGAGGAAAGCACTGTATGGACACAAGCCCTAAGGCTACGGTTTCAAAATCAAAGAATACATTTATTAATCAGGGCACTTGCATAACAGCATAACAGTAGCAGAGCACTAAATATTTTTTTGAATGTGTGAATGACTGTCAAAATCAGCAGGGAGAGGCACATAGAAACAGTCGTCTCAGTCTCTCTCTCTCTCTCCATTGTTATGAAACAACAGCTAAGCAATAACCATGTAGCCTCTGGGAGGGCACATCAGAATCATTGAATATGACTTCAGTCCAATAATGCAAACGAGTTCACTCAAATTTTGGTAGTGACAATTCTGTCCTCCAAAAATATTGGTAGGGACGTGTCTCTATTGTCCATATGCAAACCTACATCCTCGGCATCCATCCTCATGCAGTGCACTGTAACAATGCAACAAAGCTTTTAATACACTGATGTTTTCGATTCAAGGTGACTAGTCCATTTTTGAAGAAGGTTTTTAACCATATATTTGCTTCAGATCAGTCTGTCTTTATATTTTACATTAGGTTAGATAACGTCAAAGCTCTGATTACAATAGCAGGCTTTCCAAAAGTGCTGTATAGCAAATGCTTGACACCTTCCACATAACAGAGACCACCTCCACTTACATTCTAAAAAAGATTGCTGCATCATTGATTATTTGACAAGACCTATGAGCTCGTCATGATATTGAAAAAAAAAAATCACAATTATTCTCCATTCACAATTTTCCATGGTAATACCTTCATATTGCTTGTTTTGTTCAACCATCAGTTGAGAAGCCTAAAGATATTCGCTTATGTATGACAAAGAAAACCAATATATCCTCACATTTCAGAAACTGTAATCGGAGAACGTTTTGCATTTTGCTTTAAAATGGCAATTTGTTTTCTGTCAATTGACCAATTGATTAATTGATTTATCATTGCAGCTCTAAAAGCATTAAATCTGGAATTATTGCTTTTTGGCCACTATGGTGAAGCGGAAACAAGTTAATAACACAACATACCATCACCTATTAGGTTGATTTGGTGAACTTGTTGGTGGGGTTCTAGAGTTTCTTCATTGAAAAGAGCTGCCTGCTGAAAATGAAGATGTGAGAGCAGAACAGTGATACCCAGTGTTGTACCCGAACGCGTTCAAAGAACGTTCGTTCATGAACTAACTCATATTTTGGGTGAACGTGAACGTCCCGTTCATTTTTGCTTGATGAACGTTAAATTGTGAACGCACTCATTCTGCTGTTTCTTGACCATTAAAATGTCGCGGATAACCACCCGATCTGGCAACCGCAAGTCCTGCCTGTCGCTCTACCAACTTCGTCATCAGCGGTCGTCAGTCTCGTCACAATTCACATGTGTGCAAGGAAGGAGGATGCGTTTACTGAGAAACTAATTCCCATACAGTCGGGAATTAGCTCGTAGCTCGTGGCAACGTAAAAAAAAAAAAGAAAAAAAAAGAACTAAAAAAGAACGAAATAGTTCATTTTGGGGAAGCATGAACTTTAGTTCACAATTTTGAATTATGAACGATGAACTGAACTAGTTCATTTTAAAAGGTTTGAACTGAACTTATATAGAAAGTGAACTTTCCCAACACTGGTGATACCAGACTGTTTAACTATGAGCTGAAACTCAGTGTAAAAGTCAGAAAACCTGCAGATTCAGGTGATAATTCCCTGTAGGTTCATCACCATGAGTGAACTACCCCACACTGTCAAATCTTTTTCAGATTGTCATTTGTCATTAAAAATATTGATTATAGCTGCTTTTACCTTCTGGGAAAAAAAGCAGAGGCACCACTTCATAAAACATATTTTCAGTGTGTGGCCATTGTTTTGGCTGTCATGTGCTACCTAAATTGATCACAAGACCAGATTTGCCAGGACCTAAGTGGTTTATTATCTCTGCTAAACAATTTGGAAAAACCTGTATATTGAAAAAGAATATTTTTTTTAGAGCTAAAACAATTGGTCAATCAATGAGTTGATGGCCAGAAATGTCACTGGCAACAATTCTGGTAAATGATTCATTGTTTTAGACATTTTTCAAGAAAAATATTTGCTTCTTCCAGCTTCTCCATTGTGTGCATTTTTTCTGTTTCATATCATTATAAATCGAATATCTTCAGGTTTCAGGCAAATCAAGACATTTGACAACATCACCTTGGAAAACTGGGAAACTGGAGTGAGCATTTTTTGTATTTTACTGACAAAACAACTAATCAATTGCCAAGAAAATAATCAATAATGTATGCAGTTTTGTTGGTTGAAGGCCTAATGTTTTAAATTGGGAACTGTATAGGGTTGTCTTAGATTCAAGGACAAAACATTTAAATATCTCAGCATGTTCAATCTCACAGTTGTGTCACTAAAGAAATTGGAGCGAGGCAGCGAGGCATCACTTGACAACTCCAGCACCAGGAGTGACCAACGAGGCAGTCATCAAACATCTGTCAAGCAGTCAAGAAATACTGTTCCGTAGAGTGTTGTAAGCTGGTGAGCCCAAGAAGGCAGTCTGAAAAATGTTAACAGTCCAACGGTCCCAAAACTAACTACTTGACAGGAGAGAGTGTGAAAACGTGACTGAAAAACAGTAGGAAGAAACGCAGTTATTCAGTCATGCTTACTGTTACTTAAGCAACTCAATTTAAAAAAGTGAAACTTGTGGTTCATTTCATTGTACTTTATGTAAACTTAAATTTGACATAAATGTTTCCCACAGTGTTGTATTATGGAGGTCCCCTGCTGGGCCTGAAATAAAGAGTCCTTCTGCTAAAGAAATACAATATTTACACACAGTAAATGCTTTTAAGAACTGTGTTATGCAGCTCAGTTGGTTGATTGATTGATTAATTGCTTCATGATCGTACATTAACTTCACATAATACATTTGCATAATTATTCAGACCTTATCCAGGCTGAATAATCACCAGTTGGACAAGCACCTTTTACAAGCTAAAGCTGGTTTAAGATTTACACGGACCAGCTGGACTTTGTAATGCCAATGTTCAATGGATGCATGACTTCCTTGTTTTTTTAACCTGTTTAGTCAGACAGTCTTCACTCAAAAGCAGGGGGTAATTTTATATAAGAATTTATTTTCAGGCATGTTTGTATTAATGAATAAGATGGAGATGTGTGTCCCCTGCTTTGTTCTTGCTTTGACTTGTTTGTACTACTTAACATTGTCATTTAACTCGCAGTCTGATCCTCACATTTACACAGACTTCACATCCAACCTTTTTAATCATGTGATCGTCTGATGTGTCGAGTTTCAGCCTTTGATCAGCATCTCAAGTAAATTCTGTGAATATCACACAGCTCTTCCAGTATTCCATTACTCAGAATTAGCTTGTTTGTTCTTGCAATTTCCTGACATCTGACCAGCCACATTTCTTTTTAAAAACCTGAGTCATAGTGAGGCCACATTGACGAAAAGTGTATCCTTCACCTGCCTCATGACTTTCTGACCTTTTCTCCATCCCTGTCTGTCAGCATACTGTTGTCCATTCCCTCGTCCATCCATCCGGCCTTTCTTTCTGGGTTTCAGCTACAGCACAGTCTACAGTCGCTCTCCATCTCTCTCATCCTGTCTGTCACTTGCAGGCCAGGAAAACTATTGGCTCTAATCTTGTATCTTTCAGCTATTGCCATTGCATGTAGGTTTCCAGCACCAACCAACAGCTTTATCTCTGACCTGCAGAGGAAAACCTGGGAGACCCTATCTCATGCGCATACACACACGACAGGAGACCTGCACACAAAACACATGCAAAAGTACACCAGTCATGCACCACCCTGCCAGACATCTCACCGCACATGCACACTCACAGAGCCAGGGTATTGTGTGCCGTTTTTATTTCTGGTGCAAGCAGGTGCAGCTGTGCACAGGTGTTCATGTATGTAGCCTTGTCAATACATCCAATCACATGCACTCCCACAGACTCTCAGCGAGCAGAAATTGTGACAATGACAAGTGGTTCAGCTCTAAAGACTGAGATAGTCCAGAATATTCTTTATCACTCGACGGTGCACGGCTTAATTTTAGGGAGAGTTTTTTATAGTCTAGCCTGAAAGATTTATCAGCCGACTTTGCCGCTGCATTTACTCTCACACACCGAGTTAGCTCCACTGAAAAAAAAGACATAAAAAAATTAAAAAAAAATACAGAAAGAACTTATATGTCCAGTTTTTAAATCTTTCCAATTAAATTTCAATTCTACTCGGAGAAAAAGGTTGGCCAAAATAAATGGCGTTTAATGTCAAACACAATAAACACTATGCTGGCTGAAAGTAAGTGCTGAAATGGAAATGAGGAATAAAACTTTTGCGAGTGAAAACGCAGCTCAGTAGAGCTAAGCAAATTTGCATTTAATCAATTTGAAAAAAGGTTTTAATGCAAAGTTAGTTGCTGAGACGTCACACACACACACGCTCGCACACACACTCCAAGAACTCATCACTCCAACGACATTTCATTGTGCAATCCATCTTAATCAGCTAGCCCATCAGAGACAATATATCCGCCCCTCCATCTCTCTCTCCTTCTCCGGACGGAGTGATTGAGGGGTGTAAAGAGGAGGATGTTTCTGCCCACCGTCTCCTCCCTCCCATACCCCCTCCCCCCTCCCCCTCACCAGGACGGCTCTTAAGTGCTTGTGGGTTTTTATGTTTGTAGTGTTTTATAGGAGTGGGCAGGAGCCAGGGGCTGTAAAAGTGTGGAAGAAAGGAGGGAGGGGGGCAGAAAAGGAGGTGGTGGAGAAGGAGAAGGAGGAGGAGTGGAGAGTTACTGTAAATCCAATCTTTATTGAGAGCGACACGAACGACAAACAACGCCCACCCAGCCTCCCTGCAACGCCCTGCTTACCTGATCAATGTGACTGAAGGAAGGAGGGAAGGAAGAAAAAGGATGGAGTAGATTATTACATCGACCTGTTAACTCACAGGTCTCAGGTGCTTCTGTATCTACATGTATCCACACATACAAGCTTGTGTGTATCTCTTAAAGCATATATGTGTGTGTTTTTGTGTGTTTGTATCAATTGCTAACCACCAGCCAGGCCTGGAAGACCCCCCCTACCCCCCCACCCCCAACCTGCCCACCAGTCTGCCAGTATAGCGTATAATTGGCCACAGTTGGCTTCAGTTGAATGTTTGCAGCATTCGGGGCTAAATGATTCTTCAAGGCCTTTCAGAGCATCCAAGAAAAAACCCACAACACTCCCCTCCACATGTCAGAAACCAGGCACCGGTTTGGCTGCTTTCTAACCTGATGCTTTGCCATTACATGTGCAACAGGAGAATCATTTTGCCAGCAATTTTCTAAATGAGCGTAACTAACTGTCTGTTTTATAATTGGTCTCTTGTCCCTCGATGTCTGCTTGCCACTCTCTTTTATTTCAACGTCATATCTCTTTAAGTGCGACCGGCATCACTCAGAGCCTCTTAGTCAATCAGTTAGTCATCGAATGAAAAGGTCAGCCGCTTAGTCGACAAAATGACCACAAAGACATTGGACAGCCAATCAGTCCGGCCAAAAAGGATGATCGGACTCAGCTGCCCAAAACCCCTTTGTGGGGACCCTGTACCTGCTTGTTGCCATGGCAATGCAGACTTAAATACTAGCCTGTGCCCCCTCCCTGCCTCTCTTTTATCCTCTTCTTTTCACTCCTCCACACTCTCCCCTTGCCTTTTTTTTTTGTCAGTCAGCGTGCTGACTCTCTCACGCTCCGTCTCTCAGTCATGTTTCCTCTGGCGTTGTTGTGTTTTCCAGTGTCCCTCCCTCACCTTGCCTCGTCCTCTCTGCTAAATGACACTTTACTAGCTGTTTCCTCTTGTTAATTCCACTCTGTAAAAGCTCTTGTAAAACAGGCACCCCGACGCAAAGTCGCCTCTACTGACACACAGAGACAAATGACAATTACTTACTGTATACACACATGCATAATTACTTAAACATTTGTAGGCAGATGCGTGCATGAATGCTTACAAGCACACACACACACACAAGCAACAATGCCATAAATGAGAGTCAACGATCAACATATTCACTGAGACGCTGGCACAGCTTACACCTGCTGACAGTCAGCTGCCAATGAAGATCTATCATTTTCTGCTAAAGCCTCATCATCAAGCATCATTTAGGCATGCTGGCCTGCCTCACTCTCCCCTGATGCACCGTCTGTGCCAAGATACTGATTAAATTTCCCCCAACTGTCCAAACAGTCTTGTGGGAAAAGGTCTTCAGTGAATGAACTGGCTTTGGGCTCCATCTAATGGTCATTAGAAAGACTCTAAACCTATTTGTAAGTGCTTGAGCACAATTACTGACGAGGAATTGTGAGCAAATTGTACGTCTGTCATTAAAATGTTGAAAAAAATGAACACAATTTCTACATCGATTATATGACTCACGTAATCAAATTGTATTTGGTTAGATTGATACAGCAGATCCCTTGTTATAAACTACATTTGACAACAACTTCTGATTGTCATCCAGCTCAGTTTATGATGGCTAAGATTACAGTTAGTTTGGCTAATTATATAGTCAGTATTACATTGGTTTGTCTATGCAAAGCCTAAATAACTACATTTCAGTATTACCAAATATGTTCTCCTCATGAGTATAGACAGAAATTGGTACAAATTTTTTTTTTGTTTTTTCTTCACCTTGTGAAAAATGATGTTCCAGCGGAAACACTCAATTCTCTTATTATTATTATAATTTCAGTATGTGTTCATTTTTTTGTGATGACAATTTTGACATGATAAAACAGAAGCATTCAAAAAGAAAGGATGGCAACTGTCAACAGCCAAATATATTAATAAATAGGAAAAAAGGAGCCACCAAAAGAGCTTTTAGTTAATATGTCAATTGTCAGAAATTTATTCAGCAACAATTTTGATAAACAATCAAATTGTTCTCAATTGTTTATGCAAGGCAAAAATAGGCAATATTCTCTGCTTCTACTGGTTTTCTGTATTTTTTATTATTTCAAATGTAATATCTTTGTGCTTTGGATTTTCATTTAGATAAAATAAGAGTAAGCTCTCAGAACTTGTGATGGTCATTTTGACTATTTTTGAAATTTCATAGACTTAATCCTGAATTGATTTGTCTTAAAAAAAAGGCTTCACCAGGTTAACTGATACTGAAAATAATCATCAGTCACTGCACAGGACCTGCTAATGCAACAAATCAGAGGTTTGTTTGGTTGCGATAAGAGATGCAGTGTCCCCAAAACAAATGGTGAGGGGAGACAAACAGGAAGTGCAGGGACCTTTAAGAAAACAAAACACTCTCAATGTATATATGCAGTATATGTATATCCACACCATTCATTTTATGCCTGATGTGGTACCCAAATAAAACTATGATTATCTGTGTTCACTAACAGCTGATTTTTTCCTCCTTTTCTACAGAGTTGGTCTTCAAAGGTCACATCAGTTTAACTCTGGTTATTTTACATAGTTCCATTTCAAAGCAGTCTGTCCATAATCCAATTCAGTACTGAGACTTCACATAAACGCTGGCTCTGCTTTTGGGTTACTTTGGCTTCTTTTGAAGTTTTTGAGGGAGACAGTCAACATTCTTCTGATTCCAAACCCGTTTGTTGTTCTTGTATTCGTGCTTGCTGTATGTACACTTCTTTAAAGAAAACTTCACAGCACAAGCATGTGTGTGACCATATAAAAGCTTGTAGCTGCTCCTCCCACACACTGAGAAAACATCATGCCCATAATCACAGCAGAAACCACCCTCACAGGTGTTTGGAGCTAAATTTATGTACAGTATATGCACATCAATGCACAAACAGCCTGGTGACTGCGCTCTGCTTAGCACCCAGGTTTTTAATCCATGATCCTTTCTCTTATTTCCCACTGTTTGACTTTCTTCTTCATATTGTTCTTGCAGCTGTGTTTCTTTTATCTCTGCCGATTATATTGTGGCAAATAGAGGAAATACAACGAAATAAAAGGATGTTTGTTTGATCTTTTTTTTTCCATTTTATTTTATCATGTGTGAAAATAAATCCTGAGGGACCATGTTGGGTGACTGACCTACACACTAATTCAACAACAAACACTCATCACATGTTTACACATACCTGCATTGACAATAGCGTCTATCTCCAGCTTAGTGATGTCACCGCTGTAGACAGAAATTTTCTTGTCTAATTTTTCATTCCTTGGGTAAAGAGTTCGCCCAGAAGCACCTGATAATGAGACACACATACACACATTACATTCAGTCTCAGGATCAGTTGTATTTACATACACAAGAAATACTATGTCTTGGTGGTTTGCTCCTATACTTAACTTTAAAATAAAACTAGAATTACCACCTGACGGTTGTATGTCTCTGCCAGCCAGTCAAGTTGAAGTTTACATCTATATCTGTCCAGACGCAATACATGTAGCGAAGATTTTGACAGCAGCAATAGAGCCCTGTGTTGGCAATTATGGCTTTTAATTAAGTGCAGGGAGAAACATGCTATTCTCTCTTAGAGACTATTTTTAGAGAGGAGTACAGAGGACTGATAGAGAGCTTCGTCACATGGCACAACAACACATCACCTAAAGCTCAATATCAACAAAACCGATGAACTTGTGGTGGGCTGAAAATTTCCCACTGAGGGACAAATAAGGGTTTATATTATCTTATCTTGTGTTATCTACTGCTGTATGTCTATTAGTGTCTAAGTTCATTGAGAGAAACAAAAACAGAGTCTGATTCCTTGTATGTTTGGGCAATAAAGCTGATTCTGATAGAACACATAGTTGTCACCCTGACGGTAGACAATGTTTCAAATATGGATGCTGCTGCAAAGAATTTACATATTCTAAATTCATGGACGTATCCAACACATTTTCAACCTAGCAACACAGAGGATGTAAACAATCAGCACAGTTTCAAGGTGGGCACCCTAGATTAGAGTCAGTTCAGTATATGACAGGTGAAAGGTGAAACATGGTCCTCTTCTGTTCCTGAGTTATGGTGTTGAATAATATCCACAAATGTGCTTTTGCAGAATATTACAATGTAACAGTGAAGCTGACCTTTGATCTTTTGAATATAAAATGTCATCACTATTATCCTATTAGACATTTATGTGAAATTTGACATAATTAGTGTGTGAATTATTGAATTAAGGCTAAAAACACTTGTGAAGTCACAGTGACCTTTGACGACCAAATTCTAATTGGTTTACCCTTGAAAATTAGATGGACAATTGTGCCAAATTTGTTGAGTGAATTGGACAGGGACTTTGATTGATGTTGAGTGTCTGACCTGGGGTAAAAGTCCACACTGGGATGTCATCCAGTGACACAGATGCAATCCTGTAGTACTGACGCCTGTCCTTCAAAGACAGAGACAGCAAGAAACCTGCAAAAGACAATGGAGAAGGGGAACAGACAGTAAGCAATCTGTTTCTTCAGGTTTTTTGTGACATAAATACTTATGGTACAGAACAGAGAAACATGACACTTTTTGCCACACCAGACTGAAGAAAAACTTGATGAAGAACATGACAAAATATGTTAGGCGCACACACCTGATAGTTAAATAATAACATTCATAAATAACACAGAAATGTGTAGTATACTGTCACATTATACTACAATAAAAGTACTTCATGGTCTTTTTCCACTCAATTTTCCAGTTTGTTAAAGAACATATTTATTTCTTCACTCATTTTTTAAGTATAAACCAAATATATTTGCCAATATTTGCCAATGTAGCTGCTCAAATTGAATAATTTCCTTGCTTCTTTTCATTTTGTGTGTGTTCATTTGGTTTTGATGTTTAAATATACTTCCATATGCTACAACAATAGATCAGGTTAGGTCACTATATTAAGTCATTAGTTGTAGCACAAATGTATTAATTCCTATCCTGACTTATAGGCCTATTGTTTTTTTATATTTTGCATATACTAATGTTCTAACTGATATGAACTTATAGCTGATTGAAAAACTATTTTTACTCTTGCAGGTCTGATATGTCTGTAAGATAATGACTAGTAGTGATAGTGACTGACAGCCGGACAGGTGATTTGGTCACGTGACAGTAAACATGTCTCTCCTCCTCTCTCTCTCGGTCGCTTGTTGACTGCACGTAGCTGTTGTAGCATTAAATTAAACTCCTGTCGGCCACGGTTGAACTGTCTCACCCTTGGTCTCGTTCCAGTCTCCCTGCCCGGAGTTTAGGTTAACTTTAAGGTCCATGGCTCTCAGGGTCCCGGTGTGGACAGACCGGACCACCGTGACCGTGCACACTCCGAGGGCGACACTGAGGGCGAGCTTGCCCAGCCAGCCTCTCCTCCCCGGCGGTGAGGAGGACCCGCTCCCCTGGCTGGAGCTCCAAAGGGCTGCAGTCGCTGTTGTTGAAAAGTTAATATGGCCGCGGGGAGGACTTGTAGCTGGCGTCCCTCCCGGGTGGAGGCGTCCAGGAGTTAAGATGTGTTTGAACTTGACACCGGCTATTGCCCGCACCTGGGACAGAGGGCCGGAGCAGAGAGGGGCTCTGATGGAGGAGAACAGAGCGGACACCTGCGGGGCCATGGCTGACTGACACCGGGGAACGGCTCGGATCTGGACACAGAGACCAGTATCACTATCAGGCTGTTAAAGTTTCGTTTTCGATATGAGCACACGTCTCTTTATATTAAACGTTCACATGTGCCATTTTTGTTTTGGACTTGTGAATGTACCATTTTCAAGGGGTGCTAGCTGGCGTCGAACTCAACGGCGGACTTTTTTTAAAAAAAACCTTAATAAGCGTTAAAGTGGTGGCCAGTGTCGCAGGACAGTATTTAATTATATTACCAAAGTATATTATTTGCTAAAATATGTCTAGCGCCGCTCTAATTTTAGTCTCACACCGACTATACACCCCTACTGAGATGAAATGGAACAGCCCAAACCAACGGCTACAAGCCTACGCCCCCTTCAAGATTATCGGAAATAAGGCAATTAGAAAACGAATGCTCACAAACATGCTCTTAAATACAGTAACTCCAACAAGGAGAGTTAAATAATCAAACACGACGTTGAAAGATTGAAAATTTAGAAAATTATTTGATACACTGTACTTGATTTCACATGCATAACGCTTAATTCATCTCTTCATACAAAAAATTGGTCCCAATCAGCACACCTGGTAGAAAAAAGGCCCGTGAAGGAAAGATTATTCTATAACCACCGAAAATACAACATATCGCCCCCTAGCGGATTGTACGACTGATTGCTAGAAATAGTTGCTCATTCTTGGAGCTCAAGTCAGGTTAAATCATTATTTTAAGGTAGAATTATTTTCCCTATTATTTTCAGTAAGTTCTTATCTTTGATGACATCAAGATAATCTGGATCTGGTGTGTTTTTGTTTTAATTTAACCCACTTGTTGTTACTAATATACAGTAAAGCTTTAAACCTGCTATAATTTTTAGAGGGAAATTATAAAGTTATTGGCTCTTGTAGATAAACCATTGGCTTTTCATTCTTTACTTTGTTTGACATAAAGCAACAAAAGCTACCACTAAAAAATAGGATCCATGGCCCACACCCAACTACTCATTGCTGATCTTGCAATACACAAAATATGATCAGTAATCAATCTATTGTGTGTGTTCTTGCAGTTCTCAAGAAAAAGGAGGACAAAGCCAAAAAGACAAAGGGAGGAGCATGATAATGTGTGTTGTCTGTCCATTTCTTGTCTCGTATCTAGTCTCCTAAATATACTGTATGCACATGCACACACACGTTGTCTAATATGCACCACTTGCCGTCAGTCAAAACTTGAGCCCTGTTCACATTTCCGCCTGGCGGAAACTGACAAAAAAAAGGAACAAGCCTTTTTTGACAGAAGTGACACAAGCAGCGCAGACACTGCTATACAGACCACAACCTGCCCAGCCCAAGAGAGGCAAAGCTGCCGCACAAAAATACACAGGGAAACTTCTTCAGAGATCTGACAGAGGCACAGGAGTCCCTCTGTTTCCATCAAAACCTTGGACCGAGGAGACTAACGGTATTGTCTTTCATAGTGTGTGTGTGTGTGTGTGTGTGTGAGAGAGAGAGAGAGAGAGAGAGAGACTGTGAGAGAAAGGGAGAAAGCAAGAGGACAGAGAGAGAGTTAGAACAATGTGTTTGTATGTGAAGTTTATGTGTTGATTATAGATATGGGTTCATTTATTAGGTCACATCAAGTAAACTGGTCACAGGTCAGAACTTATATTCAGTAACATGCTGGTAAAAAAAAAAAAGTTCAGGCCTCCAAAACGGTTAGGAAGAATGCTGGCATATCATCTATTCATTGTTATGTCCTATTCTTTTTTGAAAATACAGATAAATGGAACAAAGATGCACATATGAATTCTTAAATGTGCTATGTTTAAAATGGGCCTCACACACATGCTGTGGGTTTGCTGTATTGGCATTGGATGAACATCTCACCTTGGGCGGGTCAGAAAGCGGAAGTGTGTCCCTGGTGATAGTTCAAGTCAGAAACAGGAAGTATTCATCAAACTGGACATGTTGTCAAAATCAACTTGCCTATCCAGCCTGTGTGTGTGTGTGTGCGTGTGTGTCTGTGTTACTCAGTATCATGTGATATTGAAGCATGAGTTAAAGTCTTTTTTCTCACTGTTGATTAGCCGAAGTGTGATTGACAGGTCATCTGTCGTCTCTATGTGTCATTTACTATCTGAAATGTCCTGGAAAACTGAAGCAGGTTTTGAATGAACAAATCTATCCAGTTCTATCATTTTTTAAATGTCATTTATTACACTTACAGCATTTGCACAGCAGTTTTATCCTTCCTAAAAATTTATCATAAATGCCTTGTAGTCATTAATGTGCACTGATGTGAAATAATGCAGAAATCATTAATATGTAGTAGAACAGAAATTGTTTTCCATATTTTAGGCATCTAAAGTTATTCTGAAATGGTCTTGTTTTAGGGAGTTTTAAAATGTATTCTTCAGGCGTTTTAACAACTTACTTACTCAGGTATTAAAGTGCATAGTTTCTCACTCGTGACATATGTAGGTCTCTAAATTAATAATTCCTAAAACACTCCATTTGGCATCACAATACCTCTGAACATTTTTCATGCCAGACCTAAAGAGATGGTAGTTGGCAGTTTAATCAGTGTGGTGGAAAAACAAATGAAGGAGCAACATCGCTGAAGTGATTAATTGTTGTTCATCTAATTCTTGTACTTGACTGCTTTGTCTAAACTGTCCCATATGTGCACTAAACAAATAAAACACATTAAAGATTATTTAAAGAGCATTTGTTGAGCAGCCTTTCAGAATAATTTGTCATCAGTTTTACATTGTTACTAAATCTGTTATTTCTGTCATTCTTTCACTCTCTCCGTGTTTGTCTTTCGTGCTCCTTTCTTTCTTCTCCTTCCCTGGTACCTGTCCACTCTGTCAGACCTGTCTCCTGCATCTCTCCCTCTCTCTGTCTCCCAGTATGGCGGCGTGGGACCTGTCAGTCATAGTGGAGGACCTGGGGCCCGATGCGCCACCTGTCACCCTCAGTGTGGCCTCTGACCTCCACGTCGGAGGGGTCATCCTGAAGCTGGTGGAAAAGACACGTGGGTGACTGTCTGTCTGCCACTGTTTACCTCAGTCCTTCTCTCAGCCACTGTACGCAGACTTAAAATAGTTACATTATTTGCATGCAAGAATTCACATATGTTGTGTAGGTAACATTAAAGCGTTTCCAGTGTAGTCTATTACACTTAACACTCTGAAACAGTATTACAAACTGGAAATGTACAAGACAAGCAAATGTACCGATAATGTTTCATTTTCAAAATTAAATGCTGGTGTAACTTATCGAGTAAGACTGTCCACATAGTATTTAGAAGAGTTCATGGTTGAAAGAGTTTCATATCTACAAGAGAAGCCAAGACAAATTGTGTAATTACACTCACCCTTAATATTTTATCTTCAATTATTATATTGTTTTCTAACTGTCATTTTAGTTGCTATAGTCCAAGCGTGTCCAGTTTGTGATGTGAGAAAGTCTCCAGACTGATGACCTTTGTCCATGAAAGCTATAACCCTGTACAGGGATGTAATGATTCATTCAATGAAATGGCATAAACAGAAACACTGACCCTGACGTGATTTGAACACGCAACCTTCTGATCTGGAGTCAGACGCGCTACCGTTGCGCCACAGAGTCTCATACTGCCAACTGGCCAGTAATCAGCTAACAAAGCAAACGCTGGTGGCAGCAATGCCATTGAAATAACTATCTGTATTTGGGTTGGAGAGGTTCAGCCCCATCAGGTGTGTAGTCCAACATCTCCACGCTTACTCTTTAATTATTCTTTAACAAATGTAGAAGTAGAAACATTAAGACATTAAGGTTGAACAGGCTGCCAGACTATAATCTAAAGGTAACATTATTTACTGACAGCAGGCTTAAAGCAACATTATGTTGCTATTTTACATCAAAACTGATTTTCAGAGTCAGTTAATGACAAAACATATCCATCCTCCACCTAAGTGCTGGATGAACATTGTAAGCATGCTGCTCAAGAGTAAGAAAAAGCCCGAACCAGATGTTATTTGAACACAGGACCTTCTGACCTGGAGTCAGACACCCAGTGGTTCAGAGGCCACTTTCAAGTTCTTGGTGTGGAAAAAATGTCTGGACTGTGAAAGACAAGTTCACTTTTGTTCTGTGATTAAAGAAGAACAACTACAGATATCACACATCTGTTTTCAATGACATCTGTTGTGTGTGTGTGTCCTCTGCAGAGATCAAGCGTGATTGGTCAGACCATGCACTGTGGTGGGAGCAGAAGCAGCGATGGCTGCTGCGGACAGCCTGGACTCTAGAGAAATACGGCATCCACGCTGACGCCCGGCTGGTATTTATGCCCCAACACAAGGTCCTGAAGGTGTGCCTGCCCAGCGGCATCACCCTGAGGCTCCGAGCCTGCTTCTCCAATCCTGTCTTCCAGACTATGATTGGCATCTGCAGAATGCTTAGTGAGTCTCAGATTTTTGTTCTGTCCTGCCTTCTTTAATTTGTTTTCCCAGTTTAGGACAAATAAAGTACATCTATCTTGTTCTTTCCTTATAACTTTTCTTTTGTCACTTTCATGATTCCCATTTTTGGACATGGTTAGAAAGCTGTTTATAAATAAGGAAAACTACTGACCCTGACGTGATTTGAACACGCAACCTTCTGATCTGGAGTCAGACGCGCTACCGTTGCGCCACAGAGTCTCATACCACCAGCTGGTCACAGTTAACAAGTCTGTAGACTTGACCAGGAATCTGATGATAAACCAAACACTGGTGGGAGGACATACACTGATACCATTTTTTCTAGTTGTTTGTTCAATGGCCAATACAATAATTATGTAGAATAATGTATGTTTACATGTCCAGTAAAGCCACTTTTGAGTTTCTGAACTAAAAGAATATTTTCTTGTTTTGTTTCTTTTCTTTTCCTTCAGTCCTTATTTCACTTTCTTGTTTCCTTCTTTCCTTCATGCTATATTGCTATGCACATGAATTTTTGACCACACTACAAGTACAGCGACAAAACATGCTCTCAAATTAGATAAACACTTGTTTTGTGCACCGTGTTTCACATCCTCGGTCCTATTCACATTCATTTTTTAATGGCTTTTAAGAACAAAGAACTGACCTTTGTCCTTGAAAGATATAACAGGGATATAATGATTCATTAAATGGAATGGCAGAAAGAGAAACATTGACCCTGACGTGATTTGAACACGCAACCTTCTGATCTGGAGTCAGACGCGCTACCGTTGCGCCACAGAGTCTTTAGGTGTAAAAGCAAACTAGTGTTGATAACATCTTTTTTCACATTTACATGTCCCATGGTCACTGTCAAGTGTTCTTGAGGTGAAAAAAGGTTACCATGTTTACATATGCACACAACAGGCCAATTATGTTTTTTGTGACTGCACTACAACCGTGGTAACTAAGCATGCAACAAGCATTTGTGCACCATATTCCCCAACACACACCAATCCAGTGACTTTCAAGAGCAAAGGTTTGACCCTGACGTGATTTGAACACGCAACCTTCTGATCTGGAGTCAGACGCGCTACCGTTGCGCCACAGAGTCTGTTGGCTACAAGCTGGCAAGAGACCAGGATGATAGTGGGAGCTGGTAAATTGTAATGAGCAGCAGAATAATTTATGTTTACATGTCCAGTGGTTTGGAAGCCACTTTCAAGTTCATGGGGTGAATTTTTTTTCTGTTTCATTTCTGTTCCATTCCTCTTTTCTACTTGTTTTTTCCTTTTTTTCTGTTTTCTTCTTTCTTTCTTCTTTCCTTCTGGTTTCTGTAGCTGGGTTGGTCTGTGTGATGTGAATTTTGTCATCTGGTTCACAGGAGTCTACATGGGCCCCTGTGCAACATTTGTTCTTAGATAATATATGTATGATACCTCCAGTTGAGCACCACAGAGTTCAACAAAGGGCCACACAGAGGTTTCCCCAGAAGAAGTGAACATAATGACCCTGATGATACCTGAATACACAACCTTCAGATCTGCAATCTTCCATACCATTCTAACAGATCTGTTAATCAGCTTACCAGATCAAAAATCTTCATCAGTCCAGTGTTACCAACATACAGTCATTTGATAATCTCTTAAAACTGACAACCTCTGGCAGTAGAGTTGGTCAACTGTCCAACTCTGTCTCCCAGATTTTGATGGGCTATTCCCTCTTTCATCTGAAGTTCCTTCCCCTTTTTTCTTTAGTCACTTCCTATTTTCCTTCCTTCCTTCCATCCTTCACTCTGTCATCATAATTACCAAATTTGAAGATGGTAAGAAAGCTGTTGCTAAGAAAACTGCTGACCCTGACGTGATTTGAACACGCAACCTTCTGATCTGGAGTCAGACGCGCTACCGTTGCGCCACAGAGTCTGGAGGGTGGACCAACACACTGGTTGTAGGGTTGTTCCAGCTGTAGCTGATAATTTGTTCATTTACACATTAAATTTAACACCACAAATGAATTAAATATCTCTTGTGGGTCTTGTGGTCTGTTTGAGCACTAATACAGGAAGAAAAACAGTTAGATGAACAATGGAGTACACAACTGTAGTTTGGACAGGGTCTGATGCACAGTGTGCATATAAATAATACATATACCTAAAACACTTTTAAACCTTTTAATATGTCCTGTACTGTTGGCAGTTGTCCAGTGTCTTAGCACGTAGTATTGGTCTGTCCTGTTGCTGTAGTGGTCAGACTGTCCCTTCTCTCAGTAGTATTGCTGAGACACACTTGTGTTTGTTTAATAATGCTAATTCCTCCTGTACCCTTTTCTCTCTGTTACCTACATAGATATCCGTCGCCCCGAGGAGCTCTCACTCCTTCGGCCCATAGAGCAGAAAAAGAAGAAGAAAGATAAAGACTCTGATGCTGAGGACATCTATGACCTGACCGAGGTGCCCCTCTCCTCGGGTACACTCATCACACTTCATTCACACTGCAGGCTTGACATGCACATCTTTTATAGTTGGTGGCCCTCAACAAAAAACTGCCAAGATCAAAGATTTTATTTTCTGGCCCCAATTTCACAGAAATCCAGTTTTTACAAGATTGTCTTTTGACCATCAATATAGAAAATGCTTTAATGTCCTCACAGCTTTTTTAGCATAGTCAGATGAACTAT
Source organism: Centropyge bicolor (assembly GCA_037975185.1). Taxonomy (NCBI): domain Eukaryota; kingdom Metazoa; phylum Chordata; class Actinopteri; family Pomacanthidae; genus Centropyge; species Centropyge bicolor. The sequence continues at coordinate 8,275,972 of JBBMOC010000002.1, forward strand.
ATGCGCTAATGATATAGCAAAATTTATTTGTCAGTTTTGCTTCTGATTAATGATTTGGGATGATGAGGTGTGAGATCAGCATCAGGCTTCATACACACAGTCAACACAATCTACTTGTAAATGATCCAAAGACAGACCCGGAGCACAGTGGACAAGTTTGATCATAGAGTATAAAAATCACCTAACAGCCATTTTCTTAAGCAGCTGCTGTGCATTTTGAAGCAGAAATTGACTCATATTAGAGAAGTCAGACTTTTTTTCCTGATGTCTACAAAGTGAACCCCCCTGGAACATTTGACTGTAACCCTCCCACGCGTCCTTTGCAGCATCCCGGCCCTGTCTGTATAATGGCATGCCGGCTCACTTCGCTGATTCACCTCAGATGGAGGCTATTTACAAGATGCTGTCAGTCACCCAGCCTCCCCCTGCCCCCGAGGTCATAGCCAAGCAGTACCGCCCAGCCAGCGTGGTGGACAAGGCCCACATCAATGGCAGGTATACCGTCACACACAAGTTGTAAATTTTCCCGTTGTGGGACGAGTAAAGGATCATCTTATCTTATCTCTTAAGTCAAGTAAACCCTTCCTTCATGTCACGACCAACCACAGATTTCAGCATCATGGTGAGAAGCCATGGCTTTTAAAACAAGAACAGAAACTTTGAAACTCAGAAACACAGTCCTGGAGTTTTTATTGTTCCAACACTCATGACTGAATCTTTCTCCACTTTTCCTTTCTTTTTAATTTACATCTCATCCTTTGATTAAAACACTGTTAACAAAGAAAATCATGTTGAGGTTCTCCTGCGGTCGTACACACAGTTTGGGCAATTATTGTCTGAATGAGAGTTTTACAATCCAGATCACACAGGTGCATGTTGTTTGGCTAATTGGATTTCTCTGGAAAATGAGAGCTTGTGCAGACTAATTACCCAGAAGGCCTGTTGGTTCAGTGGTCAGAGCTTTTGTCTCTCTATTGCAGGCAAGCATATTGTTGGTTCAGAAATATGCTCCCTTTTTTTTTTTTAACACATTCTTGATTATTTAAATTGGGTTATTTTATACAGCTTTTTGTTTTCACTCACAGGTGTATTGCTGTTGGTAATTAAACTTGTCCTTGAGGAAGAGTTAGATTTAGCTCAGCTATTAAAGCAGCTGAATTCTGACTGAGCAGTCTGGAGTTCAAACCTCCTCTATCTAATAATGCATGTTTGTTGATAAAGATACTTCTACCACTGTCTCATGATTGGAGCTGTTTGAAGACTTTCTGTCTCTATAATAAGCATTGTCATTTCAGCTACACTGAGCACGCTCTAATTTTCATCTGGAAATGAGTTTTTTACCTTTTCTTGGGCTCTCCCGCTGTCCTTTTCTCAAGTTCAAGTTCAGAGCTGCTTTAAACTAAACTTTAACTGTAATAGATATAGATTAGATATAATAGATATAGATTCTATATATATTTGTACATGTATAATGAAGATGTAAAATTTATATGTAAACATATCACTGTTGGGTTTTTTTTTGCTAAATTTACACAGAAAATGTGTTATTTACATTTTATCTCTTAATGATCTATTCATTTATATTGAAAAGTCAGTACAATTATACAACAGCTCTCAGATCGTGTGTAGTTTTCCTTTGTGAGTGGGGCATGAAAGTTTGTAATGGATACATACACATTATTTTTCCTCCTCAGGTGGTTGGACTCATCCCGTTGTCTCATGCAGCAGAACGTCCAAGAAAATGACAAAGTCTGGCTTCGCTTCAAATACTTTACCTTCTATGATATAGAACCTAAGGTGTGTGTGTGTCATGCTGGTTTTATAGATACAGTGTGTGTCTGTGTGTTTGGCATTGCAGTCCTCACTTGATTTAACTCTCTCTCTGGCTGTGTAGTATGATGTTGTGCGCCTGACCCAGCTGTATGAGCAGGCACGCTGGGCCATCCTGCTGGAGGACATCGACTGCACCGAGGAGGAGATGATGCTGTTTGGAGCTCTACAGGTAGAAAACACTGTTGCCAAAAGGGGAAATGTATGTGTGTCAGTAGGGTGGGAAAGATTGAAAAAAATGTTCAAAAATACAATAAAGGAAGTGGTCACTTCTTTAATGAAACTCTTAAATGTCACATTGCAGGACTTTAAATGTTTCATGTTTTATATTATATTAATGTGAAAATACTGTCAAAGGCAATTATTAATTTCAAATTGTGTTTGAGAGGTTAGATATAAATATTTACGTGCTTTTTTGGACTTCTTAAGAGTCCAATTAATGCGTCACTGAGCTGGAAATTCTCTGCATGTTTAACCCTTCTGCATTTTAAAAAAAGCGTGTTTACCAACCAAAGAACATGAAACATACAAAGTTAAGTGGTCAGTCTTTAAATTTAGTCAATAAATGTCACATATTTAAAACCACATTATTTGATAAATAAATACAGGAACACTTGCAGTCTGAGCCACGATAATTAGTTTGACAGCAAACACATGAAAACGGGATCAAATGAGACCTGTACAATATCAAATCAACTGTCTCTCATTGAGAATAATCCACTGATGTGTTTTTTGCTTTTTGCTTTTAACATCCTATACATAGATAAACGTTTGTCACTCTTCTGTCTTTCATTCAAACTCCTGTAGTACCACATCAGTAAGGTGTCTCTGTCGGAGCCTCAGATGATGAGCTCCAACGCAGCCATGGACGACCTGGAGTCCGCCCTGCAGTCCCTGGAGGTCAAGATGGAGGGAGAGAGCAGCTCCGCGTCTGAGATGCTGGTCAGACATATTGATGCACTTGTCTGTTACTGAATGTCAGCTGCTGTCAGCTTTTATCATGACAGATGGAGCAGACACTGTCTCAGCAAATTGAAAACTTGTTAAAGATTCATGTTTATTTCTTTACTGAGATGATTTTGACAAACTAAAACTAGTTTTGGAAACCTTTGGAAAGTTGGGATATCCTACAAAACGAACCAAAGATAATCCAAACAATGCATTTAATAAGGAGGTAAGATAAGTCTTTTCTTTTATCAGCTGAAAAACATCTTTATCTTTCATCCAGGAAAATATGACTGCGCCAGAACTCAAGGACTATCTGAAGATATTCAAGTGAGATTCATTTTCTAATCCCTCATCGGCATCAGCACAGCCCATATAAGAGATGTTTTCCTCTTCTTCCTTAGATGAGTTAAAATAGAGCAAAGCACCAGTTTTCTGAAAAGCAAAACCAACAGTATATTTGTGATTTTACAGGTAAAACTGAAAAATGTGATTGTACTTTCAGACCAAAGAGACTCACTCTGAAGGCATCTAAACAGTACTGGTTCAAGTTCCAGGATACCTCCATCTCTTATTTCAAGAGCAAAGAAGAGAGCATCGGAGAACCCATTCAACAGATTAACCTCAAAGGTATTTTTATATCTCCCTGCTATGTCACCAATAATGTACTCAGCGAGCAATAGAACAAGTATGTATTAATAAGTGGCCAATGAAGTAGCAGTCATACTTTATAGCAGCCTGATTATTCACCTCAATACTTAGAAATGACCACATATTACAGCATAGTGTAATGCTAATAAGAAAACCTCAACAAACACAGAGCTTCCATTTATGGTAAAAAGTGAGAGTGCTGCTCTTGAGGCTGTTTCCCTCCTCAGTCTGTGAGATGTTAATGGGATCACTGGTAATCCTAGATCAGTACTATGAACCTCTTACGGGTTCTTTAAAAAAATAGCATTCTGGGCTCAAAGAGGAAATGAAGCATTAATAAAAAGGAATGTAACACTAATGCGGCTGACAACACAAATACAGAAACCTAACTGAGTGTGACTCAGGGGGATCAGGCGTGGACTCAAGATGTAGTGGTGGTCTGACTCATTACTAAACGCTCTTCTATATTTTCCTACCATGCTTCATTTCTATGTATAACCAATAAATGTCAAATGATTTTTATCTTGCACACAGGATGTGAGGTGGCTCCGGACGTTAATGTGGCAGCACAGAAATTCCTGATCAGACTCCTGATACCAGCACCTGAGGGCATGAATGAGGTCTATCTGCGCTGTGAAAATGTGAGGCCACACATACACACACGGGTCTCATATGTCATTTCAACTACCTCCTCTTTCAACACTTCTATCTCTGTCTCACAATCTCACCTCTCTGACCACAAACGCACTGGTCTCTTTCTCTGTCTGTCTCTCTCTCTCTGCTCTGTGTCTTGGTCTCTCGCCCTCCAGGAGCAGCAGTATGCTCAGTGGATGGCTGCATGTCGACTGGGCTCCAAAGGCAAGACTCTGGCCGACAGCAGTTTCCAGAGCGAGATCGAGAGCATTCGCTCCTTCTTGGCGATGCAAAAGAGCAACTCCGGTTCCCATGGCAACGCACCGGCCAACGATGAAAGCATCAATACTCACAGTCTGGTGTCGCCTCGCTACCATAAGAAGTACAAGACCAAACAGGTAGAATAGAGTAGTCTGAACCCAGACAAAATGAATATATACAGTAAATGTTTTGATTTTTGGAGGCTGCAGCAGCCAAGTAGAGGAAAGCTGGATCACACCCATCTCTCATTTATTGATCCCATATACTGTGCATGACATTTAGCAATTGGCTGAATCACCAACTGAAAGGAAATTAATCATTTCTCTGGACAGCAGTGAGGTGACTCTGCACAATTGAGCTAACTGAAGAGCCCCTGCAGCTGAAACTCCTGCCCACTTTGTGCTCAATGCAGCAAAAATATAATTACATCTGACATCTCTTACTCTGTGCCTGCTCCTCCAGCTGACCCCTCGTATCCTGGACGCCTACCAGAACGTGGCTCAGCTTTCACTGACAGATGCAGTGATGCGCTTCCTGCAGATCTGGCAAGCCCTGCCTGACTTTGGACTCTCATACGTCGTTGTCAGGTTGAGTTTGAAGTCCAATTTAAAGCTTTTTAAAATTGATTGAATGCCAGTTAGCATCAATTTCATTTTGTCACAACATGGAAAGTGAGAAACCTAGAACTATAACAGTTACAGAGTGTAGTGTGCCTGGGTAAATATATGAATATGTTATGAACATTTACTCTTGCATCTTACTCTTGAGTGTAAAATAGAAAGAAAACAAACAAACTGAAATCCTTAAACCTTCCACAGGCAGAAATTAAGATTTAATTTTAACTTCCCATCAACAAATTGTAGCACACTTCATAGACACAATTCTGCAGATGAATCACTGGTTTTGGAAACTTTATGAAACAGACAGTCACTGCTTCCACAGTAAAAGTGTTGTAACTATGATTGTTGGTAAGGGAGAGAAAACACCATCCAGCAAGTAAACAAGTCAGTTGATTTTCACAAAGATTTGGAAGATTAACGATTGATTTTTGCGGCAGCAAGCTTTTGAAAGACGCTGAGAAAATTTTCTGTCCAACAGGTTTAAAGGCAGTCGGAAAGACGAGGTACTGGGCATCGCTCCCAACCGTCTGATCCGCATTGACCTGGGCGTGGGTGATGTGGTGAAGACCTGGCGCTACAACAACATGAAGCAGTGGAACGTCAACTGGGACATAAGACAGGTGACACTAATGCTTTCAATCAGCTCTTGTCTGGGAGAATAAGATCTCAAACATTTGTTTCCAGGAATATATGGGACTAAATTAGAATGAATTACAGTCAGTCTACAGGCTTCCCATTAGTGTTTCTACTGCTAATGGAATATATGAAGTCAGAACAGGCAAATTTAAGTAAGATTTTGGAAATTTAAAAAATCAAGCTTGAACTTTATCTATCTTGCCAATGTAAAGCATGACCTCATTAACACCTCCCATAAAATGAAGACAGTTACAATTCTAACAGTGCAGAGCTGAACCTGTCCATAAAATAACATCGGCATGGCATTTTGTAGCTATCTGCAATTTCACTAGTGCAACTTTTTTGTCCTCCAAAATTCAATTTTCATCTTCAAAAGAATCTCATATACTTTGTGTGTGTGTGTGTGTGTGTGTGTGTGTGTGTTTTGGACTCCACCAGGTGGCCATAGAGTTTGAAGGCAATGTCAACATTGCTTTTAGCTGCGTGACCGCCGACTGCAAAATCGTTCACGAGTTCATCGGAGGCTACATTTTCATGTCGACACGCAGTCGTGAGAAGAGCGACACGCTCAATGAGGAGCTTTTCCACAAGCTGACCGGTGGCCACGAAGCTCTTTAAGACTAAAGCACATGAGCACACAAAAATGGATCCTTCACAGCCCATATGAGATCTCCTGTGTGTCTCAACAGTGGAAAACCATGTGGAACAGGATTTCATGTTGGATGGATGACTTAACATGTTCAGACTTCAAGGCACCTGTGGTCCTCTTGCTGACTCCCCTTTACTCCAGGATAGACAGCTGCTGAGCTAAACTGCTGGACATCTGGTCCAGGATCAGCAGGCTTGACAATCAAACTAACTCATGTACTGTAAAATCAACAGATGTGTCAGTCAGCAGCAGCTTTTATTTTACCCCTTCGCAGTATCCAGACTTCCTGTCCCTCACATTAGAAAGCCTTGCTTCGTCTTATTGTCACTCAGACTTCAGTTCGGTACATTACAGCAGCCACATTATCACAGGCAAGAATCAACCAGTAGAAAAATACAAGCAATTATGACATGTTTTCCAGAATAACCATATGAATAAACAAACATTTATTGAAATACAACAATTAACTTCTCCCCCTCTGTTGTCTTCACTCCTTATGGTTGCAACATATGGTGCTAATTTCTGTTGTTCCTCACACAGGAAGCTTCGAACAATTTATCTCCCCTCACATGCTGTTTGAGTGGGTGGGTGTGTGTATGAGTGTCCATATCTTACAAGGGACTGTTAAAGCAGTCCGTTACTAAAACCACAGTGTCTGCATCCTCTGCTTTCCCATATTTAATCACGTGACTAACCACACTCACACAATACATCTTTAATAGTTCCTCCATTTAAAGGCCTGACTGGTTGTTGCCAGGAGTCAGTGTTTGTAACCAGTGTTATATATTTTACAACTGTAGCACTAATAATGCAATACAGGAAACAGTGCCCCTGTTCTCATAAATAAAAAGTGACATTTTCCAGCATAAGATAGTCGAATTGTCATATAAAAATAACACATAAGTCCCAAAAGTCACCCTGACCCTTTCAATAATGAAAAATTTACCAATTTAATAAACTCTCCTATTGCTGACCAAAATTGCCTCACTGGGATGTTCCTGCCAAACATCAAACTAGGGAACCAGGATACTGGCACAACAGTTTCCTCTGCTGCTACTGCAATGGCAAGATGCTCCCTAAAACACAGGACAAAGAAGACTTCAGTGAACAAGTAAACGCTGGCCCTCGATCCAAGTTTCAAAGGAAAAGAATCCAGATTGAAAGAATCTACATGACAGTTTCTTACTTGATGGTCTCAGTCTTAAGGCTCGGCTGAAGTATTTAGGGAGAAGTTTTCCTTCTGCGTTGCCTGCAGTCAGCAACACACCATTTTCTGACCAGAAGAACTTAATTCCGTCTGTAGAGACACATGTAAGAGAGAGATTCTTACCTACCACTGAGAGTAAATTGTACTGGGCAGCAGTCATTAGTTGCTAAGCTTACCAGCAAGAGCTTTGGGGACATCAATATACACAGCTAGATCACAATCTTTCCTCATGCCTGAAAGAAAAAAAGAATCACATTGTTGAAGCTATTTGTCTAAATGTTCAGCTGATTTCTCTCTGTCGGACACACACACACAGCTTACCACTGATGACACCATCCTCCCCTGGCAGGCCTGGTGCCAGGTGGATGTGTGTCCTCTTCATGCGGCTCAGGCCCTGCTGGTGGATGGAGCTCCAGTTGCGGAGGTAGGAGCCATGAACAGCCTCAGCGGGGCAGTCTGGAGAACCAGCCAGGACCGGTTTCAGCTCCAAATCCATTACCTGGCCACAGCCATGCAACCAGTATTAACACAGCATTTAAAATGGGGGAACGCTGGAGTTTTTTTTCCGACAAGATTAAAATCTAATACACAGAGACTAATTAACCTGCATGTGAAGTAAAGTGAGTGGGATGAATTCTGCTGATTAATTAGCTGTGAAGATCTTGCAGTGAAATTTAACTTGTCTCAGGGGAAGATAGGCAGAGAAACAGAAAGCAGGATTAAAATCCAGGGCCACAGAGGGTTTGTATAGATACATGTCATGTTTGCAGCAAATGCATCTGTCAATAATTCAAGTGGAAAACAATAGCAATTAAATGAAGTAAACACAATCAAATATGAAGATGACTATTAACACAAGGCATGATGCTATTCCCCAGTGTCTTTTTGTACCATCACCTAACACTAATTAGACTTATCTTATAAGTTATATTTTCTCTGGATATTGATTATCACAGGAATGACAGCATAACCTATATGAAAATTAGATTTGAAGCAATATTTTGCAGGTATAAATTGTTTTTGTTATATTTATTTGCACTCAGGGTGGACCGACAGGAAGTGTGTTTTGAGCTCTTGTGGGATCTCCCAGAGGTAATTATCCATCAGAAGATATTAAATGTGTATATAGTCATTTAATTTCTAGAAAATTGGCTTTCATTCACTTACACTCTCCCACACACATATAGTTGACACAGATTGGGCATCTGACTCACACACTGCCTCTACATTCTCTGTGTTGCCTTTTGGTTAAAATCCATATGTGTAGCTGCAGAGATGAAAGGGTGTGTTAGCTGGTGTGGAAGAAAGGAAAATGTCTCGTTTCAAATTGTGTAAATCTTAGATACACTCACTATAATATCTACTCAGGGGGGTAATACGTCTTGATATGCGGGTTTGGGAATAAATTACATATCCACTTCTCAGTTCCACTCACAGGTTTCCACCTGTCTCTTTTCAGGAACACCTCTTACCTGTAATGAATGGCCCTGACTGGCTCGAATCTGCAGGCGACCATCCTCTGGGTGGGGACGAAGCTTAAAGCGCTGTTTGTCATTTATGGCAACAACTCTTTCGACATCTTCCAGCGAATATGAGCGGAACTGTGGGTGAGACAGAAGTTCCTCCACAAACAGGAAACCATCTATGAGGATAAGAGTTGTTGTGGTTATAATATTTCCACATTGGATTGTCTCTGATGTACTTAACTCTTTAACCTGCATGCTGCCTTGAAATACATTTACAGTCTGTAAGCATCTTGTGAAACAGAGAATTCAAATGTATGCATTATGAATAAAGCAGAGAGAAAGAACCCAAACTAAAAGTAACAATACTAATTTACAGCGAAATTAAAAAAACATGTCAAACATTCAAAAAGGAAAGTATTTGTGAAACATCTGTTGAGTGAGCAAACAAGAGTTATTATAAATAAAGCAGCCTAATATATAACTTGAATATAGTTTGTCACATTTGATGGTAGCCTTTGTACTAGTTTAATAGCTATACCTGACATTCATTTTATTTGACATTTCCGCAATGGCAGTTTTCCGGATCACCTCCAAAATTTACTCATTTGTTCCTTGTCCCAGTAAGGATATTTCCTGAAAATTTCATCAAAATCTGACCATAACTTTTTGAGTTATGTTGCAAACAAACAGACAAACCAACACGGGCAAAAACATAACCTCCTTGGCGGAGGTAACAAAGGTGATCATAGAAAATGATCTGCTAATATCTCAATAAATTGAGATCCTTGCTTGTGATCAAAGTGACTGTTACTGAGACCAGACTGCTCACCTGTTCCCATCTGAAGACCCATCTGATTGGCTCCATGGCGAAGAGCATATGACATGGATTTAGACAGGCGGACATCTCTGTCCTGGTAGGAGAGAAGACATCAACCATAACACACACACACAAGTCTAACTATAGCTCTGGTTTAAATATAGGGCCTTGAGTTTAGCATAGCAAACAGTTCATATGGATGACAGGTGTGTTATGAGTCAGAAATCACCTCTCCACCACGATTTCCTCTCCTTCCTCTCCCCCCTCTGCCTCCTCTTCCTCCTCTGTCACTGCATTGTGCCATCAGCTGTACTGATTTAATTCAACAAACGTTACAACAATATCGTGGTCAAAAAAATCATGTCAACAAACGTGCAGGTTCCCACTTCCTCTCTGTTCTCACTAGCCGCTTCTAGGTGGCGCTGTGGTGGCGGCGGGGCCGCGATGCTGCGGTTCACTGGCACCACCGAGGAAAAGCTGCATTTTTGTCCTGGAAGAAAACATCACTCAGACAGCAGCTGCAGGTAAGAACATATTTTTAATATGCACGAAAAATATGAGATATGTCAACTGAGAATTTGTGCTGCCGTAACTCGTGTTTGTAGATCCAAACAAAAAACTGCGGTTTCTGAAGATACTTGAATTTTACACATAATCTGAGCTAACTTGGCTAAGTAATGTTAGCATAGCTGAGCTGGAGCTGCCTGTTTTTCTTGATAGACAAACTCGTCATTTTGGCTCATTAGGGGTCCTCTGTAATACAAGTCATGCTGTTTGACACGTTTTTCTCCCGCCTTCATACCAGTCACCGTTTTCTGTTCATATATATTTCAAAATAAGATTGCGCTCATAGACGAAGCTGCTGGTCTCAACTGTCAGTAAACAGTGTTTAAGGAGAGAAAGAGGACATCATTTCCATTAGTGTTCCGATTTTGACAAGCAAATTATTTCTGTGATTTTTTAAAATTTAGACAAATATTATATACAACTTATATACGGTACATACATGTATGCACACTCATATATCTGAGGACTCATGTAATATGATCAAACTACCTCTGACCGTCAATCTAGACACATGGGATTGACCTGCCGAACGTACACGTATACAATACCCGCTCCCCACATACATCCATACAGATCATGTAAAACGTAATAACAATACCTACACACGCACTTCTGTACTTGTGAGAACCCTCTTTGACATAATGTGCCCCCATGTTCGCCACAGAAGTGCCTTCCTTGATGTTCCTGTGGTAGATAAAACATAATAAAGTGTCCTCTATGTATCCTTCCAGTGATAATGTGATAATGCCCCCTGGGGTCGGTAGAGAAAAGGTGATTTGAAGACAGATGAATGAATGTTGAATTTGTGTAAGCTATTATTTTCCAAAGAAATTATAAAAAATACATTTCAGGATACTTAATGCAGCTGTCGATAGAGCTGTCCATAGTGATTTATTTCAGTGACTGCATCATTGTCTCTTCATGTCCCTGATTTGTCTCATTTTCATCTGCTGCTCAGGTGATGGAGTTCCCCCAGCATTCCCAGCAGCTGCTGTCAGCTCTGCGCTCCCAGCGCCAGCGGGGCTTCCTCTGTGACTGCACTGTCTTGGTGGGCTCATCCCGTTTCCTGGCTCACAGGGCTGTATTGGCCTCCTGCTCTCCTTTCTTCCACATGTTCTACTCAGATTCTCCAGGGGTCAGTGGTGGAAATGGCACCAGCAGCTCTGTCACGCTTGACAGCGACATTGTTACAGCTGCTGCATTTGGCTTGCTTTTGGACTTCGTCTATGAAGGCGTGCTACAGTTGGACGAGTGTCCACCAGTGGAGGACATATTGGCGGCGGCAAGCTTTCTGCACATGAACGAGGTGGTGAGAGTATGCAAGAGACGACTGCAGAGACGAGGGCCTCTGGCTGAGGCAGATAGCACTCGCTCTGAAGAGAGCTCTGGTGCGAGGAAGGCAATAGGAACAAGGCAGGAGGGTGGGGATGACAGTGGAGCTGAGCCTGTGGTGGGCGTGGCGGGAGATCATTCAAATTCTTTCACCATGGCAGCGCCACTTTCATCAGTATCTGCAACACTGGAGAGGAGTCAGTTGGAGTCTGTGAAGTCTGAGCGGAGGACTGGTGGGGGACCATCGGAAGCACGGGTTCAGACTCCTCTGAGCCCTGATCTCGCTGATACCACGCAGCCAGGCATGGATGCCCCCCCTCTGCCCCCCAGCGGAGAGCTGGTGCAGGGCCTCATCGTGGGCCCGTCTGGTCCTGCCTCGGAAGGTTACACAAGGTTGAGGACTGGAGGTCAGGGAGAGGGGTCGGCACTCTGCAGCCCTTGCAGCACTACAGAGACATACAGGTACAGTTGTGTGAATTTTGTGAATTTGTCTTTTAACTTGAAAAATTAAAAACAGAAACACTTCTAAAACATTTTATATGATCAGTTAATTTAAATGTTGCTTTGAGCGCAAAGCAGAATAGAGGTCACAACACTATCAGAAACGCCATTCAACAAGTAAGTGTGTTCAAGGGATTTGTTTTGGTGCAGATAATAAAAAAAAAAAAAGAAAACATAAAAAGATCATTAAGATTAAGTTACTTCTCCTGTAGATCCAGTATTAAGAAGTAGTCCTGTTCCATGATTTGCAATAATAATTTAGTACAACTGGAGATTTTCAAGATAATTTTTATCATACTATGGTAAATATTGTCATATCACCCAATCTTAAGCACATTAAGATCTAGAAACAGAAAATGATGCCCAATATTTTAATGAAAAATGTAGTTTGACTCCTTGGCTTTAAGTGTGTTATGTTCTGTTTATACTAGGTTGTTGCTCTTACTTACTTGCTCTTGCTTACTATTATGATTTGTTGTTACTAAAAGTTTGTTTATCTTCCCTTTTTTTCATGCCTTTCTACAGCCACAACAGTAACCAGCAGCCCTCCTCATCTTCTTCCTCCCTGGTGCCTGTGAGCCAGGCTGGTGGTCGTTCAGTGGTTGCTCTTTCCCATTCAGAGTCCAGCCTGTCCCCCAACCCCCATCAGGACGTTCCCCGACTACCCCATGATGACTCTGTTAGGAAACCTTCAGTGACAGACCACAGAGGTACATCAGACAGAGGACAGCAGATGGTCATGTTAATCCAAGCAACAGCACTGAACTCACACTCAGAAACAAACCCAACACACTCCCCTCCAGAGCGTTCAGTTCCCCAGATTCGAATCCAGAGCGCTGTGTCACTCCAACGCCAAATTTCGGACTTCCAGTCTGCTCAGACCCAAACTTTTAAGGGACCTGAGGGGGATATGGGAGCTTCACATAACACTAGACATGACAGATCTCGCCCTCTCACAGGCAGGACGAGGACAGGCGTCAATGACAGAGATAATGTGAAAGTCAAAGTTGAGGCCATTGTTATTTCTGATGAAGAGTTAGAGGAGGAGAAAGAGGAAAGCAGGGAGAGAGAACCAGTGATGGAAGTGGATGATGAGTTTGAGAATGAGCTCCAAGAAGAGGAGCTGAACAGCCCTCCGTTTGTCTCCTCCCACCCACAGGGCCTTTCTCAAATGACCTCCCATTCAAATGACTACTCCTTCCCCCTCTCTCCCTCCTCCTCATCCTCCGGTGCTGGCCCTTCCTCCCAGGACACTTCCTCCTTCGCCACTTCCCTTATTCCTCCATCTACAGCTCCGCATCATTCAGAGCCTCCTGCCTACTTCCAGGACTTCCAGGACTCTATGGGGAACTTTGTGGAGGATGTCCCCACATGCGGAGTCTGTGGAAAGACTTTCTCATGTACATACACACTCCGGCGCCACGCCATCGTGCACACACGCGAACGTCCGTACGAGTGTCGCTACTGCTACCGGAGCTACACGCAGTCAGGCGACCTGTACCGACACATTCGCAAAGCTCATGACCATACACTGCCAGCCAAACGCAGCAAGGCCGACATGGAGCCGTCCCTGCCACCATAACCACCACCTCTTAGCTAACATACAAACAGACACACTATTGTATTTCAATACTTATACATACATACCTAAAATGAGCTTAATGTCCTAACTTGAATACTACTATTAAATCTAAATCGAGTAGGGGTGCAACCAACTATCATTTCTGTATTAATCATTTCATTTCTTGCTCTATAAAATGTCTATGTATAAAACCACAATGGCACAATTGCCACAAGTTGTTCCACCTCTCCAACCACCCTGCTCGATTTAGCCAAATATTGTCTTTATATTTTTATGTTACCAAAAACCCTGCAAACACCCTGGCTTTCTATTCTACTGAGGTCATTTGACCCCTATAAGTACAGACATACAAGAACTCACACACATGTACATAGAGTGAACACCAGCATTGTGGCAGTGATATCAGCCCTCGTTCATCAAACTAACGCACTTCATGTTCACGTATGACCATTGTCACCCTAAGAGAAATTGATTTAAGATTTAATTTTAAACAAAATTCATGCTATTGCGCTACTCTTTGTAAAATGTAATTTTACTGTTTCGGTTTGTAAAAAAATTTTTTTATATCTTTATCATTGTTCATACATTAATACAGTATATGGCATGATCATAACCTTGATTGCTGTACAAAGATTCAGGAGATGTAAGAAAATGTCTCTTTTGTGTGAGATCCTACAGCTAGTGTTTGCTATATGAACAAAGGAACAAATTAGGGAGAGCTGTTTTTTTAATCAGTCACAGTCCAATGTAATGTCTGGCTGCCTTTTTAGTGTGTGACTCTTTGTTTGACTAAATTGTGAATGCAGTACAAACCCATTCCAAAAAAATTGCGACACTGTGTAGAACGTAAATAAAACCAGAATGCAGTGTGTTCTAAAACATTCTTGACCTGTTGTAAATCCATTTGAATATAACACAAAGACAAGATATTTAATGTTTAAACTGATCAATTTTATTGTTTTTTGAAAATATCCATATTCCAAGTTTTGATGCCAGCAACGCAAAAGTTTTAAAATTTTATTAATTTGAAAATTAAATATCTTGTCCTTGTACAGTATTCAGTTGAATATAGGTCGAAGTGGACTTGCATATTTTTGCATTGTTTTATTAATGTTTTACACAGGGTTTAGCTTTGTACTGTCTAGTGTTTCATTGACAGGATGAAACCATCAGAAGTGTTGACTTAAAGCAAATAACTTCACAGATTTTAAAATTAGCGTAGAGTGCCATTTTTTAACTTGTAATACAAGCTTTTCCTTACATCAATTTAGATGAAGAGTAGATGTACACAGAAAAAGGAAATCAGTTGTGCCAAATGGCCTTTACTTTGCCTTAGACTTACCTTTTTTCTCCTTTGTTCCACCCCTTATCTCCTTTTTTAGTAAGAAATATCAGAGTGGCAGCTATACAAACTGATTTAAGTCTTTAAATAATAAGGAAAGGTGCCTCATTTCTGCTCTCCTAAGAATCAAAGGACAATATCTTACAAGATTGCTGCCCCACAATTTTCTGCTCCAGCAGTTTTTACCTGACAAATCGTCTTATGCATTGCTGGTGGTCATCCAGGATTATATAGTCTACTGTAAATTCAGTCCGATTCTCTTTGCACTGTGGCCATCTCGTTCTAACTTGTGAATTTATCAGATAATTCAGACTTGGCATTCTCCATCAGAGTCTATTACAATATGTTAGGAAGGGAAAGGGGGGGTAATTGTTCAACTTCCAGCATATGTTCCCTGCTAGACAGCACTCACTGGACAGCAGTGGAAGTGAGGCAGGAGGAGTGAATATGTTGGAAGATCCACCCTTAATGTTTGGCATTGTTTATTGCCTATGTGATCTTCTCTTCTGTAGTGTTTCTCCTGTTGTATGACAGAATATACAGTATGAGCACACTTTGACACATGCTGTAATTCTGCCCTCTTTTTAAATGTTTAAATGTGCCTCAATGACTGTTTGACACTATTTGAGTTTGTTGTCCTATACCATGTTTTACACTCTCTGTATAATGAAAATTGACTAGCAGTGGTATTACCATACAAACCAGGTTTACGCTAGATACTCATAAGGGACAGTTGAGTCAGTTATCAATTAGATGGTGCCAGTGTACAAAATCTAAATGTCACCATAAGAATAAACACTTCAATCAATTGTTCAATCGGTGTGTTAATATTGTAATGTTTGAATGAATCACACAATGTACAGATTTTTTTGTTTTCTTTATTTCATTACAAAAGAACATATGATACAAAACTATAAACATTAGGCCTGTGTTTTTTTGCTTTGCAACAGTGACATTGAACTGGTTAGCATTCTGAAGTACTTTCACTGACTGTAGCCAGTGACCAGCATTTCGGTAACATTTCACATTTCGATCTTAACACACGGAGGTGACACCAGTCTGCCACCTCTCTGCAGGTAGTTTTCTCTCTGTCTTCAGTCCTCTACTGGCCCATGGATCTATGAAGAGACAAAATATCAGCCTCCACCTATAACCTATAAACTTTCCAACATTTAATCACTGTGTATTATAGGTTAGTCTTGGCGTTGAATAAACCAACCTTTTAAATTTGGCAAAATAAAAAAGACTCACCGCTTCAGCCAACTCTGGCCAATCCAACGCCATCACAATTGTATCATCAGAATTTGGATGTGTCTCCAGGTTCCAGTAGGTCAACTTGTCAAACACAGAGGATAACCTCACTATCCTGTCCTGGACAAACATACACACAGACACGATTTAGCATCATGTAGACAGAGTAACAAAATCCTCAACCACACAGGTGCGTCTCTGATTTTATACCCCATGCAGTCGGTGCTTTGCCTTATGTTTGGCTGACCCAGACTGCTGCTCAGTATAAAAAGGTTTTGAGACATGCCATCAGTGAGGTTTACCTCTTGGTCAGAACCGGGCTTGTTGATCTCTTTCAGCACCAAGCCAGTGTAGCCCTGTGGACAGCTGAGCTCCTGTCCCTTTAACCCACGTCCTCTAAATGACACTGTCTTCTCTGTAACAGGAAAAACACACAAAGGATTTGTTGTGAGAGATGTTTCCCCCCACTAAAAAGGACTGTGGGATAAAATGTGAGATAGACCTTTTTAAATCCATGTGATGTGACTACTGGAAGTCCTACGTTGCTAGATAGATGTTAAAATCATTCAGCATCATATCATCCTGAATTATTTTTCAAAATGAGTAAAAATACACAAAACATACTACTTTACTTTACATACTACTATTTTCTGTTTCTATGACTCCTGTTGTTTTACTGCCACTGAATGTTGCATCATTCATTCTTCTTTTACACCAGGGACCAGGAGAGACACAATTTAGTTCCTCTGTGTACTGTACAGCAGTGTATCCAGATGAATGGCAAAGTCTCTCTTCTCTTTCTTATCTTAAAAATCTTGCCTACGATCTCCACCACTGTTTTTCTGCACTGCAAACTGGTTCAGTAGCAGTTAGATAAGATTAGCAATCTACTGAAAGAGAGGCTATAAACTTTGCAAAACAAATCTTTACAGATATCCAGCATATTCTGGTTGTACCTTGTTTGCAGTCTTTTGTGGTGGCAGTTAAGTATTGTGAGACCTGGGCCGGTCCATCATGTTCAATCTCACAGGGCATTAGGTGGACTGGGGCTCTCTGTGCCTGAGCCACAGATGACACCTGAACACGAGTGACGCTTGTGTTATAGGACATCCTGCAACCAGAAGATAGAGAAGGACAAAACACATGAATAATCACTATTGAAAACTAAAATGTCTTTTGAGTTCAGCGGTTAGCTTTGAGCTTGTTTCTGAAGTATGTGATGGCTCGTATTTTCAGTATTATCACAAGATGTCAATTGCTAATAGCTGTCATGCCGAAGTAGGGTTTTCTAACAACAACCAGTGCAGACAAACATGTTAACAATGTAAGCTTGTTTTTTTTCTCAGCTCCTCTTTGACATTATCAAATATGTTGTTAAACTGATTGAATACAGTTTTGAAAAACAAAACTCCAACATTACCTTGCTGCAGTTTTCCAAACTTTGATGCAAAATGAATGTAAAATTGGACCTTTTCCGGGTTGCGCCCGTCGCTGCGTGTGATTGGATAAAAGCGTCTTCTTCTAAGCTGAAAGATATTTTGGCGGGCGTTTTCTGTTCTGCTGAAGGATAACCCCCCCTGCTGGTGAGAGATTATTTCACTCACTTTAATTCTTTGTTTTTCTCCTTTTTGTACTTAGAGTCACTATATTTCATTTTGGAGTGGTATCATAGCTGAGATGTGTTTTATTCACCTACTTTGAGATTAAGCACATCTCATTTAGACTTTTTTAACATTTATCTATTATCTAACTAACTGCACTTTGATTTATCCATTCACTCTCTCATTAGCCTATCCTGGTTATGGTCATGAAATTGTTTTCCCTCTATTTAAAAACTTTTTACGTTTTTGAATTTCCAAAATAGTGTTTATGTTCTTGTAAAGTAGCTACATTCATTGTCAGATATAACATTATAGATTCAGATATCTTCAGAGTGAAATATATATGTAGGGAAACTAGACCTTTGCAGCACATTTAGCAGCAATGGGGGGAAAAGCAACAGACACAAAAACTATGGGGAAAAAATTCCACAATTTCCACAAAATCCACAAATTTCCACAATATATGCAACAGTGAGCATAAATAGCCAATATGGATAAAAGTATGGATTGGGCTATAGGTTGTGCAAAAATACAGCAAATTAATGAGCTAAAAAAACTGAAGTGAAATTATCACCAAACATTTTCATAGAAGGCAGTGAATTGAGCAAATGAAGCCTCAGGCCAGTTGTTAGTGTCATGTACACATGTAACACTGAGAACTCTGTTCCAGTTGGCAGCAGCATCACTCCTCATAAGGGATGGGCTAAACCCTGTCCAATGACAGCTTTGTAGGAGCTAAGGATAAGTTATTTGAGAGTTTTCTATTCGCGACGTTTCATCAAGACAGTGTCGAGCTGCAAACTGAGAGACTTCAGGGAAAGGAGAAGTTATTTCCTCACAGCTCATAGTTGGCCAGAGGTGAGTGTTTTATATCAATACAGAGTACTGTTGCAGGCATGCTGCTGTTAGACAACGCATGGATGTTATAATTAGACTGTTTAGACTTGAGATCTTGATTTGGATGTTGAGTTAAAATGCTTCAGTGTCCCCACAAAAGAATCCTTACCAGCATAACTCTTGACCTGGGAATCATGATTATTTATGTGTTGAGCTGACTTCCTCCTTTACACACAGCTGACTTCCTCCTTTAATGTATCAGCTTAATTTTACAGACACTTGTTGTCCATCGAGGAATAGTGATAAATATCATTAATCCACCAACATTGTGACAAAGTACGTATTGCATCAAAACAAACATATAAGATAATGATAAACATTTCTTAGGTGCTTCTGAGTTTCTTGATACATGTAATACAGTGACAGTGACAATTAACACAGTTTAGAGTCATCTGATGTGAAAGGCCTCTACTTGTGACTCAGATTGGATTCAGTGGTTTAGCAGCTCTCAGCGCTTTCAAAGTGGTGCTTGTGTCTTAGGCTTCATGAGATCATAATATCATCAACCACGCTGAGTTTTTTATGGCATTAAACAGAAAATGCTTTATCTATCTTTCCTTTTTCCCCGCAAGAACCAGATGACTTTTTCGATGACGTTCAAGACATTTCAATCACCCAAGACTGTGAACCTTTGCCTTTACCTTTTGAATTATGGTATTAATGTGGTTGAATATACCTTACTGAGCTGTATTTTGTTTTGTTTTGATCTGTCATTTACAGCTGGTCCCAGTATTATGGATCAAGACAGTTATTTGCATCCAGGAGATGATGAAGAACCATCAGTCCTCATTGGTCAGGCGCTGCTGAGGCTGCAGGACGCTGTCGTCACCATGGTGTCACGTGTCCGTCAGAGTGTTATACAGAGCTTTATTTTGTTCTCCTTTGTCTTCTTGCTCCTTTGGATCGCTGCCTTTTTATACGGGAGCTTCTACTACTCCTACATGCCCAGGGCAACTTTTTCAGCACCTGTGCACTATTACTACAGGTGTGTATGTGAAGTCCTGTCAGGCTGCATGAGGAAAACACAGGCTGTAGTTGCTGTGTGTTTGATTCCCTCTTTCTTGTTTTTCCTCTCACTCAGTCACTCACATTTTTTGTCTACAGGACCGACTGTGAATCTCCTGCCTCTTTTCTGTGCTCTTATCCAATGGCCAACATCTCACTCATGAGGAACAAGAATCATGTATGTGTGAACATGTGTGTATATGTACTGTATCTTTCTCTGTCTCAGTATTAAACATTCATCCATCCATAGAATAATTCAGTAATATTGTTCAAATGCACACTCAGGTGCTGACATTCGGCCAGGCCTATCGGATCACTCTGCAGATGGAGATGCCTGATTCTCCCGTCAATCGGGAGCTGGGGATGTTCATGATCAAGACAGCCTGTTTCTCTCGGGATGGAGGCCAAGTTGCCTCATCTGCTCGCTCCGTAAGCTGCACTATTTTTCAGCTGCTATTAGGCCACATGTGTGCATACAATCAAATAATGCTTCATTACTAGTTCTTGCAGACTCCACTGATTCACTACTGTATTGCTGTGTGTTTCTCAGGCAAGACAACTGCTGTCCGCCTCCAGCTCTCGCTTTGTGAGTACAGCTCTGTGACGCACAATAACCTTTTATCACACAGCCTGGTCAGAGCCAGATTAGGGCTGCTTACGCTTGCTGCATAGCTCCACTGCAACAGAAGGTGATCTCAGTGCTCAGGTGACTGAGGCGGCAGGACGAACATGTGAACTAACAGCTGAATATAACAATTCTTCACAAGATTGCACAGTGAATTTAGCAGTATGTAATCAAGAACAACAGTCCTCTAATAAGTATGCCTTTGGACACTATATTAGAGTGGTATTAGATGTGTATTTCTCTGTGTTTTGTATTGAACTGCATTACATTATATGATGTTTCCTTGTGCATTCTTCTGCCTCAGCTTAATCAGCCTCACAAAAAAGTTTATTTGAAACACCTGTCAGTCCAATCCACTGCATGAAAGCACTACAGAGTACAGCCTCAAAACCTGGCTTAGAACTGAGTCACAGCAAAAAAAAACCTGTGAGTTTCAGTTTAAACAAAAACTGAACTTTGCAGACCTATTACATTGCACTTAATAATATTGTGCAAGAGTTTGTGTTGTGAACTCATCAAAAGTGTCCACTGAGATCAGCTTTTGTTAGTGTTCATTAAAGTGAGCACAGAATGTTTACAGAAGGTGAAACTTTTGCATCCATGATGACATCAAGCATCCTTTTCTAAATATTCATCACTGAAAACTTCTGCGGATGTGGCATCATACATTTGTATGGTCAGAACAGATTTATTAATCCCAGGAGACTGTGTACTGTATTGTTTGCCAGGTGTGTGTGTCTGAGAGTGACTGTTGTCCTGCTGTGGTCAGAGCATGCTGCGATACCGTTCAGACCTGCTGAGGTACCTGGGAACGCTGCTCTTCCTCCCGGCCTTTCTGAGTGGGGTTGCTGAGCAGACACAAGTAATCGAGGTGGAGCTCTTCTCAGACTACACAGACGACCCTGTGAGTGCTGCACTGCTTTGTGAATGTCTTAACCCCTGTGACAGAACGCTTGAACAGCAAGTGAGAATTTGTTAAAGCCTACCTAATAGATTCTTTGTGCATTCACAGTATGCCCCCTCAGACACTGCCGTCATTGAGATCCTGTCCAACAAAGTGCAGATCTACTCATCTCAGCTCAATGTTCATGCTCATTTCACTGGTATAAGGTAAGACTAGCCTGGTGCACGTACCAGAAAGACATTTACTCAAGCACTGTATTGTACAAGTTCGAGGTACTTGAACTTTACTTGAGTATTTTCATTTTCTACATCTTTCTGCTCCACTACATCTCAGAGGCAATTATTGTACTTTTACATCACCACATTTGTCTAACAGCTTTTGTCACAAGTTACTTTTCAGATCGTATCCAGTGAAAACCAAGCAAAAAACGTATAATGCAGCAGTAATATTAATCCAAAAATATCAAATATAATAGTAAAACACTGACAAGGATCATTTTACTGAAGAATGACTACTTTTACTTTAGATACTTAGGTTTTGAATTTTAACTTTCACTTGTAAATGCTGTAATCACAAGACACATTCAGTTTGGAAAAACAAAGTAACTCACCTTTTCTTCAGTGGAAAAACTCACTCTCTTATGTGTCCACCTACAGTTACAGCCCACACTGGAGTAAATACAGCACTTTCAGATGTTTTCTCTGTGGGTTGCTGAAGGAAATTATTGAACTTTAACTTTAACTTTATTGTCCCCTCGGGGAAATTTGCTTTGCAAGCGAGTAAAAAACATAAAAACATGGGAACATGAATATCACCGCCATCATCGCCTTTCTAACAATTCATCACATCATAATTAAAGTAAAGCTATAATAAGAGTTTTCCCTCCTTTGTCAGATACTTGTTGTACAACTTCCCTCTCCTGTCAGCGGTGGTGGGCGTGTCCAGCAACTTCATCTTCCTCAGTCTCCTCTTCATCCTCAGCTACATGCGACTGCTGTTCAGAGTGGAAAGTCCACAGCAGGTAAAAGCAGAGACCCATTACTGCAGGCAATATTGAACCGGTCTTCAGCCGCAGGGCTGCACACTTTATGAGTTTGTGTTTAAGTGATTGTTACCAGATTCCTCTCAGATCACAGTTTTACTTGTTTACAGCTCCGAACAGATGGACTGCTGTCAGATAAGGAGAAGAACATGAACCAGCAAGACGGTGAGAAAGATGCTACTTCAGGTACAGAAACACAAGCACAGAGAATTTCAACAGTATTTGAGTTGTTTGCATCAGCCACTTGACACTGACCACAGGAATAAATTCCTTGACAGGTGCTACAGAGCATCTGGGTCCCCTCCAGATACCCTCCACAGACGAGAGCCAGGAGATGTCCCAGCTGCCCTTTGGTGATGATGCGGAGGTGACAAACAGTCAGATAGATGGTCAGAGTGAAAGAAAGGAATCAGAGGCAGCCTAAGGCGGTTAATACAGGAGAGGGAGAAAGAGTAGAAAGTGATCTAGATGGCAAAATGTGAGGATAAAGATTTGAGAGACATACGCATGTAGTTGAAAGTGACTCAGAAAGCTCCTATACACCACTGACACATATACTTGTTTATTATCTGAACTGTCTGATCAATCTGTCTCACACTGGTGTTTCAGCTTTAGGACCCAATGGTTTGTTAGAGAAACTTACCTGAAACTTCATATTAATCTCTCATTGTCCTTTTTATTACTTTTATTCCTTGAATACACAAGACATTATGAACTAAGAATGCACATGAACAAATACAGTCAAAATGTATAATGTAGCCATGAAATAGTGAAATAATTCAATGTATTAAAAAAAAACCCTATCATTTCATCCTGCTTCTTCTTACAATACTATAGTATTTTGCAGGTCACTTTTATCTAATTCCATTACTTTTTATTTCAGAAAATGTATTCCAGACTAAGACTTTGTGGTCAAATAAAATTGATATTGTGAAATAAAAACAGCTGGAATGACATAAAATGACCAATAAACTGTTGTGGTGAAAAGAAACAGAATGGAGTTTGAAAAATGCATTTCCTTTCACATTTCTATGGTTATATCATATATTGGTTATGTATTTATTCATGTAAATATTTCCCTCGAAATTAAATAGGTTTATATGTATCTAATACTGAACATTCTGGGTCTCCATACATTTGGGACAAGAACATGAACAGAAATATATCAAAGTATGAAACATTGACTGCCTGGAATTCCTGTTTTCCTATTTTACCTATGATTGTGGAGCTGTTTCCTTTGCAAGTCATAACTTTCATGTTGGCTGAAATGTTCTGTTAAAATGTTATGATTAAAGTACGTCAGGCAACCTGTGCGTCACTTTTAGCTCTACAAAAATATTGCAAACTGATGATGTATAGTAAAACGTATAGAACTTGGCTGCAAATCTATTCTGAAGGATATTCTGGGTAATTGTGGCTGTAAAACCTGTTCAAAATTGTTCATCACACTATTTGTTTAACCTTCTGTGTAGTTCAGAAAACACTGCCTCACAATAGTTAACCCACAAAGTACACATTCATATTTGCTATCTGACAGCATCATCTGTCATTCCTGGATGTCCTCTTGGCTTGGTTCTCTTTTGGCTGGATGAAGCTTCGGAAACTCAATAGCGTCACTGTATGCAAAACATGGCACCAGCAGGGAGAATGAAAGAGGGACGTAGCTCAGTGGAAGACACAGAGCTTTCTATCACAGAAACAACAAGAGGTGGGAGACACAGGTAAGGTAAGTTAGACGTATACCATCATCTGTACTTTTGTATTTTTGTTTGTGTCATTTTAAGGAAGTTGAGAAATACTGCTGCGGCCATGTTAGAGTTGTGTTTAGACTCTTGAATGCATTTCCTCAAACATATTCAAAACTGTGCATCTGTCCTCAACATTTCCTTGTTTTGTACAAGCACATGTTTGGACCATGGAGCAGATTCACTATCAATGCTCCACACCGGACTCAAAGATGGACACGACAGATGATAACCACATGGAGGAGGTGAAGATGGAGACTGAGGACAAGAAAACAACGATTAGTGACTCTTCTGCTGGACTATCAGATGAGATGCACCAACATCTGACATTCAGTGAAGGGCCTTCCAGCTGCAGGAGGACCAGACTGAGATCCAGACCCAGAATCCAGTCAACAAAAAGTTTCCCCCCTTACAGTCAGTGTGTAGGTGGACTCGGAGACGATGGAGAGCAGGACGATGTTCTCAATTCAGCACTGAGCATCGTCCAACAGCCCCGTCTGAGACATGACGACATGATGGAGGTAGATGGGAATGAGTCGGTTCAAGGGACAGAAAGGAAAGAGGACTTTGAGTTGAACAGGAGACGTCCAAGGGATGAAGTCAAGATGAAATGGAGGATGAGGAGGAGGGAGAGGTTAGGGGGGAGCTATGAATGTGATCCAGATGGATGGGAGAGGGCAAGGTGGAGCGGGAAAAGAAGGGTGGAAGAGACTGGAAGAGATCAGGAGAAGGAAAGAAAAGGGGGCACAAACAGTGAGTGGAAACACTGCAGAGGTAGAAACTCAAGTTTGGAGATAGAGAGAAAAGAAGAAGAGGACGAGGAGAAGAAGAGATCTCCTGCCTCAGCAGTAGAGGTGGAGAATGAGGAGACTGGGGAGACCCCAGAGGATGAAGAGGCTGAGGAGCTGCCAGGACTGAGAGAGGGTCCCATAGTGCATCAGTGGTCCTCCCCACATCCAATCCTCTCCAAACTTTTGCACTCCTCCTCCTCCACCTCCTCCTGCTCCTCCATCAACCTCTCCTCAGCAGAGAGCGATGAGGTCTTCAGCGAAGGAGAGGATGCTGGCTCAAAGAGGAGGACATTCAAGAGGGTGAGGCTGCAGTTAAAACTTAATTTTCCTTTTTGGTATTTGACATCCTTATCTATGCACTGGCATCACACCTGCGCATGGGGCTGCTCTGGTTTTCCATGCAAGGGGCTTAAAACTATCTTTTTCAACTGTTCTTTGCACCTGTGGTCCCAGTGATTTGCATGGGCTTGAAAGAGGACTTTGACAAGGTCAGATTTGAATGGCGTTTGCATGCTTGGCTGCTGCTACTGCTACAGATATGAGCACGGAGGGAGGATGACAAGGGAGTAGGTTTTCTCAGTGCAGTCTGCATTTTTAAATGATCAGACATTGAAGAGACTGTATGGAATGAATAAAGGAGTGCTACAGACTGAAAAAATCAGCATTGTCTAAATATGTGACCAAAATAATAACATCTAGGATCTGACATCTGCAAATATCATTTATTTATTTATAAATTCATAGAAAGACATTTTCAACTTTCTCATTTTGTAAGTGTCTCTACTGAGCATGTTCAAGTCTATGTCAGCTTCCCTTGGTAATTCAATGGCCGTGTCTGTCTGATGGAAGCTGTTTTGTGTATATACAAAACAGCTAATAACTGTCGAGGTATGTGCTGTTTGTCAACACCAAGCGCTCTTGCATGCTCTTTTGATGTGTCACAGAAGAACAAACACAGGTATGAATAATAAACTTAATAATTGTTGAATTTCATTTAGCTGCTTTAGTTTCAGGGTCCTGGAGTTGTGCATGCAGGTTTGAGTGAATAGGAATTTACGAATAGCCTGCAAGTGAATGTGTCTCTGCATGCTTTACACCTGTTAAAACCTGCCTTTTACAATATAATGCATGCTGAGTAGGCAACACACTGTGAACACAATCAGCTGTATAAAAATGGATGATGGGTAAGAACTGAACATTCATAACTTCAGGCCACATTGTAGTGAACAAGAACAGCAGGCATATTCTCTTCTCAACATTTGCCTTGCATTAAGAGAACAACACAATCTGATGTTCTTTTGTGCCTCAGTGCCGCTCCTGGAAAACCTACCTGACCATGATGCACTGGTCACTGAGCCGGCAGAGCTCCTGGGTCCAGCTGGCTGGACATCAAGGTGTGTGCATTGATCTTCATCCAAAATAGTTCATTCACACACTATTGTGACCAAGTCTGCAAATGAATCTAACTACTACAAAACTCACATTGCCCCATGTGTAATGTGTTAGAACATTAAATCCCAAGAATGTCAGCTTTTCAAGAAAAACTCTTTGTTCTAGTTAGACCACCATTCAGTCTGAATATATTCATAAAAATCAGATGTTATCCACAGGCCTTCTTGCTTTATTCATCACATGAATTATGAATTATTTCATCTCCCTTCCTCGTTGTTTTTGCTGTTACCAGGTAACTTCCAGCTGAGTGACGGAGGGGAGGTGCTGAAACTGTACAATGAGGTGGAGGCAAAGTGTCTGGACTCCCTGATGAGAGACCCACTGAGACCTTTTGTCCCGCAGTACAACGGCCCGGTCACCAGGGGAGAGCACTGCTACATTCGCCTGGAGGACCTGCTGAGTGGCCTGAAGAGACCCGTCATCATGGACTGCAAGATGGGAGTCAGGTAGGTGTGAGGGCAACGTCTGATTTATACCAGAGGTGTCCAGTCCAGTCCTGTGCTGCAGGATGTTATACACTCACATTGTAGAAATGAGGGTACTTACAATTACATGAGGGGCTAAGGGGTAAAATCAAATACAGTTGTGCTCTGTGGGAATAAAAATCCAAAAACTGATACAGCAGCAAAATTATGTGGAAGTTGAGAATTAAAGGATTACTGGCAATTTATCCATATAAAGGTTTCATATTGGTTCATATGTGGGTTATTTTTGACCTTATACGCATGTGTTGACCTTGGAAATCCTTTTTTAAAAGTACATATTCAGTTTGGTTTTCACCTGTAAAAATATGATTTTTATGTACATGAGAGTTTCCTTCTCAGGACGTACCAAGAGGAGGAGCTGATGAAAGCCCGGGTCAAGGCCTCCCTGCGGGGTGACATGTACCAGAAGATGGTGAAAATAGACCCATCAGCTCCGTCAGCAGAGGAACACGCACAGAAAGGGGTGACCAAGTGGAGATACCTTCAGTGGAGGGATACAACCAGCTCTACATCTGCACTGGGCGTCAGGATAGAGGGCATCATGGTGAGAGTGAAAGCCAGTAAAATCACTGCACATCTCATGTCGTAACCCAAACATACCTGAACTGTTCATAGTGCTATATCTATGCTGTTGTGTGTCTTTTCTCTGTGAATCAGATGGAGGATGGCAGCGTCCAACGTGACTTCAGAAATATTCGGACTTTAGCTGAGGTCACAGAGGCATTGCTCTACTTCACCAGGAGTCAGCTGAACATCCTGGTCAGTTCTTTCTGTCATAGAAACACTCATTATATTATATGTTTCCTTCTTTAGAAAACACATCTTAAATCTTAGATGAACAAAAACTAATAAATCTAGATCAAGAAATCAATGACTAAACCCAATGAAAACAGACCAAGTAACCCCAACATTCAACCACAAAACTAAATCAACAACAAGCATGAAAATGAAATGGAAATTGCAAAATGAAACAAAAACTGAAAAAAAAAACCCCTCTCTAATTCCACTGATTTTCCTCCTCTATTTCCCTAATCTTTGCTATTGACCTACCTATCATTTCTTTACTTGACTTTCCTCTTCTCAGTTTATTAAATTAATCTTTTACACTGTGATGTGTACTCTATTTGTTGCTGTTGAACGACAACTCCTCTCCTCTGTGTCCTCAGAAAGCGTACCACTCCAGACTCCTGGCGCTGAGTGAGGCACTGAAGAAGTCACTATTTTTCAGAACTCATGAGGTTTGTTTACATACATAGACAAAGCTACTCTACTCTTAAATTCTACTTTAAATAAAATTAACTGAAAATGAAAAACTGGAAAAAGAAGCTAAAGAGGAACCTGAAAAAATAGACCATATTAAGCCCAGAGGTTTCTTTTGCTGCTCACTCAAATCTGTTCTTGCTTCATATTCTTATGAAGACAATATAAGATAATTCTTTATTAAATTTTCCATTATTTACTTTGTTTTTACTTTACATGAAAGTGAATCTCCATATATTTATATTTGACTGGATCAGGTGATTGGCAGCTCACTTCTCTTTGTCCACGACCACACAAGCAAGGCCAGTGTGTGGATGATAGACTTTGGGAAGACAACCCCTGTCCCAGACACGAGTGAGCTCCTGCACAACATCCCGTGGGCCGAGGGGAGCAGGGAGGACGGCTACCTCATCGGTCTGACCTCCCTCATCACGTCTCTGAGCCAGGCCATCAGTTTGGCCTCCTGGCAGCAGAAAGACGGCTGTGGAGAAGAAAAAAGTGTTACATGAATCCAGTAACAGTGGACACAGTGTTTTGTTACAAGGACATTTATTTAGGATTTAAGATACTTCTTTCTTTGTTATTTTCCCTTTTTTCTATCTTACATAAAGGACCAAAAATGTACATTCTATTCCTGCTAATTCTTTCTTTCCAAAACAATTTTTCATGTTTTTGTTTACAGCAGCAAAGAAAACTCATAATGAACAGTTGAACAGCCTCATATTCTACCTGTTACTATAAGTCAGTCTTGCTTTGAAAGACTATATGCTTATAATGAGAGACTTTAAAATACAGCTGAAAATATATCAATAATATTATATTATTGTCAGGGAATATTTACATATGATGCAGCTGAAATGTTTTTTCCTGGTCTTACAGGCTGTATGCAATTACATGATAAACCTTCACATATTAGATGGTCAAAGCTAAGTGAAATAAACAATGAATGTCACTGTCACCTCAGTTTTCATCCATCCACACACTAAGACTCAGAAATTTAATAAAAATGTAGTTTGCTTAATACTTCTTTCACAATTTTTTCTTAAAATTAGTTGTTTTGGCAATATTATTCAGTTGTGTAATTAAAACAAAACAAAGAGCAAAATTCCTTACATTTAATCACAGGAAAACAGAGAGCAAATTTTATTATTAGCACTATGCACTACACACCTACTGAAAATAATCCTTTGTGGTCATTTTGGGGACTAGTTCACAGTGCGTTTGTGTTTCCAACAGGTGTTTCTAATATTTTGTTCATCCATCTTTGTTTGTGAACGACTGAGTCTTTCCAGGATGAACCTTTCATACCCAATCATGATACTATCACACCTGTTACCAATGAAGCTGTTTACCTGGCGAACGATCCAATCAGGTGTTTTTGGATCAGTCCACAAGTTTCACAGTCTTTTGTTGCTCCTGTCCCAACTTGTTTGAAACATGTTGCTGCCATCAAATTCAGAATAAGCAGATATTTACAAAAATCAGTGAAGTTGATGAGGTCAAACATTAAATATATTGTCTTTGTACTGTTTTCAATTGAGTATATGTCAAAAAGGATTAACAAATTATCACATTTGTTACACACAGAGTCACAACTTTAAAAAAAAAACAAACAAAAACAGGTTTGTACCTGATCCAGTCAGTTCAGTCCACTTGTTTGAAAACTGTCCACCAGGTGGCACTATGTTGTTGTCCTATACCGGAGAAAGGTGAATGGGACAGTTTGACTGATATCGGCAGAGACAACAGGCTAAGACGCCGGAGTCCCTTATTATTACCAGAAATAATATTTCGGTAGAATAAATTAATCGTTAATTATTGTGTGTTTGCGTCTGTGCATCCCGCGGGATGCTCCCATGCTAACAAGCTAACTAGCAAAAACTAGCCCGAATCTACTTAGCATAAGTTATAAAAGAAGTTGACTCGGTTTGAATTTAAGACACAGTATTTTGAACCTTTCTTTTTTAACGACTTTTTAAAGTTCTGAAAATTTTCCTCCAGGCTGGGGTTGAGGTTTTTTTACAGGATGGACCGCAAGTTTTTGAGTCAGAGGAGCTACCCTAGCTTAGCCGTGGTGGCACGTGTCATAAATGACGGTGAGTCTGGTTTTGATTAAAAACCTACATCAAGGTTAGCATCTAGCCTCCGTTTGGTTTGGACGGCTTTTCCTAGAGGTTGAACCAGTAATTATGGGGGTAAAATATGCATCCACATGGATAAGTCTGCTGTTGATATAATTTAAGCGTTAAACTTTTTTTAAACAACTTTATCAGCTAAACCACTATGGGGAGATGCCACACGTTGCTGCTAATTAGCCCAAATTGTGCGTGTCACTTTGGAGACCATTTTCTGTTTTTGGTCACCTTCTGGTTAAAGTTGAACTGGACTCAAAAGAGTGGCAATGCCTTTGATTGATAAACGTATATATACATAATATGTATGTGTGTGTCTATATATGAGGTGTTTGGTTTATCACATTATGACAATTTTGTCTGTAAATGAGCACTGTTATTGTGTGAAATGTCTTAACAAGTGTAAGCAGTTGTAGTAACTGGAGGACTATTAACACCTGGTCAGGACAACAACTGACAACAGACACACACAAAAAAAAACATTCAAAACTGACTTCCTCAACTATGTGGGAAATGGCTTGGATTTGAAAGCCTCAGTAAATTTTCTTTTTCTTCAACATCAACAACCTATTTTTCCAATACTACACAAAACCAATATGATTATTTCCTCTAATTTAAATTATAGTAATATAAAGATTAGGTGAATATATTTCCAACAAGAAAATATTAATTACATCAAAAATATTGAAGGAGTATTATTAGATATTAATATAGTAAAACACAAAATGACAAAAATGTAATTCAAAAATTTAAAAAAGCAATGGCTAAAGGAATGCTATCTTAATGTTATCTTTTTGAATAAGTCCTTAATTATAGTTCAATCAAGTCCCTTATTATACATGCACATACACAATTAATTTCCAAATGTAAAGATTAAGATTTCAAAAAAGTGGGAGATATTTAGAAGTCTTCAACATGAAAAATTCATTATTGTGTAATGTTTTTCTTTTATATATGTTTTTGGATGGTTTAAATAAAGCAATACGAGTGCAAACTACTAAACTAAACTACTTTGGTTAAATTCATGGTTAACTTAAAATGCAACTTCCCTGATTGGCAAAATAATCCCATTTATCCGGAATGCAAAAATTTATTCTGAAAAAAATGTGCCTGATGTGATGTGACGTGAGTCAAGCCCATAAGTCAGTAAATGACAGAGATTGCCCCGTTGTTGGAGAAATAATGATGGACGATACCGAACACCTCGAGGTAGTTTAAGCTAGCATGCTAACTTTAGCTAACCGCTACTATAAACGTTAACGTTAGCAAAGTTTTCAATTGAAGTTATATTGTGTAACATTTAGTTTTTTGCAATGTTTCTTTCTTCAGTCCCGGACTCTTAACTTTGTTTCGCTTCAACCTCCCGCGCCATTGTGTTGCCCCGGAAGGGGAATTTTTAGTTCCTCTGTTGTCGTCAACAGCACACGCAGTAGGAGAAGCTAGCTAAGCTAATTGCTAGCTAAGGAGTGACCACTTGATCACGTCGCGGTCGTCTTTGTTTTTACTCTGATTGACTTGGGATGTTGGAGTTTCTTCCAAAGTCCAGCCTCTGTGTTTCGTGAACGAGAGACACGAGTCCCTGCAGACCGTATTTAACACACAGGGCTGTGTTTTTTATCTAACACTATTGTAGAAATATGGCGGATGGCGGGCATTACTACAACGGTAAGATCCCCTGTTGTCTGCAGCGTTAACCTGACCTGTTTCGTCCTGCTTGTACTGTTCTTCTACAGACAATGGAGACTTTATTGTGAGGAGAGATGTCAGAAGAACTGGTTACATGGCCCAAGGAGATAAAAGTATATCTCGGGCCCCATGGAGGTCTGCAAATGGTACTTTCCAGACACAAGTATCTACCTAGTACATATTTATCTATTGTTATAAGACCAGAGAATGACTTGTAGTCTTAATATTGAATATATTGAATTAAATTACTGCAGAGGTCAATAAGTCCTCTAGCATTTTGTTCCCTGTCTTAGCATGAATGGCCATTTAAATTTGAATATGATAAACACTATGGAAGATGTGAGTAACTTAGCATTAAGTTTGTTAATATCCTCTAAAACTTGTTTTCTGAGACAGTAGTAAATTAAAAGGTATTGTTTTGTGATTGTATATTGTTACATTGCAGGCTATAAGAGACATAATTCCATTAATTCACTCTCAGTGTCTTCTCCTAGTACATTATTTGCTCTAATCCTGTGAGTTAAATGCTGCCAAAGTGTATAGTCAATTTTTTTCGGACCTAATGTTTTTTATTTGCTCATGTACTTCTTTGACATGAAAATTTAAGTCCAAGTGATTTACTTTTGAATTTTCTTCCATTTTTCAGAGCACGATGATCGAACTGCACCACCATTTCGCAACCGTAAAGGCAGAGGTTCCCACAAAGGTCGGTCATATGACAGGTCCCGAAGAGATCGCCAACGGGGAAACCACTTAAGTGGATTTGGAGGTCCTGGACCGCGGTCTAGGCTTGATGATATGGATGGAGATGTGACTATGAGTGACAACTCTCAGGACAGCAGCTCCCAGCACAGATTGTAAGTTTGGCTGACTGACCATGCCAATGTGATGTTTATATGCTGTACATGTTCTGCTTTTTAGGTATCCCTGCCTATTGCTCTTTATGGAAATGTAAAACAGCAGAAAAGATGAGCAAATTCGAAACAGCTGGAAACCTGTGATCCAATCCCTATGTGTGTGTAAATTAATGTTAGGTTTACTGTGAAGCCAAGTCTCCAAGCGATGTAAGAGGACAGTGTGATCAATTGTGTCAGAGGCTGCACATAAATCTAAAAAAAACTAGAGTTGAGCAGTCACCTCTTTCTGCAGTTTGCATTAAGTTATTAGTATCCTTAACATGTATGGAAAAAAGAAAACTTTGCTTTGATATTTTGAGGTAGGAAATGGATTCATAATGAATATTGGTCCAGGCCTTAAGGGTAATTGAGAAACATTGTATGTCAACAGGTGCTTCTGTGCAACAACACAAAAAAAATTCTCAAAAAGAGAATTAGTAGAGGTCCTAAGGTGGTCACATACTAATGAAAGATTGTTGGAAATATGTGCATATATGAATACATTTATATATTTTTAAAAAATGCATTTTGTCTTCTTTAGCAACCCATATGGAAGACCTTTTCGAAAAGGAGGAGATGGCCGGTTTGACAGAGACAGGCGACAAGGCAAAGCAGGAGGAGGTAGTAGAGGAGGTGGCTTTAGAGGAGACCGAGGTGGAGGAACCTTCAGTGGAGGAGGGAAAAACCGGTCAAGCTGGTACAAAGTAACAGTGAGTATTATACGGGTCACCACATGATATCCATACGTGTATCTTATAAACTTTTAAAATAGACCAGATTTTACTTTCTTTTTTTGACAGATACCACATGGAAAAAAATATGACAAGAAATGGTTATTGCCAGCTCTACAGAACATCTGTTCAGTTCCCTTCACACCTGTGCAGGTGAGGTTCAACACTGTCTTATGATTACTAGTTAACAATAGATTTTAAAGCCTGTTGTGTATTTCTCAAGTTAATGCAATTGGAAAAAAAACAGATGAGTGAGCTTCTAGTACTGTGTTATGGATTGTACTTTTAAATGCAAACAGAAGGTGTTACGTTCTGCTAAAGTAATGGTGATAGTTATATGTGTGTGGGGGTTTTTTTTAGTGGGGGTTCTGAAAAAATTATTGCTTGGTGAGAGAGGGAGAGATAGCCGGTCTCTATCTAGATACATTGAGTGAGCTGAAGATTTTAAGGAAAAGGTGTTTGTGGACAACATCTTTGTGTATGTGAATTTTCATTAGGTCTCTTTCTCCCCTTCATCTATCCAGTACCATGTTGACCATAACAGGGTCCATTTCTATGTGGATGATTCATCTACTGCCAATGCCTTGCACAAATGTTCTCACAAGATCACAGATACAGATGGCTATAAGGTATGTCGGGGGTATAATGAAAATGCTATTCCTATGGCTGCAGAAACTCTGTTATCCTTAATGAGCAGTCTTTTCATTTCTATCGCCAGGTCATGGTAACATGCTACACTGTTACCTGAAGTGTGTAGATAATAGTTACACTGTCATTGAGTTCTTATCCTGTCTGCCTCTTAACCATAATCGCCATATAATGAGTAACCACAAATCACACGGTATCTAAAACTGGACATGTGTCTCTACAAGGTTGAGCTGCACGTCAATCCCTGCCCTCCACCATCCTTTTTCCTCTCTGACCTGAAGCCTGAACACTTGGAGCACCTGAAGGTGAGCCAGGGGAAATTCTAAACTCTCTGAAGTGTCTGAATAGGGCTGTAGTAATAATTACTATTATTATAATGATTATAATATTATGAGATGTTAATATCTGATGAAAACGTATAGGTTGTGACTCTGTGTGAAACAAATAAAACAATTATGTCAATATTTCCAAAACACTGCGGTTAGGATATTTTTTGGGGGGTTTCTCTGATGAATACTGATCAAAATACAACTAAAAAGTAGATTAATGATAATAAGGAAATTATAGTGATGAAGTGATGCATGATACTGCTATTCAAATATATATATTTTTAAGTTCATTCCCCTCTCCCTCTCCAACATGAATTTGAGAAATGTTCTGTTAATAGTAACAAATTTTGCTGTTCAGATAAGGTCACTCATGTTTGCTGATGTTTAACTTTTACAGCAATGTATGGCAAAACGCTTTGATGGCTCCCAGCAAGCACTGGACTTGAACAACATCCGAACAGATCCAGGTGATTATTTCCTGACACACACAAATTCAAACAGCATCTGACTGTCCATACTAGACCAGGCGTTACAATTAAATATTTGGTTGTGGCAGTTCAACCTGACCGTTAAACTGTTAAATAAGCTGTTGCTGAGCAGGGATCTAGTCTTCCTGCGTAATGAGTAAATGGTTATGGATTCAGTAAATGGTTTAGATAATCTGGTGATGAAACAGAACTTTACTATATCAGATTGTTGTCACTGAAATGTTATTAAATCCTTTACCAAGTTTGCATAATTGCATTATAAGTATTTTGACTGCAAATTTTATTTTATGTGACAGACCTGGTGTCCCAGAACATTGAAGTAATCTTGAATAGGAAGACAAACATGGAAGCCGTCATCAAGATCATTGAAGAAAACATTCCAGAGGTAATAATGATAATACAGTGGATGTTTTTGATATTGTTTTCTGGAAAATATGCAACACACTGTTTGCTGTTGTCAAAATGTAGTTGCTGTCTAGTTTAGTGTTGGGTCAGGCTGAATGTCCTTACGTGTGTCTTGCTGTTTCTTGCTAGCTGACATGCTTGAACTTGAGTAACAACCGTATTCACAAACTGGATGAACTTGCTGAATTGGTTACCAAGGTGCCCCATCTGAAGACTCTCAACCTTTCCCACAATGAGGTGAAACAGGCTGCTCAGCTGATAATAACAAGCCATAAATTGGGCCCTTTGCCTGATCTATTTTTGGATCCTCTTCTCACACCAACATATTCTGTTTCTATGTGGTTGTCCAGCTGAAGTCAGACCGGGAGCTGGAAAAGTTGAAAGGCCTGAAGCTGGTGGAGCTGTGGCTGAACAGGAACCCTCTGTGTGACCTCTTCAAGGATCAGGCCTCATACATCAGGTCAGTCAGTGATTTTGGGGGGTGAGGGGAAAAGACATTATGATGGGGACACGGCAGTGTGACTGTTTGTGTGTGAGTAGGGGTGTTCGGGAGTCTTTCCTGTATTGCGAGTATGCAGTAGTGTCCTACAAAGGCCTTCGTGTTTGTTTGTGTAGCATACTTGTACAATAACTGTAACCACTTCCCCAGGAGTCAAAGAGAAACTTTTGGACCAAGCAGAGGCAGCTGACATTCACCTTGAAAACTTCTGTATTTGTGTATACATGTGTGCTTTTGTGTGAGAGAGAAAGGGAGAAAAGAAACACACAAAGCAATTTGTGATTAGTTCAAATTTGTCTTCATTTTTGGTTTTGCTATACACGTTTCTTCCCACTTGATGCTTAACATTTTCCTTTTCATGCTTCAAACTAAATATTTCTTACTTCCAAAAGTTGCTGTGAGGACATCTACCCATGTTGCAGTTCCACATTGTTTTCCTTTGTGCTTGCTTTAAATGAATTCAACAGCCATCTTCTCTGCCAGTTATTCAGCTTCTCTGTGGGACATCCTTTCAAGCTTTGTTCTGTTTTATGGTTTTCAGTGATGCTGTACCCAGCACTCCCTGCTGACATCTTGATTAGTTATCTCACAAGCTGCTATAAAACACCATCACACTGCTGATGAGATATAATTTGATGAGAAGCACTCGTTATAAGAAGACATTCAGCATGCCAACCCTCTAACACAATTTTGTGTGGAATGCTTTTGAAAATATAAATCCAATATAATCTCTTGAGCAGTACTGTAAAACAGTGTAGGTTGTTTATTGGAGAGAGGGCTGTGCACAGTTCCCTTGACTAATGGGTGAAACAAAGAAATCCACAGCCAATGATTTCCTCTCCCCTCGTAGCACCCTTGCCCACTCGGCCCCCTGTATCAGGCGAGTATGGAAGGCTGGATAGCCCATGACGGGTAAGATCCCACCTCGAAACCCTGGGACAACCTAAGGCAGGCACAGTCACGATTACTCGGCCTCAGTCCCTGTGAGCTCTGGTTCACTGAGAATGTGATGGGAAGAACTTGTGAAGACGGGACTCCGCAGGAAAAGCCGTTGGGCTGAGGTGGAGGGAGATACGGGTCATTATCAATGACATATGATGAGCCTAAGAGAAAAAGCAATCTGTCTCTTCCACCAAGTTGGTTCTCTTTGGCCTAAAACAGGCCTCTGCCGTTCGGTGAATGACGTGGAGAGTTTGGCAAATACCCTTAAATATCTTCTGAGGGAAATATGTTCTGAACTGGAAATTGAAGTTCAGTTTTGCCTGAAATAAGTCAAATGAAAAAAGTGAAAACACTTCCTCTTCCAGTTTCTGATGGCTGTGACCAGTACAAAAAGCTCAACCATTAAGCAGAGTAGAAAATTATCTCTCAGGTCAAATGCTTAATGATTTCCCAGACCCTCTTTAACCTGAGGCTGGGCCAAATTAAACTAGAAAATTGAAAACCTACAGCATCAAGTCTAGTTACTGCCGGTGCGTGAAGACCCATCTCTTCAGAATTGATGGTGGCTATGAGATACTGAACTGATGAGTGCTTTGTATGTGCAGCAGAGTGAGGCTATAGGATGAGTGATGAGACTGCTGGGTGCAGCTCACTTTGAGGCCGGCTGCCCTTTTTGTTCAGCTCTGTTCTCAGGTTGTCTTTCTTTGCTGTTAGTTATGACTGCAGACACCGACAAACTGACGAATGATGAATACTGGCGCTATGATGAATGTTAGACTGCTTGTGCTAGCGTTTGTGTGAACTTCACTTTATATTTTTTTTACCCAGACCCTGTTTTGTTTTTTGGTGACGTAGACTCATCTGGTTCCCAGCTTCTTGGCCAGAGCTTTTGGGGGAAGTTAACACGAGACTGGCGGTAACCACCCCTCTCCCAGCAATGCATAACCTCTTTATTTTACTAATTCAGAATGGATGTATTTACTGGTTTCCAGCTCAGTCCAGTAGATCATGGGTCTCTGCATGTTTGTACATATGTGTCCATAGAAAAGTGTGTTTATAGTGCTTCCCCATGTCAGATCTGTGTATATCTCCATATTGTGGGAGAGGGTGAGTATACCTGCTGGTAAGTACACTTCCCAGGGCACAGCTTGAAAATGAAGGGAGGATAAAAACGTTTATAATCCCCCATTTCTGCATTTATTTTGTACAAAGGTGAACCCCCCTACAGCACTGGTTCTAGATACCCTATGTTTTGTGTATCAATGTATCTGTACGAGACTGTACTCTCCCAAATGTTCTTGAAAGTGTAGCAGTTTAAAGTTATCAATCATCAACTGAAAGGCACAAAATGACATTAAGTGTGTCAGCAGGTGTGACTGACTGTGGTATCTACAGTAATGAGCATGATTTATCTGTGTATGGTGGTTTGTGATGATAACTTTCCTGCTATTGATTTTTGTTCCTGTACCAGTGCTGTGCGGCAGAGGTTTCCCCGGCTTCTCAAACTGGTAAGTCAAAAATTAAAAATGACATGCTCAGGATTTAAATTTCTTGTTTTTAAGACCTGTTGATATTCCACTCTTTTGATTCTGTGTGGTTTCTTTTTAGGATGGTTTTGACCTCCCCCCACCCATTGGATTCGATGTGGAAACACCGACAACTATCCCCCCCTGCAAGGTCGCTTGTTTTATCTCATGTGATTGATAGAACATTTTTATTATAACAGACATATTAAAGATGTCTTCAGGTGTATGTGACATACAACGCTAATCTTTAGTAATTAAATGTTCTATATCTCAGCATTGGAATATTAATATTGCAGAAAACAACTACTTGCCATGTAAAGGTATGATAGAGTAATGCATCTTGAACAGAGGATGAACTCATACTTCCTCTGTGTATGTTGTAAACCCAACTTCTCTGTTTCTTGTTTTGGTTTAATTTTGGAAGTATACATTTTAAGCTGCATTGTTCATCAGTTGAAAATCTCAAGACGGTTTTTGTCTCCTTTATGTAACTGACACATTTTTTCCCACTTAACAATGCAGGGCAGCTATTTCGGCTCCGATGAAATAAAGGCCCTCATCCTTCGGTTCTTGCAACAGTGAGTTTCTAGTTTTTTATGTAGAGAATCTTCTCATAACAGTCAATTGATCAGTGCCTGGTTTCCAGGGTTAATGTGACCCTGCTAGTGACTGATTAATCAGCACTGCTTTTTATACAACTTCAGTTCCACAGAAGGGTTTGTGGGTGAGAAAGGATCATAGAGACAAGCCAAGAAAACTAATTCAAGTGACTGTGTTACAGGTACTACAGTATATACGACTCAGGGGACAGACAGCCACTCCTGGATGCTTACCATGATGGAGCATCATTATCCCTCACAACACCCTACTCCACCCAGAACCCCTCCAGGTAAGAACACACAAAGACACACACTTCTGTATTCATGTAACAAACTGATTAACACATAAAGGAATGGGAGGTTTAGTTTGTCAGTGTTTCCACTGTTAGACTTTTTATTAATGTAAAAGATTTTTATGTAGCTCCACTCATCATTCACTGCTCCTGTCCCTCTCTAAACACCTCCCTATTGGAGTCTTGGCTATATTCACACTGATTCCATCTGTCCCTCTCCTCTGGTTTTAGGAGCAGTCTCGGAGAGTATCATAAAGACACTCGGAACCTGAAGAGGCTCAAAGACTCCAGTGAGTTTATCCATCGAGCTGTTGAGCTGGAATAGCATCAGAATGGTTTAGATTGAGTGTTTATGTGATTTCCTCTTATGTTTACCTATCTGAATCTTGCCTCCTTTAGCTATACGATTTCGACTTCTGAAGCATACACGACTGAATGTGGTGGCTTTCCTTAACGAGTTGCCCAAAACTCAGCACGACATTGCCTCCTTTACTGTCGATGTAAACACCTACACAGTGAGTTCATGTTTTTTCTGTCAGCCACCACTTGTCATAAGTCTTTTTCTCTCACTGTGAATCATTTCTGTATTAATTCTGCAAAATGTATTTGGTTTACAGAACACACTACTATCATTTACAGTGAGCGGCGTCTTCAAAGAAGGTGAGTTGTTTAGTTGTCATAATTTAAAATTTTGTTCTCATCCACTGCAAATATGAGTGGTGTTGATTGTGTAACCTATTTGTGTTGTGTCTGTTTATCAGTTGCTGTTGATGGTAAATCCAGAGAGTCTACCATGGCCTTCTCTCGAGTTTTCATCACAGTCCCTGCAGGAAATACTGGGTAAGTGTAGTGAGCTCCCAGTGGTGTGTATCACCCTACTGTGATTTTTATTTATATTTTTTGGGGTAGTTTGCAGTATAGGTATAGATGAGAAAGGCAAATGGTTTAATAAACACTACTTGCTATAATTCACTTATGGAGAGACTTGAGTGTTTTTGGCCTTTTTCTGAACAGAAGAGCTCTAAAAAATTTAAATGATCATTTTGCAGATTTTTTTTCACTCCGTCACTTGATTTACACATTGACCTAAAGTACACTCAAGTTGCCAGTTTGTTACCTAGATAAAGTTAATGCAATCTAATATCAATCAACACCCCTCTAAAACAGTTTTAAGAAAAACAGAATCTTAACTTTTATTAAAGTTGGATTTATTGCACAGCAGTTGTATCCAACCACTCTGGTTTTTAGATAAGATAAGATAATTCTTTATTGATCCCCCACAGCTAGGTAAGTCTAATAACCCGGCAGTTCAGTGTATGTGGCAGGTGAACCTAAAGGCCAGTTGTGGGGGGAGGACCCCAAGAGGAAGAAATGCCTCCTGAAAAACCTGAAACAGTCAAATCTTATTGTCTGTCTGTTGGGTTCCTCCTGTGCCACAGCCTCTGTATCGTGAATGACCAGCTTTTCATCCGGATGGCCACCACAGAGGAGATCCGCAGAGCCTTTGTTGCTCCTGCCCCAACTCCATCTTCCAGCCCTGTCCCCACCCTCACTGCACCGCAGCAGGAGATGCTCACAGCCTTCTCACAGAAGTCTGGCATGAACCTGGAATGGTCCCAAAAGTAAGTCTTGTTTTTGTCAATGTTGTGTTGGCAATAATGTATGACGTTTTATGCACTGAATTTAAAATATCTGAACCATTATTCTCACAGGTGTCTGCAAGACAATGAGTGGGATTTCAACAGAGCGGCACAAATTTTTACTCAGTTAAAGGTAACATGAGTTATTTCAACTCTGCATTTCCATAAAGGTGTGATCATTTTATAGAAAGGCCCTAAAATGCTTTTTCCTCTTTTTTTCCAGTCGGAAGGCAAGATCCCGGACGTTGCGTTCGTAAAATGAAGAGTTGAATCATGCTTCTGTGAAATAAAACCTGCAGTAATTTTATTTATGGTGTTTGTTTTATCCTTTACTCTTTGCCTTTACTTTTATTAAATATAATGTAGATCACGTTGATTTATGTAAACCATTCTTTTGTTTTAACAGCTAAGTGTCGACTGTTTGACCTAAAGACTGATGTTATGATGCAATTTTCAGTTGTCATTGTAACCTTAGTGTTGGGTCATTTGTATAGAAGTCACTACATGTTTTCATAGGAATAAAGACAAATGACCAGTAGTTTGTGTTCACATTGATCTGTTATATTATGTTTAACAATAAAAGTATTTTGTTACACACTTCATAAATTTCACTTCAGCTGCAATAACAAAATATTGAGCAGAAAAGTTCATTCTTGACATGGAAAGATTGCAACTCAAAGTCCAATTACTAGCTTTTTCTTGAGCATACAAAG
This sequence comes from Centropyge bicolor, assembly GCA_037975185.1. Lineage (NCBI taxonomy): Eukaryota > Metazoa > Chordata > Actinopteri > Pomacanthidae > Centropyge > Centropyge bicolor. Next base: position 8,317,596 of record JBBMOC010000002.1, read on the forward strand.
CTTGGTTTTATCTACTTACATTTGTGTAGAAAGTATTTGTTCAGAGGAACATTTGATTCAGTATAACTTGCAATTCTGCATCTTCAAATACTTAGGTAACCAAAAATCTAATTTTTAAAATGCAAAGGAGAATTGAAATCACAAGTGTTTAGTTCTATTTATAGTAGCAAGTATAATAATAATCCTCATCATCGATACGTTATTGATGCCCTTGGGGAAATTCCTTCTCTGTCTTTCACCTATCCTATTCATAGTTAACTATACATACTAGGAACAGTGGGCTGCCACGATGCCCAGGGAGCAGTCAATGGTGACTGGGTATGAACAGGCTTTTTTTTCTAAAAAACAATCTTAGGGAAAGAGATCAGACCTATGAATGTTAAGAAATAAAGTCAGTCCCTGAGGAACAAAGCACTGATTTTCCAATCATGTCCTGATTTTGAACAGCATAATTATTTTTATAAAGCAAATAATGGAACTATCAACTTCAGCAGGGTTGGTTATGGAAATGCTGCGCATCTTATGTCAAACTTATTGCCAAAAAATGTGTAACACTGAAACAGAAATCAGAAAACCCCATGATTGGTAGAATGTGGACTGCAAAAATTATTATTCCATACCATTAAAGACAATTACTTATTGGTTAATTAAACAGGAGAAAAACCTTTTACAAGACATGCCAGCTTTTTGTTGACTATTATACAGATTTAAACAAATTCAATCTGGAAATATAATTTCATCAACGTAATAAGTACAATTCTCCATAAACAGTCCCACGAGTCCTCAAATGCACTGTTGCTGTCATTTAATGTTATTTTTACTTTTTAATTTAAATTTTACTTCCTTATTTTTTTACTACCTTAGTTATATCACAGGCTCTGTACTTATTTGTGTGTTGCTCTTTTACGTGTAAAAAAAAAGCAAGATGAGACATTTTTTAAAAAACAAGTATAATATTGACTCTACATTAGATTCAGGAATTAAGTACCTTACAAACATGGCGCCTGTGTGCCGTCGTGCCTCACGCTTCCGGGTGTCGTCACTGTGACGCAAGACGCCCGTACGTTCACCGACCATCAGTTGGCGTATGATAACAATAAACAACCCTGAAACAAGAGATACGCACCAACAGGACCTGTCGCTTCAATTCGACACAAACGGACCGAAAATATGAGCCGATACAACTACACACGGTTGGAGTAACGTCTCATTAAGTACCGTGGGAGTCTGCTTGGTCCTGACACAAAGGATTTTCGGGTTTTGGTGTCAAGCCTCGGGGAGAACTACAGTAACGGTCTGCCCCTTCCTTAGCCCCTTTAGCTAGCTGCGGCTCATTCCTTGTTTTTGCCCACTTTGTGTTCGTCTGTTATGCAGTTGCCAGAGGTCTGGACTCGCACTCGTTCTCCTCCGCCACCTCTTCGCTCCCTCTCCCCGCTCTCTCTGGCCCTATGTCTCGCTGGCTTTTCCCCTGGTCGGGCTCAATCAAGAAGCGGGCCTGTCGGTACCTCTTACAGCACTACCTCGGTCACTTTCTGCAGGAACGACTGAGCCTGGACCAGCTGGGCTTGGACCTGTACAACGGCAGCGGTGTCATCAAGGAGATCAACCTCGATGTGTGGGTGAGTTTTTAGAGGACAGGACGTGAAGTTGGCTGTCAACTTGGCAGCACAGCAGAAGTCATAGTGTGTTTTTGCACCTCTGACTGTTTCGCAACTGCACTCGAGTTCAACAACAATCTCCAACGTCATGCTTTTAGCTCAGCTAGCATTTCTTCGAGGAAATGCACCTATGGGAACTGGGATTAACTGTATCTCTCACTAGTGTCTAAGCAGATATAGTTCCCCCTGTCATGTAGACATGTTGCTTGCCAAGTGTGCACCCGCATGATGACACAAATTTGATTCCTCATGTCTTTCACTTTGTGTTTCATGCTGACTGCTTCCTTCCTCTTCATTCCAGGCGGTCAATGAGCTTTTAGAGTCTCTTGGAGCTCCTCTGGAGATAGTGGATGGCTTTGTGAGCAGCATAGCAGTGACCATCCCCTGGCAAGCTCTTCTGACTGATCATTGCACCTTAGAAGTTTCTGGTCTTCAGATAACATGTCGACCCAAGTATCGCACCAGTAAGTTCAGTGAAAAAGCACTTTTTGAGTCAAGCTGTGAGATTTCCTCTTGCATCAGCCTGCTGCAGGTTGAGTGAGGGGATTTTCCAAGGTTCATCAAAATTACTCATCTGTACCAGTGAAAATGGTACAGAGACAATATATTCAATGTTTGACATTATAAACTTCATTGTCAGTTTTGTAAATATGTACTTATTCTGAATTTGATGCTAGCAACATGTTTCAAACAAGTTTGGACAGGAGCAACAAAAGACTGAAAGTTGTGGACTGATCCAAAAACATCTGTTTGGATCATTCCACAGGTAAACAGGTTCATTGGTAACAGGTGATAGTATCATGGTTGGGTATGAAAGGTTAATCCTGGAAAGAGTTGTTGGGATGAAGAGAGGTTCAACACTTTGTCAAACATATAAAGTATAAAGGAGATTACTACACCTTATAAAACTGTTGTCAGTAAACACAGTTTGTTTACAAATGATTGCATTCTGTTCTCATATACATCTTACACAGTGCCCAACCCTTTTTCGAATTGGGGTTATATAAGGGGAAGAACAACAGAAAGTCTTCACATTTGAGTTAATGGAACCAGAAAACGTGCCTTTTTGCTGAAAAAATGACAACAACCCCACAGATGATAAATACCTGGGTTTCTGTGCCAGTCAGTCAGAACTGAAGAAGCTTTTTGGATGAGAAGTCCAGTTGCTTTTAATTGAATACCATGACCTGGCACATTCACAGACATATTCCTGAAAATTGATTAATTAGCTATTCTGCACAGTTCCACATTGGTCTACAGAAAGCCCAAGGGGTGCAGCCTGGATCTCCATGTGTAAATTTTATTTATTATATATTTTATGTGACATACAGCAATTTTAATTGGAAGTATCCCAGTCAGAAGGGTAGTGCACACATGTCACTCACACTATATGTCTGTCAAAGCGCAGAGTGGAAGAGATAAAAGAGAATGCATGGTCAAGGCAAGCCTGATCTTGAATCTTCAGTAATAAATCATTTACACAGTAGCCATAAGAACAGAAATCACTGAATCACATGTGATTTTGTTTGCACTCAGGTGGGGGTTGGGACTCCCAAGGCTGGTCATCAAGCATGACCTCCAGCATGCAGTTGGCTCAGGAGTGCCTGAAGGACCCCCCGGAGGCGTCCGAGGAGCCGCCTGCCCAACTGGAAGGGCTTGAGATGTTTGCACAAACCATTGAGACGGGTGAGTGAAGCCTGTGTGTCCTCATTTTCCAAAGAAGTGACAGTGTGAACATACAGAAATAATATGCACTCTGAAAGAATTAGTGGAAATGTTTCTTCAATAACAAACCCAGTCTGAACACAAACAACTAAGAAGAGATGATTTGAACGATTAGTCTTAATCAACCTTTGCATGCCTCTTGTTTCATCTATGTTTGCAGTCCTTCGTCGTATTAAAGTCACCTTCATAGACACTATCGTTCGCATCGAGCACCAGCCCTTGGACCTGGAAACAGGCGTTGCCTTAGAGGTGCACATCAAACGGTATGTCCTAGAAATGAGCTGCAAAGAAAATGAAAGATCTTTTGATTATTGCACCCCCTTTGTGACTTTGTGTCCTTTATTTTTTTCTGTATGTTCTCTTTGCTAATACTACAGTAAGTATATATGTATACACATTTTGAAATACTAATGAGAACAGTCTCAAAAAGAGAAAAACAACAGTAATAATGCTCCTGTTTTCATGCTGAAACATGCTGATAGAGAGCAGCTCATGCAGCATTTTGAAATGCAACTTCAAAGGTCACGTTTACAGTTTGTTTGGCAACAATATATTCTATAGAAAAGCTGCCTGATCTGCCTTTTAACAAATTATGCTGCAATAGAAATAGAAATATGATGAGAATCTGCACAGAAGACTCCCTTGATTTGTTCTAAGAGCTAAATGTATGCAAAGCCACTAAGCTACTCTTATTACCTTTTAATATCCATGATAGTTCTAAGTATGGTAGCATCATATAGGAAAGTGCTTCCTGGTGTAACTGGGGAGCTAAAAAAAATCTTCCCCCTCTCACCTTCATTTCTGCATGTTTTTTTGTTTGTTTTGTTTTTTTGGTTAACACATAATCTGAACACTGGATTTTGAGGCCTGGTATGAGGTAGTTGTGATAAAGTATTGTTACAGCTCAGCTGTAGTCGAAATCAATGCATTATTTATGAAATCAAATCTGCTTTCACTTTCATCATAAACTAACACAGCATATATCTGCATTTGTGCATCTTTAAGTCTTACTTCTTTTTTTCACTGTTGCTGTCAGTGGGCAACAGTGTGATGTGGGCCTCCTTTGTCAAAGTGCATGTGTGAACAAGTGTTCTCCTTATAAATGGGCCGTGGTCATAAAAACATTAAAGCGTCCTGCAGCCCTTGTTAGAGGTGGATACTAACTGAGACACAAACAGCATCTGAAGCACTGTAGTCAACAAAAACAAGGAAGAAATACATGATGAGCTGATACTGATCTTTTAAAAAGCATCCAGATTTATACCCAGATTTATACCTACAGCTCATTTTTGTTGTATGTCACTTTTTTATCGCACACAAAAGTGTGCTAAAATGTCTTTCTATGATCAGTTATATTGTAACCCTTCCACATTAGCACTTATATTACAGCCAGAGGAGAGGGGAAGCAAAAATGGAAGCCAAGAATTAGATTTCACTTTCTCTCTGCTCATCAGCACACGACCAGACGAGCCCCCTGCTCAGTTCTGAACTTGCACTCCTTGGCTTTTTATTACCAGACAGCCTCAGTGGGAAGCTTATTTTAAACAGGGGCAGTATTGACGAGGTCATTCACCTGAACAGGGCTTTATCAGAGGCTACAAATTAGACTGTACTTTAGGTGTTGTCACTATGTGATATCAGGGGAGTCTGTGACCTTGACATTGATGCATTAGTATAAAGTGGCCACAGGCAGATAGTTAGTCTGAGTAAAGAAAAGATTGTAATCATGATTTATTGAAAGTGTTTATTGTTCTTGATATTATTGTTCTGTATTTTTATTGCAGTATTATTTACAACTGCAGTGTTCAATCCTAATCAGATGAAATGTACAAATAATACTCATGTGACAATATTATTAAAGCTATATTTGCAAAGTGAAGGTAACTGAGCTAGTTTGCTGTCATTCTCAACAACCCATTAACGTGACTAATCACCAGGTAGCCATTAATGGGTTTTAGTCTTTATTTCTGTTCCTCCAACGTGTCTTACTGTGACATTGTTGAACCCTTTTTGGGTTTGTGGCTTATTGACAAAACTGCTCAGGATGGCGGTGCTGATCTAGGGTCAGTGGCCAGAAGGCCCTGTCATCTCAATAGCTTGATTTTTAACAGAATGACTGCTTTGAGGCCCATGACGAGTCGGGGCTGACAGCAGACTTGTACTTCAGCAACACAGGCATCGGCCACCGAGAGAGTAAACAGTGACACAATATTAAGTGCTGCCTTTATTGATCACTATGCCATTGGAGTTCTCTGCCTTATGCCGATAGTACTGTGAGTTTTTCTAAAAATGAAAATCACATCATCTTAATCCATTTTGCTGTCACCATGCAGGTGTGGCTGCTTCTTCATTTACCCAAGAGGGACAGCATACCTTTTCCTTTTAGTTCTTGACATCCTTGCTTTTTCCCTATGTATTAAATGTAATTTTTGTCATGGCTGTAAATAATGTATGTGTTTGTTTGTGTGGTGTTTCTCCAGGCTGGAGTACTTTGATGAGGCGGTGCGAGATCCAGCCAGCCAGACTGCCGTGCCTGTCGACATCCATCAGCCACCCGCCTTCCTGCACAAGATCCTCCAGCTGAGTGCTGTTCAGCTGTTCTACGACAGCACTGGCACAGTACAGGTGATGGATACCACATTACTAAGGATTATTTATATGTAATCTTTGCATCTGTTCTCTATCGCTTCTTCTCTTCATTAATGTATAGACAGTAATGGGGAAAACTGAAAACAGTTACACGATATTCTGCACTACATCATGAGCAATCCAGGAGGAGCTGATGTTGATTAAAGGGGTTTAGGGTTTTACAAGATGAAATTCTCTCTTGCTACTGTTGCTAAATAACAAAGTAATAACCACTTACATTTGTTTTTATTAAATGCAAGTTTATTTCTTGACAGTAGAAACCTGATACAGTATACACATGTTCATTTGCAAACTTGGACATATCGCTGTTTATTTTGTATATGAATAACTGGCTACAAATGGCTAATTGTACAGAGAGGTAATGTGCCTTGATGTCTCCAACTACAGTGACTGGGCAGACATAAAGCGAGGAAGGGTTTAGATAGATTTCTTCTCATTCTTTGTTGTTTCTTAGGGTCCTCCTGAGGAGGAACACCCAGAATCAGCCACAGCAAGTGAAGAAGAGGAGGAGGAGGAGGAAAATGAGGAGGAAGAGGAAGAAGAGGTGAAGCCCCAGGCAGCTCCTCCCTGTCCTCCATCTCAACCACTGCTCATAGGAAGCTGCTCCGGTTTCATCGAGACCATCGTTAAGATCAAACAGAATGACATGCTGCCTGGACCAAAGGTGTGTTTGTGTGTGTGTCTGTGTATGTGCGCGCGTGCATACTGAAAGATTTGGTAAATGCAACTTTTATCTCCTAGTGACTTTTGCATCCTGTCTGTTTCTGTTCTTCAGTTGGAGTTGGATGGGAAGGTGGGCTGTGTCCACATGCTGCTGTCTCCAGATCAAATAACCCATCTGACAGACCTGCTGGCAGCCCTCTGCATCGATACTGGTAAATTAAACCACAACCATTATCTTAAAAAAAACAGCAATCTCAAGCCATGGTTACCTTCCATTTCAGTTTGATTTTTTGCCATTCAAAACTCCATGTGTGATTCTTGGATTTTATTGGCACTACAGGGTATATTTAATATACCATTGTGCTTATGGCATGAAAAAAATAAGATGTCCCTCAGTGTTTTAAAACATAATTGTGATTTGGTGATAATTGTGATTTCACTACTTATTCATAAATTATTCTGTGTCCAGCAACTAGAAGGTAATTGAGTGTCTACAGGCTTTAGCAATACATAATGTAACACCACTCAAAGGCAGGAGGACTCTGAACAGATTTACACACAGACAATAAGCCTGCGCTGTTTCCTCTGTAGTTCAGAGCTGGAGAGTAAGGTCACAGACGTCTGTAAATGCCTCATAAATGTGAGATCGCACTCTGCCTCAACCTCTTTCTCTTTGTCTCGCACACACATTCACAAAGCCCTTTGTCCTCTCTCCTCAGAGCCAGAGACTAAGTGCGGTGGAATACACAGTCGTCCGCTAGACTCAGACGACCTGCGTATGATTGAAGAGGACCTCAGTAAGCAGCTGGGCTCCAGTCCCAGAGACAGGGAGTGGGATACTGAGCCTGACCTAGAGCCCTACATCACCAGCCTGGAGAATGGAGGTGCACAAAGCAGCAAAGGTCTACTTATAAACTGTCTGTCTGAGATACATCATAATCAGCAGACCTGCTCCTCAAGGCATGTAGTTTGTTACCATGCCAGGATAAAAATAGAGAAAGTGAAACAAAAATGCAGCACTCATGTAGTATATAGGTTAACATTAGGTCAGTGTTATATGGCAAAACATATGATCACAATATTTTTTTCCATATTGATCAATATCAGTATTTATCAAAATATTTAATTTGATAATGCTGCTAGTTTGAAGAGTAGCCTGAGAATGACTGCAGCCTGAAGAAAAACACTGAACTGTGCAAACAGCTTGGTTAAGAATATATTTTGTGATTAAAAATATATATATATTGAGTAACATCTTAATGTAAACATTTAACTGCAAACATACTTTATCTGCCTTAACAAAACAATACAAGTTAGCTTGGCTTGTAACTGATTAAGATAATGGTGTGTTCACTGGGATGGAACCTGTTCAGATGATGGAAAAGACTTGTGCTTCGCTTTTAAAATATCCAAACCACTTCCAACAGTTTCCTCAGCTATGGAGGACACAAGTTCACTCGCAGCACTTTAGCATAAAGTATGGCTGTGTAAAACTAACTGCGTATGGACCAAGAGGCAGCCGCAGGCTACTAAAGGCAGAGTGGCTGTTTGATAAACTGATCTGTCTTCCTTTAATTGCACTTATGGATAATGATCATTGTTGTTGTTGACTCCATTAAAATATCCTTAAATCTGTTTCATTCCCTCTGCTGTGGGCTCTGCTGTGAAGTTACGCTGCTGTCCACTGTGTGTGTGGAGGAGCTCAGCCACAGAGAGACAGCAGGCTGATTGGCTGCTAGATCTCTCCATATAGAGTAAAAAATGTTTGTTATCCACGTACATTTTATTACATTTCCATATCAAGATCATTTTATCACCCAGCCCTTGTTAACATACAGCCTAAATCTCAAGGTACGAGAATCTGTTTTTAGCTAGGCTGTATAAAATGCAAAGACATTCTTGGGTTGGTTTGAAGGTGTGGAAATGATTTTGTAAACTGCTCTTTTTTTGCAGCAATGTGTCATTAAGTGTTAAGATAAGATTCCTTTATTCATGTACATTGTAGTATTTAACCTATCACTGTGTGTGTGTGTGCGCACTTGCAGAGATGTTTTACTCCATGGGTCCTGTTGGGATGACCAGTAGTGTGACATCTGTGCGCTCCGGCAGTGAGCTGTCAGACAGCGATATGGAGTCCTCTACACACAGTCTCGCCAGCTTCACACAGCCTGCAGCACTGTCTGCACAGGTACAGCATATATGTGTGTATGTGTATCTGTCTCTTAATAGTTTTAAGCATTTGGTAGATACATAGAGATACGTAGAGAAACTGCTGTTGTAAAGCTGAAAAACATCAGAAAATGGAAGACTATGTCCTTTTTTATTCCTTGAATTGCACAATAAGCTGAGATTTCTAAACCATCAATATTTGAACAATTTATTATTGTAGAAAATAGTATTGGTAATTGTAGCGGCGGCTGTCATTCAGGAGGTAGACCATGTCATCTCCTGATTACAGAGTTGGCAGTTTGATCTCCACTTCCTCCTCCACATTAAAGAGACTTGCATCAGGAGGGGCATACAGCATAAAATCCTGTGACAAATCACATATGCAGATCATGAAATCAGATTTCCATGCAGTTTGCCAAATGATCTTCACAGAGTGATGTGCCTATGAGCATAAGATTTGTTATGGAATTATGTGTTCTTAGTTACTACAACTACAGTGATATTACAAATGCAGAAATTGAACATAGAAACATACTTATCAGTTCAATTTACTCTTTAATTTTCTCTGCCAGGGCATGGCGAACTGTTCCAGGAGATATCCTGTAGCAGGCTGTTTGTCGAGTTTACCCCAGGCAAGCAGCCGGACCAGAGGTAAAATCAATGCAGTGCTGAGTCAGGGGTTTATATCAGCACTTTGAAGGGGTCTGTAGGTCTAAAATATCAAGTACTCTTCAAAATTAAACATAACTATGCCTAGACTTTAACTTACTTACGCCTTTTTCAATATTAATTTATGAATAAATGTGTCTTTAAAACCAACATGACTCTCATCCTCTTCCTTGCAGGACGTTCACACAGCGGTCAGGCAGAGCAGCTGAAGCCCGATGCACTGATGCGACTGACCCTTGGTGGGCTCACCCTATCCCTGCTGCAAGAGAACCCACCCACTGGGCGTGACGGAGCCTTGTCATTGGCTCAGGTGTCTCAGGTGTTCTTCCGGGAACTAGCTTTCTTCAAGGACAGCATGTTCAGCGAGAGAGACTTCCACCATCTGAGAGGTGGCTTTGCCAAGGCCTGCCCACACTCCCATCTCAGGTGGAAAAATAGACACACATATTTTGTCTTGTGACTTATAATTCATGCTGACATAAAATAGCTTCTCACCCAATTTCCTTTTACAACAAGTAAAGATAGGAAGGTAATTACTCATACTTGGTTTAGTTAGGTTATATAACTATAACAAGAAGCTTGGTGAAGATAAGAATTTCATACTGAGAAGATTCAGTAAACAATGCAGTAAAACCTGTACAACTTGTAGAAGGAATATTTCTCAGATACAATAGTGAATAATCATAAATACAGATGATGAAGTTAAAAAGCCTATAGGTGTGAGGATGTATTACATGTCTGAAGGTTTGTATAATTTTGCATCATGTAAATTGAAGCACGCCATATACTGAGTTGTGTATTTTTTCTGCCTTCTGGCTTTTTGTTGGCTTGCATTCTTACTGCCTTGATATAAACACACACACACACACACATGCACTGCTGTTGCAGGACTATACAAGCTTCTCCTCACAGAAAATGACGGTCTAACTCATGTCGTCCTATCTCCCAGAGTGACAGGTGCAGCGGTGCAGGTTGCTTGTGAGATGCGGAGTGGGAGACGCCACAGTCGGGCTGTGACCTCTGACCTTTCCTTCAGCAGACTGGAGCTGTTAGAGTGCCTCTGGGAGGACGGAAAGCCTCAGTACAGCGAGGTAGAAAATCTCTTTGTCTGTCTGTGTCGCTGTGACTTTGTTGCTGTGTTCTCATTGTAAGACTTGAAACTTAATTTGGTCTTGGTGCCAAGATCTTTTCATTATACCCAAATCAGAACTGAAAATGTCAGATAACCATCTGTTATGTACAGTATAACTAACTCAGAAAGTATTTTATGATTGTTGTTCTGTTAACAAGTTGATAAGGAAGCCTTGAGAGAACACTGTGTTTCTCTGTGTCTCTTTCCAGTTGCTTCAGTTCCAAAAAGCAGGTATGTTCACAGTTGGAGCTGCAGCCAGACCATGTGCTCAACTACACTACGGCCTCACTGAGAAACACCTGCGTAGGGTACGCATTTACACACAACACACACGCATGCACCCGACTAATTATGTGCAAAATCTTTCTTATCTCAAAGAAATGGGGTTTTTTTTTCCCCCAGTCATTTTCAGATTGTTGTTGTGTAAAGTATTTGTTTTTAAATGGAAGTAAAAGATTGGTGTTTGGTGTAGGGCCAGGCTTGACAAAAGGAAACTCCTTATAAAACTGAAGCTTGACTACAAATGAAGCAAGATTAAAAAGTAACGTGGCAAGTATTTATTGTTCTCTCGCTATTGTAGTTAGAAAGTTAATGTGTGTGTGTGTAATGGCAGGGTAAGCAGCGGGTGGTGCGGCGGGAAAGTGTAGTACGGGTGGAGCTGGCAGAGCTGAGTGCTGAGCTGGATCTGGACATCCTCACTCGGCTGGGGAGCTTGAGCAAAGCCTTTAGCCACTGTTCCACACAGACCCCTGGACCTGGACTCCTACAGGTAGAACCATACATACATTTTCATCATAAATAAAGTAATTACATAGAGAAAAGACACTAACATTTTTTTGACCTGTTATCAATTGTAGTCAATAATCCAATGGAAATGAATGCCAGAAAACATGATGTACAGAAGAAATTCATAATGACACGATGAACTGAAAACACATGTCAGCAAACATGTTAGTGGACCTAATTTGTTATAGCATGATTAAGCAATAAAGACAGTTTGTTATGTTGGTAGACACCTAATACAAGTGGAGCCTCCTAATTTGGGTTGATTGCACCATATGTAATATATAACATATGAATGTTTATTTTCAGAACTGCACAAGGAAAACCAAACTGAATAGGGACCTGCACTCTCACAGAGTTCACAGTTTTTCTGGCCTACTCATCTCATCCCAATAAAAAAAGAAAAACATAGAAACTGATGAATTCAGTGGAAATCTGACAATTTTAGAGAATTTAACAATAAATAACAATAAAGAAATTCACCAGATTGTATTTTGTAGACTGTTCACCGATTGCATGGTTTGAGCTTTTCTTCTGTACTGCAGCTTGTGTGCATTATAAACCAGACTTGTTCACAAGTGAGCAGAAAACCATTAAGAATACAGAGAATATAATTTTGGCTTTAGTAATCTGGTTTGGTTATGCAGAGTCATGGATTTCTATGTCAGCATGACATTGGGAAATCAAAAATAGACAAAGCCTTGTGGGAAAGGCTTGAATGTATCCTTTAATCCCGTCATGTCTGACCAATCATATTTGTGCTGACACAAACGTGAACCAAATTGCCAGGCGTGCAAGTAAATAAGCACTTCTTCTACTAAAGCTTCTCTGTGGTCAGCGGTGACAGAAAACTACTGACTGCTGTCGGTAACTTTGTGACTGAATTAGTTTATAGATATTCAGCAATAGTGATGCATTAATACTAAGAAATGTCTTACTTTCTTTCCTCTCAGACCCAGAGCAGTGAGCTGTGCTCCTCCTTCACCCTGCTCTCCCCCCACGCCATCCTCAAGCTTCGATTCCCTATACCTGACCTGCGGCCCCTCCCTAAACGTCGACCTCCCACCCAGAGGGCAGTGAGGCAGGAGACCTTGGTGCTGGAGCTGACGGAGCTGGAGCTGAAGCACCAGGAGGCACCGGACCTCCAGAGCGAACAGACAGCCATGGGACAGCCGTGGACTCCCTGCCTCACCCAGCTGCTGGAGGCCTCCTTCACTGACCTGCATGGTGGGAACACACATCAACACTATACAGTGGTTGTCTGCACTGACTGAATATTCATGAAAACCCATTGCTCAACGTGGACAATTCAATATCTTTTCAATTTCAGTTGTTTTACCAGGACAATTTGCTCTGTATCAATATGGCATTCCAGGGAATTCTGTCATTAATTAATTCATTATTATTAACATTTATTAATTAAAACATATCAAACAGTTTAACTTGAATCATTTCAATCAAGGACTTTGCATCTAATTTACTGAAATAGTTGAAAAGCGTGTGTTTGTCAATCTAGTGCCATTAGTCGTTTTTATTGAGAGAGAGGTGGTGGAAGTTGTTTTTTGCATGCTTCACAGTATAACGGTCACACACAAGATGTTCTGCCATTTTATAATGATGTGGCTGTACAAAAGGTGTCTACAAAGGACCTGATATGCCAGCCTAACCACCTGTTAGACTTTGCTGTACATGTAGTCCTGTACAGTCGATATTTAGAACACAATTCATTAAAGAAGCTGTAAAAGGAACTCTGATATGCAGCTATACTTGTTTTTAGATCTATACGACTGCAGTAGACCTTTAAATTGTGAAATGGAGACAGAGAATTTATGTATTGTGTCTCACCAGGGTCATACGAGGGCTGGGAGGGTGGCTCTTTCCCCTGTATCAGAGTGAAGAAGACCCGTGACTCTCTGCCAAGGTTAGTTGTACTGATCATGAGAAGAATTGAAAATCAGCACTTTACACTACAGAAGCTCTCCAAGAGAAAGCTTCCCTCATCAAAATTGAGTCATTCTTGCTCACAAATCAGACAAAAATATTGTCAGAATGTACTCTGCCACGATTGAGGATTACTTACTTATTGTGTCTATGAACAGGATATCAGTGCGTGTGCGTGGAGGTGAAGCTCAGGGCCCAGCAGCAGGTCTGGATGGGATGAACCTGGGCCTCGTCAGGGACCTGGGAGCCGCCTTCTTTGAAAGTCACTGTGAACTCAACGACAAAACCAGCTCTCCGTTCTCCTCCAACCGCACCATGTTTGAGACCGAGGAGGTGCGCTGACAATCAAAATATTACTCAGTTTATCAACCACCGAATCATGATTCCAGAACTAACTTATTTCTCCTCATCTCTCCTCTGTCCTTGTTTTAGATGGTGATTCCAGCCGACCCAGCAGAGATGAGTCAGTTTCAGGCGCAGTGTGTCGCTCAGTGTCAGTGTGCTGTGGACATCAGCCTGCCTCTGGCCTACATCCTGCTGCCCAGCAAACAGGCCTTCCAGAGCATCTACAACAGGTTTGTCAACAGTAGCACAGTGTGATGCATGTCCACCAAGCCTAACATTATCCAGGTATCCACCAAAAAATTGGGTTGTCTGTCCATCACATTCGGGTCATTATTCAGCACCATAACTCAGGAACATAAGTTCTGTGCAGCTGGATTGAAGATGTGTGTGAAGCATCCACATTTCAGAATTTGTAGCTTCTATACAGCAACATCTATGTTGGAAATATTTTAGTCCACCACAAGCTGATTGGTTTTGCTGATATTGAGCTTCAGGTAGATTGGTGGTTGCACATTGTGATGAAACTCTCTATCAGTTCTCTGTAAAAATACTCTCTAAATGAAGACAGCATGTTTCTCACTTGCAACTTATTCACTGTAATCATGTGTGTCAATATAATGATAACTTCCATTTTGCCAAAAAATACACTTAATCCCTTTTTATTAAATTCCTTCAAAGTCTTCGCTACATATATTATGCAACTGCAAATTGATTGGTTGGCTTAGCCATACAACCACAAGACAGTAATTGTAGTGATCTCTTTATATTGCTGGTGTCCCTGTTCTTGAGCTGCTCATGTAGAGCTGTTATTAGTTATATTGGAACTTTGTTCTTTTTTTTGCCTTTATCTTGGTCCTGCATCAGAATTAATTTTGCATACCCACCCCTTTGTCCAAAAGGATCAATAATGATCTGTTGATGTGGGAGCCTCCTCCGCCCTCGGCCCACAGCCCTGACCACAGTCGCCATCACCACGACGAGTTCCAGCTGTGCAAGTCGGCCTTTAGACTGGGTGAGTTTGACTGCTTTGATGGAAAACCTTAAACGACATGTCGATCAAGCCTTTCAAAATATCTTTTATTATTCAGCCAGTTTATTTGTGTTGAATTTGAAATAAGGATCAAAGAGATTAAATGCATGAAACTTCCTCTGTCTCTGGTTCTGCCACAGACTCTGATTCAGAAGAAGACGAGCCTCACTTTTACCTGGCCAGTGAATCGGCTGGAAGGAGTCAGCAGTCAACAGCTCCCCGACCCAACCACAACCTCAGCCTCCTCTCCCTCACTGTGATTATCGGCAAAGGTCGCCTCCAAGCCAGAACAGACAGGAAGGTGAGCCATGTGGCTGCTAACCATAGTGCAAGAAGACCCTGAATTTAATGAGACAATAGGGACCCATCATTAACTTGATCCAAAGCTGGAGACTTGAGACTTAGACTTGTCTGCCGTGAGACTCACTTGAGACTTGATAGTAAAAGCTGTGGAGACTAGATTTTGATGACCCATAAATACTGAAGAATCCAATATTGTTCATGGTCATGCCTTTTGGAGTGGTCATGAGTAATTCATAACATAAACTGGATGTGTGCAGCGTCACCATAACCTAATGCACACACCATTTCAACTCATTGCTTTAGGAGGACCAGAGTCATGGAGAAATTGTGCTCGATCTGGAAGGGGGGAAGATATTCAGTGTGGCACAGCACCAGAACGACCCCAATCTCAATTTCCTGTGTCTGGAGAGCAAACGAGTGGAGCTGTACCATCGAGGTGCACATTTTCATGTTGTTTGAAAACATTTCATTGCAACTTAATTACAACTTAATTTCTTCTTTAAATTATGTTGAAGCTGTTTTAATGTTAAGTAAATACTTTTTGTCAAGCACATTTTTTTTCCACTCACCACCACTACAGCGGTGATGAAAGACACCCCCATCCCACAGCGGCTGGAGATGCCCAGCTTCACTCCCCCAAAGCACTTGGACCCCACCATCTACCCCACAGAGGTGGGTGTGAGCAGCGTGAGTGGCAGGGAGGGGGAGCCACAGATGTTGTCCACAGCCATCAAAGTCACACTGGACCCACAGAGGAGTGTCAAGGTACATCCTCTTCAAACAGCTAATTTTGCAGCTGGTGGGAGTTTGAAGTTAAACAATGTTTCTGTTTCTCCTTGTAGGAGTTCCTGGTTGCCCTTCGGCTTGAGGGTGCTACAATGCGACATTACATGACACAGACTAATCACAGCTGGCATGAGCAGGTGACGTACAAGGAAACTAAAAGTCCTCTTAAAAATCATGTATCAATCAAGTTCACCAAAGGAAAAATCCCTCCTAAAACACTTCCGTAGACTTGAACTCAGTTAAAAGCAATGTAGTGTGTGTCTAGTCGTAGTTATTATTTAACATTCGAAAGATTTCAAGGTGTTTTCCTCATTTCAGGCTTTAATTGCCTAATGAAATAAAAACAATGTAACGAAAAAAGCAGAACAATTTTCAGAGATAAATGTCAGATTTAATGATTTAGTGTCAGTCCCTCAGAGGCAGGAAAGGGCTTCCTCTCTCTCCAGACCAACATTTTTGACATTCCACATTCTTTCAGAAATAGAAATGTATGCATATGGCATACAAGAGCGTGACATGCCAACTTCCTCAGTGGAAATGGACCAGAGTGAAATGGTGTGATATTGTGCAGTTTACACTCCACTTTATAGAGGGTGCAGCTGTTCCTTTTACTAAACTAGAAAATCTCATTTCAATTCATATTCAAGCATTTTCCTTAGCTGTATAAACTGTGTATATTACCTCCAGCTGCGTCATTCAGGTGCTTGATTTGGGTCATGCTTTTGTCAATCACTGATATAGACAGTGGTGGAGGAAGTATATAGATCCTTTACTTTAAGTACTAATACCACACTGTAGAAATACTCTTTTACAAGTAAAAGTTCCATGCTTGTTTTTTTTAATTGAAATACCTCTCTTTGTATGTAAAGTCTTAGTAAAAGTGAGTAGTAACTAAACTAAAGTAGAAACTGGCAAGAAACGAAAAGGCTTAAGTAAAGTACCTCAAATTTGTACTTAACTACTGTACTTGAGTAAATATACTTAGTAACATTCCACCACTGGATGTGGGTTTAGAAAATGTAATTAGAGTTAATGACAAAATAACTCAAAGGTACTGGATATTTCAAACGGATTATACAGACGAGACAAATAGAGTCTGAGAATCTTTCCGTCCAGAAAATAAAATCCATTAAAGAAAAATCCAGAGAGTTGGACACAGTTACTAACCAGGAACATTATGATGTCTGTCCTGGTAGCTACTAACATCAGCCTGCTTTACCACAAAGAGCACAGCAGTATTAAATCACCAATCCTGTTTTGTTTCCCTTTTTCTGCTCCCAGACATAATAAGTATGTAATATTACACTGTAGCTAGTAAAGAATGATTTATTAGGACATGTTGCATAACCAAATAGACCTGTAGACTGTTATTACTGCAGAAACTACAATTTGTTCTGTTTTATTTTCCTGTTAAACTATTTGAGTTGTGCAGAAAAATGTAGATGACACTCTAGGCCCGAAACAGATTAAGGTGGATGAATTAAAAATGTTTGTCATTTCGTTACAGCTGGTTGACTTCCTGGATGTCATTGATGATCCCATTCTGGGATACACAGCACCCGCCGTCATCACTGTCCTCCACACACACCTCGCTACCTGTGCTGTCGACTACAGGTGCAAACTTAAAAAACAATGTGATAAAGTGATAGTTCACATTAGACCTTTCTCCCTTTTTTTCACCCTTATCTTGTGTTGTTCTGTTTTCCAGACCTCTGTATCTGCCACTGCGAGTGTTGTTCACTGCAGAGTCCTTCTCCCTCTCCAGTAATATCATTGTAGACACTGCCACCTTCCACCTCAGGTACAGTTCACTAACTGAACGTGAAGATTGTCCATTAAATAAAACAAATATTGACATACACACAAAATATTAGATTTGTTGGAATGATAATCAGCACCGTAAATATTTTGAAATGTTTACTCTCAGTTTGAGTCACATGATCTTATCATGAACTGATGACTCAGATCTTTGTGTATGTTGTGCTCTTGTTATGTTTTGATCAGATTCATCCTGGATGACTCTGCTCTCTACCTCTCTGACAAATGTGAGACTGACGCTGTGGACCTGAGGAGAGGTAAGACACATGATACACATGCAGTGTACACTTGGAGAACAGCTGTAGAAAATCCTATTTTCGTGTCGTTACCTGATACTTTCTCTTTTATTACTGGCTCTTACTGCTCCTACTGAGTATTATTGCCAAAGCTGGCAAGTTTTTTGTTTCCACTTAAAGTGTGTCTGGTACAGCTATTCAGCACTAAAAGAGTTTCAGGCTGTTCATGTAACATGTTTTGCCATGGAACAATCCAGTTCCCGACAAGTGAGACATAAGTGTTTCCTGACATCTCGACTGCAGATCCGGATGGGAGATCAAATCGTCTGTCGAGCAGCCAAGAATGACTAGTGTTTCACTTAATGTGAAAATGAGGAGCACAAAAATTTTTAAAAAGTGTGTGTGAAGAACATTTGTTAGCTGTTATGTTAAACATGGTGTCTGCTAATTTAGTCACAGTGTTTTTATATCTTTAAAAACTATTAGTCACTCAAATAGCTCCTCTGTCACTATTATATAAAAAAACGGGTGGTGGAAAAAGAGGACATCTTACAAATATGGTTGCCTTACATTATGATCAATACACTAGTCAATGTTAGCGACATAAACAAAAATGGGTAACAGTATGAGTTGTAGTCTAATAAAATCTCCATGTGTTTTTGTGTCCCACAGACTATGTGTGTGTTCTGGACATTGACCTGCTGGAACTCGCCATCACCACATGGAAAGGCAGCGATACGGGCAAGCTGGTGAGTGTTCGCCATCTGTTTACATACCTCTGTTTCCTTCACATTCACTCAGCAACCACGAAGCACCACAGCTTAAAAATGACTACCCCTGCCAGAGAAAAATGAGAGTGTAAACAAAACATTATAATTTAGTTCAGTTTCCTTCAAAAACCACTAACGAGCCCAGGCCCCGCGTTTATAAATATTTGTTTCACCAAAATGAAGTTTCACTATAATAATAGCTTCAGATAGCAGTTTAAGACCAGATCAATTTTCAGCTGGACATGGAACCAAAACCCTCAAGGCGATGGTAAACATGTTGTCCCTCGACAATGATGCAGCTGTCCTCTTAGCCAATCAGTAACAAGGTGCAAAAATGGGAGAAAGGTCAGTTTAAAATCTTTATGTAACAAAATAATGATGTTTGTATAGTCTAAGGATGGGGAAGGTCTGTCCATGCAGCCCGCAAGGCAATTCATAAATACAAACAAAGCAACACAGAAGAACTAAACTAAACTTAACTAAAAGGTTCTCTAGACAGCAGTCACTTTTCCCCTGCAATAGTAAAAAATAATCAGAATGGATAAGAGACAAATTCCAAGTGACCAGTTCCTCAATATCATTACTGCTACTAAAGAGGAGACATGTAGCTGCACAGTATGACTTTTATTGATGATAATTGTTAGGTCATCTCTCTTCATAATTCCACGCATTTCTTCTATGTCACCACCTTTATTGACTTCTGTTATTTATATTCATATGTTTCCTTTGTGTCCTCTCTTTGTTCTCCAGTCTCAGCCTCTCTTTGAGCTCCGTTGCTCCAATAATGTGGTCCACCTTCATACCTGTGCTGACTCTTGCGCTGCCCTGGTTAATATGCTACAGTACCTGGTCTCCCAGGGTGACCTTCACCCCCCACCACGACACGCCTCACCCACTGAAATCGCTGGCCAGAAACTACCAGTAAGGCCAGTGTATCCACTGAAGAATTAAAATACTGAAGCCAAGAAAATAATATTGTTTGATATTGTCTTTCCTGCATAAGGAATAGTGAATGAATGCAGTGTTGTTTTAGAATTATTGACAAGAACAGAACAACATAAATATTAAAACCTGGTATAAAAATGCCAAAATAAATTGTCTCATGTCTGTGTAATGATCTGTCTTGTCAGCTCTCAGAAAGTCCTGCGTCTGTGCTGCCCTGCCCTCCAGCTGAAACCGCTGAGATCAACCAGTACGACCTGGCTGATGCCTTAATTGACACAGAGAAGAGCCACCGAGAAGAGAGTTTAGATCCAGGTTTGACAGGGTGGAACAGGGTGGAGTGTGGAGCATTTTTGTGTGTTATTGTTGATGACTTCTTAAACTGACTGATGGATTGTCTACGTTTGTCCAGGTTCACCCTCCATGCCAAGAGGCTCCCCTGTCTCCGTCTACCTGTTCCCCGGTGAAGGATCAAAGCAGAGCCCCTCCATTCTGCAGGGTGATGACTCTGAGCTTGATGGGCTAATGGCCACAGCAACAGAAGCACAGGCAGATCTGATGTCAGACGAAGGCTCCGAGGGCTCCACCGACAACGACGACTTCTGCATCTTGGAGGCTCCAGGCATGGGCATTCCCGTGAGTCTCTCTTCTTGCTTGCTCACGTTCTCTGATAGCATGACTTCTTCTCAGAGTTAATCTGTATGCTGCTTACTCACAAAGTGTCCCCACATGGGATTTGTTACAGCCCAAGGATGGGGAGCCTGTGGTGACGGTGCTGTCTGCAGGGCCCATCAGGGTGAAGGACAGTCACTTCTCCAGACCTCGAGGCAGCTCAGACCTGCTCAGAGCCCCCAGCCGCTTCCCGGTGCCTCAGAGCAGGGTGGTGCTGCGGGAGATCTCTGTGGTGTGGCATCTCTACGGAGGCAAGGACTTTGGTGGCAAGCCCATGTCCATACACGCCCAGCATGCAAACAGGTAACACACTCACAGGAACACAAGTCAGTTTTCAAAAGAGAAATTTAGTTTCTCGTACAATATATACATCAGATGACCATTGTTCACCTGTGTGTGTTGTTTCCTTTCTTTTGACCGTTTCTGTCCACATCTCCCATCTCTATCTCTCTACAGAGGTCGTTCGGTCCCTGCTGGTGTCCGTGGGTCCCCATCTCGCTCTGTCACTTCCTCTCGTCCTCAGAACTCTTGGCGCTGGGCTGGAGGCAGCGGGCGTCAGCACACGCTGCTGATGGAGATCCAGCTGACCAAGGTATATATAGAGTGTGTGTTGAGATGAAACTGAGACTAGAAGTGGCTGTCAGTTGGTCTTAATATAGATTTCTGTTGTAAATAGTGAAGTGATTTGACCATAAACTTACTTATAGTTTAGGCATAAATTTATCCCACTTTTTAATGTTTTTATTTTTTTGTTTTTTGGGTTTTTTGTTTTTGTTTTTTAATTCAGAAGACATGTTTCATCTCAGCCATAAATTTTGTTTGAAATGGCAATAAAAGGAATAGTCCAACACTTTGGGAAATACGCTTATTCACTATCTTGCTGAGAAGATCGATACCACTCTCAAAGGCGGATTTTATTACCTTTGGACAGAGCCAGGTTAGCTCTTTCCCCCTGCTTCCAGTTTTTATGCTGAGCTAAAACATGTATATCATACAGATTTGTGAGTGGTACTGAACTCTTTGTCCAACTCTTGGCAAGGAGGTGAATAACAGTATTTCCTAAAATGTCAAACTATTCCTTTAAATTCAGCTTGACTCTAAACCGCACTGCTTCCCATTTTAAAACTGCAGTAGCTCACCCTGTAGATCTACAGCTTTACCAGAACCAAGACACATTTGAACACCATCTTTTTCTATACGTTCCTCCTGTTTTGCCCTCCAGGTGTCCTTCCAGCATGAGTCCTACCCGGTGGCAGTAGCTGGACAGGATGGGGAGGGGTCAGTGGCCGTTGGGGTTGGGGTCGGTCCCAGTGGCGAGCAGCCTCTCTCCAGGCAGGTGTTCATCGTCCAGGAGCTGGAGGTCCGAGACAGACTGGCCTCCTCACAAATCAATAAATTCCTCTACCTCTACACTAGCGAGAGCATGCCCCGCCGAGCCCACTCCAACATGGTGAGACAGTAGAGAGGCGGTGAGGGTAGGGGGTGTTGTCATCATGTCACATTTTTGATATCTATTATGTGTTTTCTTTTTGTAGCTGACAGTGAAGGCCCTGCAGGTGTGTCCGGAGTCTGGCCTCGGCGGTCCGGAGTGCTGTCTTCGGATCAGCCTGCTGCCGCTACGACTTAACATCGACCAGGTAAATCTGGCTCCTGAGACTGAGTACTAACAGCAAGTGTAATCCAGACTCAGAGTACTTGCCTTCAGATCTACAGTGAAATTTTCCTTTTCCTTTTCACTGTATAGAAAATGAAGTAAATGACTCAGGTGTTCTGATTTGAGTTTTATTCAAAAGCAGAACTGTGAATGCTTCAGCCCAGAAGAAGCACACAACTCTGTTTGCGAAAAAGTTATATTGTGTTTTGTGGCAATCAGAAATTCATACCAGCACTAGAACTGTTTTGGATCAAGTAGTTTACTTTACAGAATGAGCACATTAATTATTTGGTCTGGTCTGACAGGGACCAGTAGATTGGGCTGCTCCTTTAACCTCTGCACATCTAACCAGCCTGGTTTTTCTGTCTCCTGTCCAGGATGCTCTGTTTTTCCTGAAAGACTTTTTCAGTAATCTAGCTTCCTTTGTTAACCCTTACCTGCCCGTGGACCCTGCAAGTGAAGGTGAGCTACTGATGATGATTTTTTTTATTCTTTGCTGCATATTTCAGCAATTGTCTTTCATACTAATTCACTTCTGTTGGCTGCTTGTTGTGGAGGCAGATATAAAAGTATTGCACATAATCACTGTCAGTGGCTGCAGAACAGGTTTAAATGATTATTCATGCTAATTTTGAGCATGTTTAACATTTGACTCTTTATTTATTTTAAGACATACTCAACATGTATTTTTCTTTATTTCTTTCTTTGTATTTTCAGTCAAGGCAGACCCCTCCCAGAAGCCGTCTGAGGAGGCAGAGTCCACTGCTGGTTTGGGACCTGACCTCACAGCTTCTGTGGAAACTACTTACAGTGAGCAGAGCTCCTCCTCTGCTGGCTCCACCTCCTCCTCTGACCAGCCAATCTACTTCCGGTATGGTAACACTAATTCACCAGAAAGTCTGACTCTACTGTAACAAAAAAAAACTCACAACTTGTCTGTGATAAATAAAGGTTTAAAGCATTCACATGGTCTCTCTCTTCCTCCCCTGCTATTTTCAGGGAGTTCCGTTTCACCTCTGAAGTGCCTATCTGGCTGGACTATCATGGCAAACATGTGGTCATTGAACAGGTGAGACGTCACTCAAATAGCTCCTCTGTCACTCAGCCTGGCCAAAAGCTTGTAATATTTCATAAGTAAGTCCAAATTTATAATTTTTTCACACTCTGTCTATTCTGCTTTATTTTTCCCACAGGGAACATTTGCAGGTATTCTGATCGGTCTGGCCCAGTTGAATTGTTCTGAGTTGAAGTTGAAGAGGCTCTGCTGCAGACACGGGTAGAAATTCACATCCCCATGCCAACACAGATATGTCATTGGTTGATTGAGATACATTTCTGTCATTTGAGAAAGTCTCACTACTTTTCACCTGGATTGAATCTGTTTAGTAGTTTGTGACTTTTTCAAATTAAATCACCGTGTTTTAAAGGCAAAGCAGTTGAGTGTTCATTTCTAAGTTTCTTTCTTCTGCAACGCATTTCAGTCTCCTGGGTGTGGACAAAGTGATCCAGTATGCCATCACAGAGTGGCTGACAGACATCAGGAAGAATCAATTGCCGGGCATTCTGGGAGGTGTTGGCCCCATGCACTCGGTTGTCCAGTTGTGTGAGTTGATGCTGCTTGTGTCTGCTCCAAACACACACTTTCAGCTGAATATTTACATGTTCTTTATCCTCTTTCATCTCTTGGTTAATTCCTTTTACTTCTTTCCATCTCTGTGCCTTTGTCCAGTCCACGGAGTGAGGGATCTGTTCTGGTTGCCCATAGAGCAGTACAGGAAGGATGGGCGCATTATTCGAGGTCTCCAAAGGGGGGCAGCGTCCTTTGGCACCTCAACAGCATCAGCTGCTCTGGAGCTCAGCAACAGGCTGGTCCAGGCCATACAGGTACTCAGTCTGTACAGGATTTTCATCGAAGGTCGTGACTGTGATTAAAGTTATACAGGGGAGGAGACAAACTTCTTCACAAACCATTTTAGAGACATATTAAATTATTGAAATTTTTAAGTTGTGTCCATCTTTCAGCCTGTAGTCCTTTCAGAATAAGCATGACATTAGGTATTTGATGCCCATGATGCCGTTGTTGATGTCTGTCTGCGTCTCTTACAGGCCACAGCAGAGACGGTGTACGACATCCTGTCTCCAACCCCCCCCCTTAACCGCTTCGCCATCACAGAGGGCCGGGCCCCGTCCAGCCGGCCTCGCAGAGCTGCTCAGCCCGCAGACCTCAGAGAAGGTGTGGCCAAGGCCTATGACACTGTCAGAGAGGTGCGTTCTCAGTCTTCTTCTCTCAAAAAATGTATTATAGAACCATCTAGAAAACATGCACTCATCTGTCAGCTCTAACATTACCACAGTAGCTGTACCGATATTTTTTTTAAGTGCTGAAATGATTAATCAATTAGTTAATTAACCGAAAAACAGATTTTCAAAGATTTTAGCTCATCAATAACTGTGTATGCCTTTTTTCTGTTTGAAGTGCCCACAGTTTGTTGCTTCCAGCCTCCTAATGTTACATTTATCTTCTTTTGTCATCTATGATGCAAAACTGGAAATCCTTGGCTTTTGAATTGCTGTTTGGACAAAAAGCGATTGGAAGACATTGCCATGAGCACTTTTCTATTATCTCTTATCTATTATTAATCAGTTAATAGGCAATTTTGAACCTGATTTCTTTCAGTAGCCTCATTTCCTGTATGCATGTAAATGTACAAAAGCACTAAATATTTTGTCTCTCCAGGGAGTGATTGACACGGCTCAGACCTTGTGCGATGTAGCATCCCGTGGCCACGAACAGAAGGGTCTGCCTGGTGCTGTGGGCGGCGTCCTGCGGCAGATCCCACCCACCGTGGTCCGACCTTTAATAGTGGCCTCTGAAGCCACCTCCAATCTGCTCGGTGGCATGCGAAACCAGATCAAACCAGACGCCCGGAAGGAGGATTTCCTCAAGTGGCGCACGGAGGAAGGCCAAGAATGATGACCGCTTTTTTTGTCTGTGTGAGAGAGTGAAAGAGTGTGCGTGCGTGCGTGTGTGTGAGATCATGATTTGGGAAAGTCTCAACTAACGGAGCAAATCCAGGGTTTGATTATGTATTTGCATGTGTGTACCAACTAATGAGAGTCAGTTTGTGCTCCAATGCAAAAACAAAGCAACGACTAACGACTACTGCAGTTACTGACACCCAGTGTTTTATGTGGCTCCATCATTCTTGGACTAAACCAGATTTAATCATCATGTTTTGCATTCTGCAAGTGCTCCCCTCATATATCCTCCCCTCAGTAATACTCTAGTCTGCAGATTCTCCTCACTGTCTGTCCAAACATATCAGCATCACTCTCAACTGGCTTCATTTCGGTCTAACCAAGCGCAAGTAGGATGATCGCTTTCAAGGTTTCCTTTATAAAGACTGAATGTTGGCACTTCATGTATTCTGAAGTGAGCTGCTTCAAACTATTGTACTTCAAGTAGGGATCTTAAGTATAATTTCACCTTCTGCTTCAACAGGTTCATTGTGAGACCAATGTGTTTTGACAATTTCATGAATGTTGGAAGAAGGTGAATTTATGCCAAAAATCCCTACTCTGTTATTTTTTTTAAATTATTACTCATTGATCAATAGCTGCAAACAGCATCACCAGAAAGGGTTTCCAGCTGATGGATTAAGACATCAGTTGACCTTTTCTGAGTGCAATGTGTGATGAAGCGCTTTGGTCTACTTGTCGTCCAGTACTGCTCATAGAAGAAACAGGGAGAACATTTAAATGAAGTGTCCTTTGCTAACTCCAGTCGTTTGCAGATGGTTTTCACCCCGACTTCACAACACAAAACAATGTCATTGGTTCAGCTTTGACCCCACTATGCACCTGCTTCTCTCAGTGCTGTTATTGTGCCATAAACCTTGCAGAGTGTCCTTTTTAACTAGTTTGTGTTGCCTTCCTCACTCCTGCTTCCTCCCTACTACAAGTATAACACATACTGGCTCATGTTGATATACATCTGACTGGGGACACGATTCCTGACTGAATAGAGACACTAGATCTCTGTACTCTGTAGCACATTGGATTTTGTTAAAGCTTCACAAAGTCAAGTTGGGCTTGAAACTCTGAAACTCACGATAAACTATCCAGATGTCAGCCAGTGGTTCTTCTACCTGCAGCTCATTTGTGCTTCTGAAGAGTTAAAGACTGGGATCTGAATTAACCTGCTCTGTCTATTCTGAATTGCTTCGCCCACTTCTTTAGTTGCCTTCCTGCATTTTTTTAAATGTTTATTTGTTTTTTATTTTGTTAAAACATGCATACAAGTATTGTCATACTCGTTTTCAACATTAGAGTTGAGTGGATGTGAATCTGGTGACAATGGAGGATGAAAAACTGGGGGTTTCGTGGTTTAAAAACGTTTTACATTTTTATCTTTTTTTGTTTAATATGTGTAAGGGAAGTGTCCCTCTGCGTGTATATGTGTGTGTAGTGTGTGTCTGAGTGAGTGAATGAGAGAGTGTGTTTGTGTGCGCACATGATGCATGTCTGTGAGGGTGACAGGTTGATGCTTGTTACACCTCTTGTGTGTAATTACTATTTACTATATCATAAACTGTATGAATGACCTGTATAATACAAAGACAAGGAGTATACAAAATTAATACAAAAAATAAAAAATTTGAGTATAAAAACTGAATGCTGTCTTTGCCTGATATTTGTTTTGCTAATCAACACCAATATTGTGTTATGCTAAGTGGTATAAATGTAACTAAGTACATTTACTCGAGTAGAGTGTTGTAGTTTTACTCCATTACCTTTCAGAACATTGGTTCTCTCACTGGTTATTTTGAATGATACCAAAGAAAAAGCTTTTACAGTAGAATAAACTGGCTCTAGTTCGATTTTTTTTATATAAGGAGACGTATCGATATCATAGAATGTATAAGATCGATACTCAAAACAGAAACTACGGCCATAAATAGGGAACCAACGCTAGAGCGATTAAAGCTTCGGGGAACTATTTTAGCGACGCAACAACGACACTTCCGGTCCACATGTAAACGCTGCTGCGTGATTTAAAGGTTGATGACAGACGATAACTATCTGTATTCGTTTAACAGAGAAATACGTTTGAACCAGTGAGACTTTGCTGTAAACATGAAGCTGCTTACGCACAACATGTTGACGTCTCATGTGAAGGGAGTCACTAAAGGATACCCTCTGCTCATCAAGGTAAACTAGCATCAAGGCTAACTGCTAACAGCACTGACGTTAAACACTATTTAGTTTGCTTAATGTTGTGTGCCTCGCCGAAATGAAAGGAGAGAGGAGTGTAGACTCGACTAAAATTACACCCGTAACTTTGTGTCTTTGCACATATTTGATTTCCTCATGATGTGTTGTTGGCCACACAACATATATTTTTGAATTGATATCATCTCCATGTTGAAAAGTTTGAAACGTCTATGGTCAAAATCACACATTCTATTTGCTACCTAGTACAATATATTTACTTCTCTGCCATTTAATTTGAGTGTGTGCCCTTAAAGGTTCTGAAATTTGTCTATAGCTTGTACACAAAGGTCTTTACTAAACATTCTAAAATATAAAGCTTCACATTTGGTAGATGTATAAATGACACATGACACTGTACTCTACCTGTCAGTCACGAATGTGTGGAAAATCTCAATCTACTGGTCACTAGAATAAACTGTCATGTGTTTCTTATGTTGGTGATTGTAAGGAACAAGTGGAGGACTGTTGTTTGAGGACCTGAGTGAAAACACTTGTTGGTTTTCTGTCTGCAGGCAACTGAGGTGAAAATGAATGAGGTGGAGTTCAACCCTCAGTTTGTCAGCAGGATGATCCCCAAACTGGAGTGGAGTGCTCTGGTCCAGGCTGCAGAGGAGGTGAGTCAGACTGTCCAGAGTGTGACGAGAGATCACATTAGCAATTATACCGATTCAATTTTGGAGCTTTCCAGAAAGACATGCTTATGAGTTGTCACGTATCTCAATACAATCAAGAATATTCCTCCATTTGGAACAATCCATCAGTTCAATTAGGGGAAAAACTACCCTGTCAGAATCATGGTCGTATGTTAGGAAAGTCAGTTTAACAATTTGACTGAGAAATTGAATCAAGTTGAATCTTTAAAAAATGCACATGAATTTTAGAATATCTTGTACTTGGTATGGCCTCCCTTTGCTTTTATGACAGCACGCGTTCAAGCTGGCATGGCTACACACTGGCTTTTGGTCTGCAGGCACGTTCTTTGAATACAACTGATCCAGTTTCATTTGCCTACTCTGAACACTTGTTACTGTCTGTTTTCTTTCTAAAGTTGGGTCAACGGCAAGACCTGCCAAGTGAGCTGGTGCCAGATTATGAGAAAGACGAAGAGTTCCTGAAGAAAGTGCACAGAGCGCTGTTGGAGGTAAGGAGCTCAGTCATTGATGTTCATACTGTATTTTTTTTTAAACTGTAATGGTAACCCTAACCCAAAGAGATATATATATGTTAAATATATATGGATATATATTACATGGATGTTCAGTCATTGTTTATGGTAAATGTAGTCAACTGAAATGATAAATCCCTTAGTGCATACCATAGTGATCCAGAAATCTGAGCTCTCCTCCCCAAGTCCCGCTCATGCAGCCGTGACATGACGCCATACCCACAAATCCTTCCAACACCCACCCAGCTTGTGGAGGTGAGCGCTTCAATTGCTGCTCTGAGTACAAAAAATTGGAACGATATCTCAAATGCTTCACTCTTTAATCAGGAAACTGAACAAAATGACATAAACTTAATCCAAAGAGGAAGCAAGGCAGCAGCAGTCCACATTTCCAAAGTGACATAATAAGAAGTCTAGCAGCAAGGGATGAAGACCAATAAAAACACTGGGCAATTCAATTATGTAGATGGTTTTTCTTAGCTATGTAAAACCTGGAATAGTCACTGAGTTTAAAATGTGTGTTTTCCAAATTGCTTTTTAGGCAGTCATCCCAGGCAGCAAATAGATCCAGTTACCTTTGAAATAACACATCTTGGCCACAGAGAGAAGCCTGGCATTTACATTAAGCTTTATTTTTCAGAAATATAGTAAACATTTTGTACTATGCATTGGTATTTATCTTATTATTTATATTCTTTTTTTTTTTACTTGAATTTTTACTTTATGTCTAGATTTACACAAAAAGGGCATAGCTGATTTAGAAATGTGCATTAACTGTGAACGACCTCTGCATAAGCCAGCAGGTGTGATATTGTGTGCGACCTAAGTGATATAGGCAGCAGCATCCAACAAAAACTTCCCATGCTGAAATCATTCCTGCAGAGTGATTCACTTTCTGTTGGCATTAGAGGGCAATTTGAGCAAAGGCCCCACTGTTGCGCTGTTTGCTCTCATCAGCTCAGATTCTAGATGGTCCCCACTGGCCATATCCTCTTGCCTTGCTAATGCAACTGCAGCCTTGCCCTCTCTCTGTTGCATTTCTTTCCTTAAACTCTGGCTCGAATAAATATGACTGAATATCTGAGTCCTTTAAAACACTGTGAACATCCTCTGCACTCAGGGGCATTTTCACTGTTGAACATGTAGCTAGTTTGCAATCCAAGTGAGGAGAGCAAGGAAGCTTTGGTTTTCACTTGCAGCCTAAAGCCATCTTTAACACTAAGGAAATAAAAAAATGGCTTCGGACCACCTCTCCATTCTTGATATTATTTGCCATGTGGATCCCAGCAGTGTTTCCTGTTCTTGTTTCACAGTGAACAATTATGATAATTAAAGGGTTTTCTTTGTGTAGAAGACTTAAGTACACCTTTTGGTTAAAACTACAGCTTGCAATATTCACCCTCACACAGTAGCGTAGACGATACAGTATGTACTCGACATCCTGTGTCTATTACTGGCAACAGCAATTAGCAGCAAACCTTTGATGTGGTCGTCTCCTGCTTGGTGTCTCGTTTTTCATAACTGCACCGTCTCCATTCAGTTTGTTGTAGAGATCAAACACAGGAAAGCAAATACTATAGTTTTGGATGTTATTCTAACCCCAATATGTAAACTGCATGGCCAAAGGTATGTTGACTCCCAAACATTACACACATATGTTGTTGTTGAACACCTCATTTCAGAACCTTTGGTTTAAATGGTAAATATGCTGTGTTGACAGATTGTTCAGGACTTTCCACCAGGTTTTAGAGCTTTCTTTGTAAGCAAACATCTTTAAGATAATTCTTTATTGATCCCCCATAGGGGAAATTGAATGTTACTCCCCAAAGGTCTAATAAATGTTGAACGCCTTTCAACACATTTTTTTTTCAATCCTGCAGTGTTTACATCAATATGTATTTCGCTTGCACTCTTCTTCTCCTTCTTCTTCACTGCTTTTTATTAACACATTACTGCCACCTGTAGACCACTGGAATAGAAGCCATTGGCACGACTGAGTCTCACATCACCTGTGTTTGCTTTCACATGATAAACGCAACCAAATGTCTCCATGGCGCTACTAGTGGTCAGAAACTCCACAGGGTAGATAAGAGAATACAGATAAACCTCTCACCAAGGTTCAGGTAGTGGCCTCACACTGATTTCATGTAATGCTGAAGGGCACTGATGAGGGACTTCTAATAACTAATGATGACCTACTTTAATGAAAAAACAGTATCACAGTTTGAGGAGAGAGGAGGAGAAATTGTGCACAGATTGCACCAAGTTCAAGATACCACAAAAAAAGTTATATATGTTTTATTAAGTTTTTTTTGCTGAATCATATCTTTTTCTTGTGGCCCGGTAGCAAATGTCCCAAGGCCCTCTATTGGGTCACAGCCCAGGGTTTGGGAACCACCGGTCTGAAATATTGTATGCTGTAGCATTCCCTCAAATGGAACCAAGGGGGTCAACGCCAAACCATAAAAACCAAAAGTATGGTAACAGGGGTGTCCTCCATACAGTCTGTTCTGCTCTATGATGACATCTAGTGGTGGTCTCATGCATCCTGTCCTTTGGTGTGTGTGTGTGTGTTGTAGGTGGAGGTGATAGAGGGCTGCCTGCAGTGTCCTGAATCAGGACGGGAGTTCCCCATCTCCAGAGGAATCCCCAACATGCTGCTGAATGAAGACGAGGTGTAGACGGCACCAAATCACCTCCCACCCCCTCCCCCAAGCTAACGCTCAGACGGGATTCTGGGTATTCAGAGAGAGAGAAGAGGGAGGTTGGACTCAAGTTGGTGCCATGAGAAAACTGGCTACACACCTTTTGGTTGATGATAGTTATAACACTTGAGGAGCTGATGGAGGAAAAAGATTTGAGTGCTCCCTGAGAGTAACCCCCAGTGGTTTTATCTGTATTTATTTTTGTATCTGTTTGGGCTCCTTCTTTTCCTTTTTCAATAAAACTGTCCTGATTTCCATGACAGCCAAAATCGTTCTTAGGTTTTTGTGGAAAATATGGATTCATTTCTATTGCAGACATGCTAAAATATGACCGCAGAGGCTCCAGGAGTGAGAGGCAGGCTCTGAACCCCATCTCGCCCTCTCTCAGGGTTTAAGAAAGTGCTGAGGGCCAGATGACGTGGCAGTGGCTTGTCTATATTTGGCTTTGAGGAAAAGAGGAAGAAAAGAAGCAGGCAGGCTAGAAGTTGTTTTTGAGGAAGTCTCTCCCTCTTTTTTTTTTCTTTTATGCCACACATTACAGCACATACACACTCACACACATGACAGGACACCTGGGCGGGCTGCTGTGATCTCAGATACCTCACAGTGTCTGATTTTTTTTTTTTTTTTTTTTTTTTTTTTAGAATTGCTGAAAGAAAGAATTGAGGTGCACAGAAGCAAATTAAGTGTCTTTTCATTCGTTTGAGGCTGTCAAAGATGGTGCAGTAGCAGTCAAGTTGCAACAGGAGCTTGTTTGTTCACAGGCGGTGTTATCATTTTTAGAAACCTTGCCAGGACAGACGATGATGGAGGGGAGGGGAGGGGGGGTGTTTGCCCTGACCAGAAGCCTCGAGGCAGCCTGAGTCTCTCCTACCTTTCCCTTCTACTTACAGCAATTACAGGCCTGCACCCGCAACTATAATAACGGTATAATGGGATGGCAGCAGAGCAGCAATAAAAGCCACCCCTGACAGATTAACAGTCCTCTCCAAGTCCTGAGCTGTAATTAACAATGAGACCGAAGAGGAACACAGAGAGGAAAGAAAGGGCCGAGATTGAAAGCTAGAAAAAAAAAAAAGATAAAAAGGGATGGGCTGTGGAGCGATTTAATGAAATTAGGCTAAAGCCTAAGCTTCATGAATGAGGTTTAATCGGAAAATTACACTGAGATTCTCGCCAAAGCTGCATTTTAAAAATCACTGCCTTGAGCTGATACATCTCATTTCTTCATCTTCCAATTTATCATTTTGACATTTAAATTTTTTTTTTTTTTTTTTTTGAGAAATGTGCTTCTAGGTGCAGATTGTTCTCACTCTCGTCTGTTAGTTTAGCTTAGCATAAAGACTGGAAACAGGGGGAAACTTCTAGCCTGCCTCTGTCCAAATGTAACAAATTACACTTAGTGGCACTAAAGCTCAGTAATTAACATTATAAATTATTTATTATGTAAAAAAAAAAAAAAAATTAAAAATGACAGTTACACATTTTGTGTAATAGATATTTGCTGGACCATTTCTTGGCTGGGTAGTAACTTCATGGAGTCTCAGCTGGTGCCAAGATACTGTCAACTCATAATCCCTCTTAAGTGACAAATTGTTTTGTTCGTACCTTGTTATTATATGGATCACACGAACGAGATATAACATGTTAATAAGTGAGATCGATGGATGCAAATGGGTGGATTTCTTTAAGCCAGGCTAACAGTTTCCCTCTGTTCCCATTGTGTATGATAAGCTACGCTAACCAGCCAATGGCTCCAAGGTTCATATTTACTGAGCAGATGTGATAGTGATGAGTTATCAATATTGTCCTCTAGTTCAATGTCACGAAGCGAATAAGCATATTTTCCAAACTGCTCCTTTAAGACTGATCTGTCCTCAGTGGATGTTTACCTGCAGAGAGAGGGTGGTGCAAGCATTTTTGTGGAGAGAAGAAATTGCAAAATGTGTGTGCGTGTGTTTTTGTTTTTATATCCTGGTGAGGACTTTTAACCTGACCACATACCAGCCCATGGGGACATCCTGTCATCGTGAGGACAAAATTAAGCTCCAGACTGTTTTTGAGGGTTAAGACGGTTTTAGGGTTCAGGTTACAATTAGATTAAGATTAGGGTTGGGGTAAAGGTTAGGGTGAGGCATTCAGTAGTGATGGTTGAGGATGGGGTAAGGGGCTATTTAATGCATGATGTCACTGGAGTGTCCCCACAGGGATAGTGAGACCAGTGTTTGTGTGTGTGCGCCTGGAGAGAGGAAGATGGCTCTTGCCTACATAATCACACACTCCCTTCACTTTGGTGGCAACCCGTCCCACCACCACCACCTCTCTCACATCCAGTCCCTCCCTGCCTCCTCCCTCCTCCTCCACCTCCTCCTTCTGTCTGGGGCATCTCTCACAGAGGCTCTGCAGAATAATGGAGGCACATCATGCAGCAGGTCTCAGTGTTTTCAGCCTGCAGCTCATTTAAAATCCAGGATCTGTAATTTACTGTGAAGTTTCCTCTCTTCTTCTTTTTTTTTTAATTTACAGCACAAGGACTTCTTTCATATGTTTTTCTGCGTCATGTCTTTTTATGTCATCTGACTTTTTCCGTGTTTTGATGTTTATATGAGGGGGATTAACAGGCCCACCATGGTTTTTCCAACATAAATCAACATTTTTTTCTCCTACATTTTAGTGCAGGCTGCTCTCTGTTTACCTATAACAGGGAATGGGAGGATCTCAGTGTGTATATTTTTTTAAAACGCTCTAACCAGGTTCTGTGGGAGCGGGTATGGGCCAGTTCTTTGCTCCTCAGATGGATGTTTCGGAGGTGAAAACACGGGCATCCTGCAGCTTCACATGAAGAGAACAGCTCAGGTTTTAGTTTGGAGGATTTGCGACATGGGCTGAGCTCCTGTAAGGACTATTTTTTCCCACTGAAAGCTGTTGAATTATCGGAGGATGGACGACGGAAAACGGAGACGGATAAAACTTATCGGTTAGACTAATTAAACTCTCACCTTTAAACGCGGGAGCCTTTGAACGCACCATATTGGAATTAAAGCCGATCACTGAATTAGATGTTTTTACAGTGGAGTTTGGTGGATGTGTGATTGTGTGCGTGCAGAAACAGTGTTTGTAATACTGCAAAGAAATAGATTTATTAGAATAAATATGGAAAATAAAAATATTGAGGTATTATAAAATTACCTTACAATAAATGAAAAGTCAGCAGTTTCGTTTTGCACACAAAGTGGTTTTTACCTACATAACCTGCTAGAACTGGATATTGGATTTTTATTTTTATTTTATGCCGATTAGATTTTGCAGACGTTGCATCTCATATTTTTACTTTGAAACCACTTTCTTGCACATATTCCCCTTGATGCGTGTTTCGGAGACTCGGCTCCAGTGACTCTAGTTGTTCCAGCCGGTTTCCTCCGCGGCCGCTCGGAGCTCTTCTGCGGACCATGTGGCTCCCCCGCCTGGCCCTGCTGCTGCTGCTGCTCCGCTTCTCCGGCGTGCTGCTGGTTCAGGGCATCAACACGTGTCAGTCCATCAACCTGGACAAGCAGAAGTCCCGCCGCATCGAGGCGGTCCGCGGACAGATCCTCAGCAAGCTCCGCATCCGCAGCCCGCCGGACGAGGACGAGGACCCACCGGCCGGCCCCGTGCCCCCGGAAGTTCTGCTGCTCTACAACAGCACGCGGGAGCTGCTGAAGGAGCGCGCGCGGCTGGCCGAGTCCGCCTGCGAGCGCGAGAGCAGCGAGGAGGACTACTATGCTAAAGAGGTGCAAAGGATCGACATGCTGCCCCCCCGGACCGACACAAGTGAGTCGAGTGAGACAAGTGAGTCCATGCATGAAAGCCCCCCCGAACTTAG
>JBBMOC010000002.1:8352946-8430844 GCA_037975185.1 Centropyge bicolor
TTCAGGTGGTTTTAACTCTGGCTGCTTCATATATAGCTGGGTGGTTCAGTCTGTAGCAAAGCACCATATTTCATAAGGGTAATAAGTGTTTTGTAAAAAGTACAGTATTTCCCTCTGAAATGGAGAAGAGGTAAGTTTCACAAGACTGTAAACGCCACCAGCTTAGAATTTCACTTAATTATGGTATTTACAGAAACAATATGTCAACAAAAATATTGCTCTCATTGCCTATTTAAACCTTGCATGGAGCTTCTCTTCTTCTCTCCCACCCTCATAACACACAAATTTGAGAAAATGAGGAAGGGGTAAAGAAAGTCAAGTTTCCCCCTCCTTTAATGTCTTCTGCAGACGTGCCTTGGAGCCAGGCACTCAATTCTCTGATGCCTTCAGAGCAATGAGCTGCCAGTTGTGTTTGATCACAGCCAGCTCACACGCATAGAAACAAAGGTTGATGTTGATGGATCTTGTTTAGGAGATTTTAAGATTAATGGCGCTGGGTAGGCCTACTACATAATTACATAACTGTCTAGTTGGGAGGTGATGTTTCATGCTGCATGAACACAACAATTACTCATATATTAAACATAAGACCAGACACATTTACTCACTGTGCCCAAACCTATAATTTAGCTTCGAGACGCTCATCAGCAGTAATTATGTCTGAGACAATGCATCACAGCTCTGTTTTAACCATAAGTATAAATACGACATTGTCAAAGAGGCCATGAGATTTTGTTGGATCATTAGTCATCCTGCACGCTCTGTTTCTTCGTCCAGATGTGGTGCAGCCAGCAGCCCCCAGCCCCCACTACAGAGTCGTCCACTTTGATGTCAGTGGAGTGGACCTGACCAACAGCACCCTGGTCAAGGCTGAGTTCAGGATCTTCAGAGCTCCCAACCCGCAGGCCCGGGCCTCAGAGCAGAGAGTGGAGATCTACCAGGTAAACAACTGTGTGTGTCCAGATGACGGCTCAAAGAACAACCAAACCTACATAACAAACAAACACAATTTCTCCCAAATTATGGAGACACTTCAAGCATTTTATTTAAATAGAAGTGATCCAGGTTATCTGGATCTGGGTATGTCATCATTTAAATGTGTTTTTTTGTGTAGATTTCTTCTTTCTCTTTCATGATTTTGGGCATCAGGCAAACAAGACTATTATGACACTCAATCTTCACCATTTAAAGTGTATTTATATTTTGGCTTGAGGGCGATATTTTACACCTCTTCCAGAAAAATGTTTGCCTCAGGAAAGCGAGTGAGGGTAATTTAAATGACTGATGATGATAATTATGCCGTTCATGTGTTACGTAAAAATGAAGGTAGATGAACTCACTAACTGTTCACCAAAGTGGAAATTATAATATTTACTATCCTGAGAGGAGACTGTGCATCCATCACTGTCTTTTCTTTCTGTGTGTGTGTGTGTGTCAGCTGCTGAAGCCAGATGAAGAGAGCACCTCCACTCAACGTTATATCGACTCCCGCACAGTTCAGCCGAAGACAAAGGGAGCCTGGATCTCTGTAGAGGTCACCGAAACCATTAAGGACTGGGTGTCAGATCCAGGTCAGATTCAGCACCATCCATATTACAGTGTGTGTGAACTTCGTCTTCATCAGCTGATCTCAATGTGTGTTCTTCTCCATCTCCGCTGATCAGAGAGTAATCTTGGCCTGAAGCTGGGCGTCCACTGTCCCTGCTGCACCTTCGTCCCGTCCACCAACAACATCGTTCCCAACAAGAGCGAAGAGCTGGAGGCTCTTTTTGCAGGTTTGTTGCAGTCCTTCATGTTTTCACTGCATATCCTGTTGGATAAGTCTTGGTTTTCATCAGATTAACCCTCAGTGACAGTAAGCCTTTAACTGTTTTATATTTTGACTTTTCACACCTTTTGTTTAACCTCCTGCTCCAGACAAGCTGTTTCATGCTCTAGACAGAGACACTCAGGGAAAGACTGAGATGTTCGATTCAGCCCTGATGAGTTTAGGATTTCCTAAAGGCTGCTGCAGGTTTTTGTGCATGTTGGTTGTTTTAGCATTAGTTGAATTAAAGCTACATGTCAAAATTAGCTATTAAGTTAACCATAACACTTAAACAAATAAATAAACAAACATGTGCCAAAGATTTGAAGAACTGAAAAAGTCCTCTTAAGCTCCATAACCATCCTTAACCATTTTTAACCCCATGGCCAAAGCAATGAGTAATTTATCAGGTTGGCTTTAAATGTCTTTATAAAGGCATTACAAGCACTTGTGGGAGATTTATCAGCGCAGCAATAATCCTGCAGGGCACAAAATGTGAACATGAAGTGGAGACTCTTCTGTGAGGCGCTTCCAAGATGATTCATGAATCGCATTCTCACTATCGTCCAGGAATAATGGAGAATCTGTTCCTCTGCACACTATGAAACTACTGAATGTCACACTGTCTACGTGCTTCATTTAGGCACTAAATTACGGCAGTTTCCTCAAGATTTACTCTCAGCTGAGCCAAGGTTTTTTAACATCTTGGAAAATATGTCGACCTTTGATACTGAAACAAGCAGGAGCTTGTTTTGGGCTCTTATACATCCGTAGGCTATAAAGACCCAGAAAACATGACGTCAGATACGAACAGTCAGGCCGTTGTTCCTGGCTTAAGAAATAGCTGTGTCATTTATGTATTTCTATCTATGCGCTGTAATATTTGTTCAGCAGCAATTGAAAATTGGAGAACTTCAAAAATTGTCCAACTGCCATCTCAGAAAAACACATTGGAGTGTTAATTTCAGAGCAAGTTTTACCACATTTTTCTGGCATCCAAACTGCAGGCATTCAGTGGTATTTCAACCTGGTGGTTCCCAACCTTTCTGGCATGTGACCCTCTAAAACAAAACCTTTGCCACAGATTGCATGTATCTTGAGTTGCGAGCAGTTTAACTAATGAGTGATGTCCTTCTCAGATTGTTTCATTTGAATAGTTTTTAAAAACCCTAAACAGGAAAACTATCTGGTATTTCACAATAAGATTAGACTTTTGCTTTCATCATTTCTTGGGTTTATCCTCCGACATCTTCGGCATCCTGATCCCCACCTTGAAACCCACTGCATTAACTGTTGCACTGCTCTCCATAGGTGTGGATGATGAGAAGCTTCGTCAGATACGAAAGCCGGGCCAGGTTAAGGGCCAGGCAGATTTCAGCACCAAGACGCCACACCTCATCCTCACCGTGCTACCAAGTGACAGAGTGGACAACCCAGCCAAGAAGAACCGCAAGAAGAGGGCGGCTGCCACAGACACCACAACCTGCTCCCGGTAGGCCGCCAAGCAGCCGCCTGTGTGTGTGGTTGTGTGCAACTGCCTGACAGCACTGACATTCTTCCAGGATTTGTAGTTTTATAATTCTGAAATCTAGTTGTGGTGGGCAGTGGATTTCAGTTTATTTTCCTCCTGACCCAAAACTCACTTTGCAGACTATTGTGTGGCAAAACTAACAATATTGACCCTGTGTTTAGACTGCAGGCCAACAGGCGTGCAGTGTTTTATTTAGACTACCTCGCGCTGCAGGGGAAAACTCTGGCAGCCTCGCATAGTCATTACCTTGTGATGGCTGGTTCTTCAATGATGACCCGTTGTCATTTTCCCATGACTCAACTTTGGGCCCTTGCCCCAGACCTTGACAAGCAGGGTAGGAGTTGAGATATTTCTCTGTGTGTGTTGTGTCTCAGTGGTTCAGACCAGGGCTGCTGCCTGCGCTCGCTCTACATTGACTTCAGGCGTGACCTCAACTGGAAATGGATCCATGAGCCCAAAGGTTACAAAGCCAACTTCTGTGCCGGCAGCTGTCCTTACCTCTGGAGCGCCAACAACCACTATAACATGGTGAGTCGGTCGGGGTCACCTGTTTCTGGGAGATGACTTATGACCAGGGCTGGGGTTTGAATCTCAGTACTTTACTGGAACCAGCCCAAAATGTGTCTTTGGCACCAGTATTGAAATCTGTGAAGCCAAAACTGGCATCAACTGCTTTCCTCAGATTTACTTTGATCTTTGACAGTTCCTTTTTTTTAACCAAAATGTTGCCACTTTTAGACTATTTTTATTTTGGCACAATAAAAAATGAATGCTGCATAACTGCTTGAGTTTAATAAACAGTCAACATTAAGAAGTTTGGCTAAGAAATAGGTTGTTTGTATATTTTTTTCATGTTTGCCAAGTAAGGGATCAAAACTCAGATATTTTACTGACTTTAGTCAAAATACCACAGCCCTACATATGACTAAGTAAAGATATAAATACCTTGATTTGTCTGGTTTTGAATCAGCAGTTCACTTTGTGACTACCTTCATCTCTTCACCGCCACAACAAAAGTTCTAAGCACTCAGAACAATATGTTTTTAATCCAGTTCAGTAATGTCACGAAAAGACAAATGTGCTCTTTTTTTCCTGATTATATTTTTGCTGCAATCTTCAGACAGTTTGAATGGAAACCGTGACAAGACTTGTCAACATGAGCGAGGCAGCCAAAGTGTATAAATAGAAATCATCTGGGATTGATCAGTTATAAACAGTTCTCCAGTCCAAACAAAAGCAACTTCTGAAATGTGGCCTCTGCAGTAAAACACTCTTGTTTGGACCAAATCAACTTCCAACCTGACTTCAATGTACAGAAACTTTGAAATGTGGGTGACGTTTGCCCTTAAATGAGCTTTAAGTGCATTGTTTGTGGCTGCTAAACACTATAGTTAGCTAAAATTGGTTAACCCCAGTGTCATAAATGGGCTGTCACTTCGCAGAAGCCTGTTACAGAACATATAGGCTTATGCAACACCGCCTGTTTGTCTCATAATGTCTGATTGCTTATGACTTCGCCTGCAGCCACAGCTACTCTTACAAAACCTTCTGCCTTTTCTTCCTTCATGTCTCTGGATTTGGGATACAGATGTGCAGGAATTTCACATTTATCTGCCACTTACATTTGAGACATTTTGCTGCTGTCAGTGAATGCCACTGTGACTTACACTGAGTTTTTGTTTTGGACATGTTTAAGTATTTAAAAGAGAAATAGGGAAACTCATTAACACACAGGAATATAGTAAATACACAACAATCAAAGTTTAGAAAAAGACTGATTGTGCCAGAGACCAGCTGAGACTAGAAGGTTAACACACCTGGCCAGTTGTCTGTCACATGACCCCTGTAAAAACCACGACTTTTCATTTTTACACTTCACTTCTTGTAGCCATTAAACAAACAAGATATAACGTGTTAATCAGTGAGCTTTAGAGGTGCTCGTTGAAAGATTTTGTCATGGTTGGTCAGAGGCAGGCTCGCAGTTCTCCCCCTGTTTCCAGTCCTTATTGCTAAGCTAAGCTAACGTCATATTCACGGGTGCGCTGTGGGAGTGGTGTTAATCTTCTTATTTAACAAAATTTCCCAAAATGTCTGACTATTCTTTTAAAAGTGGCCTGACAACATGAGCAAGAACCCAACAACTGTCTTAACATTTTGATCAAAAAGTGATTTGTGTAAAATGTACATGACGTCAGTTTTTCCATAGAAAAGAGAAAACAAAGACAAAGCACAAATAGAGAAAGTCTCTCATGTGAAATAACCGAACTTTTTCCAACTAAGAAACTGATTGAGAAATATTTTTCTCCCCGGTCAGATCCTGCCCCTGTACAATAAGCTGAACCCTGAGGCCTCCGCCACGCCCTGCTGCGTTCCTCAGGACCTGGAGCCCCTCACCATCATGTACTTCATAGGCCGCACACCACGTGTTGAGCAACTCTCCAACATGGTCGTGAAATCCTGCAAGTGTCGCTGAGTTCAGAGGAAGAGGTGAGGGAGGCAAAGGGGAGGAGAATGATTACGGGACCAAAACTACAAACTGGCTTCTTTCAGGGGGGAAAGTAAGACGAGAGGACAGACGGATCCTTTGTTCATTAATCTTCACTGTTTGGTCACCTTTAGCAGACTTTTCAGATGTTATATTTTTATGCTTCCAGACTCAAATATCAGGAATGTGCTGTCATTCTTTACCGGCATGAAAACTTCAATTTTCTTCATTCTCTGGAACTTTCCGTTTGACATAGGACACTGTAAATATGACCACATAGCTGTATTAAACCTGTACTTGGATATTAAAGGAGGTGTTGTGTGATTTGGCCGCATTTGGTCTGCATTAAAAGGATTCTTTTTATCAGGATTTTCGATTCCACCTCGGTTGTATTCCT
Organism: Centropyge bicolor; assembly: GCA_037975185.1. NCBI lineage: Eukaryota > Metazoa > Chordata > Actinopteri > Pomacanthidae > Centropyge > Centropyge bicolor. The sequence continues at coordinate 8,359,167 of JBBMOC010000002.1, forward strand.
GCGGCTGCGGGCAGAGCGGGGCGAGCTAGACGTGTGCTTGTTTGCTTTACGTTTGAAGGTGTTGATAGGAAGGAGGCGGCGTGGATAGGTCTGCAGACTGAGATCTTTAGGGCAGGCGAGGGAGGCAGGGAGCAGATAGAAAAGAGAGAGAGAGGAGCTGTGTCCAGGCACAGGGCCCTGCCAGCTCTCTGCGGTCCCGGGCTGAAATCTGCCCGGCGTAAACAGGATGTGAAAGATTTCCAGACACCGACCCGACCACTCACGGAACGCTAGATTTAAATGCTTCCCTCATCTCCTCTGTCTCTCTCTCTCTCTTTCTCTTGCTCGAGGTTCTGGGATTTGTGGTGGGAGGAGAGAGGGAGAGAAAAGAGAGGCTTTGAAAATGAGACGTGGGATGATAGGGCTGTATTTGGAACGGCTACAAGTTTGGAAGGTGGTATTTTGCAGCCTTAGCAAATTTGTAACTATTTGGGTCTGGCTCAAACATTCAGTAATCACGCTCTTATGCTCTTTTTTTCTGAATGTGCATTTATTATCTTATTGACAAAAAACTCGTCACTCATTGCTTTTCCAAAGCTATGATTATATTTTGTCATACCTACTGTATCAGTCTCGGTCTCACTGATTCTCTCACACACACATACACGCAGAGTCTCTCTCTACACCCAAGTATCCACATTGACCACTTTTGATAGAATGTCTAAAAGCTGAAAATAAAAACATCCCCAGGGCTCATTTTAAATATAGGCTCTCTGGTATGCCAGTGGTTTGTGTGTGTGTGTGAGAGAGACAGAGCAACTGGGTGTGTTGTGTGTGTGTGTGTCTCTGTGTGTGTGTGTGAGGCTGGCTGGTGAGGTCATGCGTGATAGCATTATTTCCTGGCTTTTCTTGTGAATTTTATAGTGATTGTGACGGCGGTTGTTCTCTCAGTGACCCTGCTAAAGGCCCCATCTGGATTTATATATATACTTTTTTTTTTAATCTGGTTGACAATAAAGTTTTAGTTGAATAGGAAGCAGTCTAGTCTGGCACAAACAAGGTTGTCATCCGGTCATGGATGTAAAACAGAGCTACTGGTTTTCATGCATTTACTTCAGTTATAGCTGAGGACTTGTTTCTGATTGGCTGGTACTTGAGTGGGAGGAGCCACTGGCTCAGGAAGTGTGTTTTTCTCCATTCTGTATTCCCATTTTCATTTTTTCTTTTAAATTTCCCAGATAATGTAACAATCATGTAGCTTTATTTCAATATATCAGCTTTGTTTCTGAGAAATCATAATTTATACCTGTTCTTAGCTCTAAATACTACAATACCCATGAGTCTCAGCCTCAGTTAGCGTTGACCTCCATCTCATCAGGGCACCTGTTGTTATTTCTTTGGTAGCTGTACACACTGGCTTTTTCTCTTTCCTCTCAGTCAAACCATTGTTCAGGCTTTGCAGTTGGGAGACTCTTAAAGGGTCAGTTCATATTCACAACAGCAAACCAACCTCCCAATCAAAAGAGTTGAACTGTTGATAAAAGACAAAATTCAGTTCACTTCCATTATATTAGCTAACCTACATGGCTCGATGCCCCTGCAGGTACATTATGCCAGGATTTATTTTGTAATTTTGCTGAAATGAACCTCTAATGTCCTGAACTTGAATCGAGCAGGGGGACATCAGTCTGTCTTAACTGAAGAGGTTTTTGTCCGAGCTGCTTCTGCTGTTAAAATAGCTTAAAGAGATACAAACTGTTCTCCAGCCATCGCAGTAAAATTGTTTTTTCTAAGCCACAGTGAGAATGCAGCCTCACTCCGTGTGTGTGTGTGTGTGTGTCGGGGTGCTAGTGCTCGAGCTGTGGTGAGGCTCCCTCCCCCTGAGTAAACTAGCCCCAGCATCTGTTAGTCTTTTCCACTTAACTACCCCTTGCTATATCCAACCTGCATTTATCCCACAGTCGAGCGCCTTGCTCTGTCTCACACTGGGTCCCACTGTCCTTGGAGAGGGGAAGTCTGCCGTGGATGTCGACCCCCGCTCTCTCGCTCACACACACTCACACCTCATCATACACTGGGTCTGTGCCTTTGACCTTGAGAGGGCGTGAACACATAGACCCTGCTGGCATCTAAAGCACACCCATACATACATACATCTGGCTTGTATAGCCTCCATATAGCAAAATATGTCATGATTCATGGCTCTGGTTCTCGCTCGCCCTTCCCACCAAAACTATAAGAGAGCCTTTGATAACGGCTGTAAAACTTTTTTGAGGATGACGGAAAGCAATTGCACCTTACGGTCGGTGTCAAATGTAACTGGCATTGCAGGTTTGGACGAGGCTTTAATCGTCAGGACTAGATTGTTCCTGTTTATTTCTGGTAGTTAAGTTAAAATACAGCTCTCGTGGCAACAGGACACCGTAAACACAAAATAAAGAAGTTATACAAGCAGCAGAGCAGTAATGAGACACAGGATAAACAGAAGATACCGATCTGTGGCCTCTGCATTATTGAAGCCATATTCCCTGAGCAGTCAAACTTGGAGACCACAGCTGTACTTGAGGCCCTACTGGGACAAAACAGCTGGGAGGCCAAACCCACAGTGGCCTGGCTGTTCTCTTTTTAACCAGATGAGGGCGACATTTCTGTGATCTGTTTTGTTTTTTGTTTTTTTAGATTCAGGGTAGACTGATTTGATTTATTATCATTAAGCAGTTCAATCTGTCTGCACGGAGTTGAACCTACTGAAGTGATATAAGAACGGTGTTTTGCACATTCACAAGTTTTTAGACCCTTCGTAAAGTTTAACATTCTCTAATTAACGACCCTTTTTTGCCATATAAGCTATATTTTTAAAAAAGAGCAATTTTCTTCAAAAGTCACTAATTTCAAGGATTTAAAGTGATATTTACCAACTTTTTTTTATATTTATGGTTTTCTTGTAAAACCATAAATATAATGTTAAGTCTAAACGTTCAGTCTAAATATTAAAGTTATATCGTAAATGTTACATCCTGTATTTCTATAAGAACAAGCATCGTTGCCCAGTTGAGATCTGTAATTGTAACACTCGTTTAAACTTGATGTCAGGGTGGAAGAGGAAAAGCAGATTTGTTCAATGTGCTATCTCGAGTTTATTTTGTTCGTCCTTTTCATCGGGAGCAATACAAATGTTAGTAAAATAGAAACTGATTTTTTTTTATGCATAAATCCGAAGTTGACTATTTACCTATGAAACATTTGCATTAGCCAGTCAAAGACCTATATTGAACTTGTGCAGTACAGTTTTTATCCTGCTAGTCGATGCACAAATTAGTTAAAATTTGTACATAAACATGTTAACTTAGAATTAGTTACACATTTCGATTTACATTTGGGATATTTGTTTAGATACGTAGATCAATACATATGGCTTTAATACTTGGACAGACAGACTTTTAGTGATGTGTTGCAAGAGAAAATAGATATGAAAACGTTTGCAAATCTAAGTTCTTGTGACAAATTTCGCTTTACTGTTTTTTGTGACAAATGTGGCACAAACGTCCCGTTAATTTGAGCTAAGTCATCATTGAGGCATATATCTGACTCTCCACCTTGTTTTTATTGCATTTAAATAATAATTCAACATGTAGGAAAACATCCGTCTTAGGTCAAAAGTCAGACTCAAAATGACAGTATTGCAGAGGGGCCTTGGTCAGCACACCAGGAAAATGCCATGCGAATATCTTTCTCCTTCCAACCCTCTGTCAACAAATGACAAAATATGTGGGAGCCTGAATTTGAGTGTGGATTCAGTCAGTTACTTATTTTGGCCCTGGTCGAGGGCAAAATGCCACGATGGCCTCTTGTCGTAGTTCCTGATTCTGAGTAAGCAGGAACTTACTGTTTATCCCACATCTACCAAGAGCTGAGTTCATTCAGGACTCTCAGAGTTCAGGATCCAGGTCATTACACATCTCCTGCTCTCCAACAAACAGAGGTTTGGAAACAACTGTGTCCTAATTTTAATAATTTTAGAGTATGCAATTATTTTTCAATAAATATTTTAACAGTTAGTATAGAAGACATTTTACAAAGCTTAACCTTTTTACTCAACAAGACAAAAGAGAACACCGAATATATTTCTAGAGATTTTTGTTTGTTTTCCAACATCTCTGTAACAATTTACTTAAGTTTTTCCCCAGATACAAATAGAGCCTCCACCTCCATTTGCATTGCATTGTGGGACAAGCGTACATTAATCATGCACTCAAAAACAGGTTTGAGCAAACATTCAAAAACAGTGTGTAAATACCAAATAGTATGAAATTTGGACACAGGTTTGATGTCACTCAACATCACTGCAGGCATTGTTCAATTTAAAGGTGCAATATAGAAGAATTAGCCACCTGTTGAATTCATACTCCAAACAAATAGGGGGCAGCATTTCACCAGCATAATTGATAACTAATGTTAAGTATACTGCCATTAGCTCATTATTAGTACTACTCCTATTAGCTGACTCTGTCCAGCTCTGCGTGGGGGACCCGGGGGAATACTGGCGAGGAGCAATGGGCACAAGAACCAGAGCTAGGCAACGGAAACTGGGCTCAACAGCCTCACAGTGAACACGACTGGACCAGGATTGAACACAGCCTCCAAGACCAATGGAGGCCAGTTTGACAACAGGGAATACAGAACCAAGGCCATTTACAGCATCTCCGACCAGGAGTCTGAGTCAGGACATGGCGGGTTCGAGCTGAGAGGAGGAGAAGCATGAAGAGGAGAGAGAGGCCGGGCATCAGAGAGGCAGCTAGGAAAAGCCGCCTTTAGAGCCAGAATATTTTCACATCTAATTCTATGAATGAAGGCTTTATTTCAACCAAACCAGAGCTGGTGATTATTGGAACAGCGGAAAGACAAACCACAACATTTTGGTGAGTTTTATTTTGTTTTTGTTGAGTTTGAATGAAGTGTTTTATGATGCGTTAACAAGGCAATTAAGTTAGTCATAGTTTGGTAAAAGGGAGAAACTTGAGTTCAGAACATGTACCTTTGTATTTTTCTGTAGTATAGCAGCTATACTATCGGCTCTTATGGTACAAAGTAGTATTGCGAGACAACTTCAGTAGATAGTCTCTGCAACACAATACCTACACATCTTAGACCTAAAGTCGAAACTATTCTTTCTTCTCATCCTGTCAATAATATTAGTTCATTTTTGAATTTTCAAACTAAAATTCTTATATATGGCGCCTTTAAAGGTGGTCTGTTGAGTTTTCTTGTTACATTCACTGTTACCACAACACATTGTGTGAATCCTTGTGGTCTAATGCCTTGAATGCATTTTCTTCCTCAAACAGTTAACAACGCTGATGTTTGGATGTTAAATGTTTGAAACCTGCATTGTCTACTAGGTTGCATTCTTCTTCACTACCTTTGTTGACACATTAGTGGCCAAAAAAAAAAAGTTATAAAAAACAACAATCAAAGGCATCTGCACAAGCTCGGCCTTGTCAAGGTTAACGTCAAATAGTGTGTGTGAGTGTATTCAGAAAGATCTGATAATCATCCCTTTATTGCGTTAAAGACATTATGAGGCATCTAACCAGGGTTTAATCGAGGACAAACAACGCAGTGCTTTGAAGGTATGTGCACAAGTTGATAAACCTGCACTTTATTGATGTGGGGTATAGTCTTTAAAAATAATAGAAACACTAACAAACAGCATCAGCCAAGAGGAAGAGTGGCCACAAGCAAAATCTTGCCAACAGTGACTTAAGGACACTTAATAGTATAGTTGGTAAACACCACAAACTTAAAAATAACCTTAGCATTGCTTTAATAGCCCTCTGACCACTTATGTAAGCACACAAAGCTGCTTATCATGGTGTCGGAGCACCAAGTTTTACATGAAGCTGTAGACAGTAAGTTCACTTTTAGCCTTTGTAACCCTTAAAAATATTCAAGAGCATGAACCAGCAGATCAAAGAACCTCTAGGGGAAGAAGTTAGCCACCTACTTCATCCCTCAAACAACTCGACTGTTTCAACCTTGAGGAAAGATTTCTATAGCCGGGACTTGTATGACGCAGCACACAGAGGGCTGACACAGGTCTGAGGGTGAACGATGGCCCTGCCATGCTTTGATGCTATTGTGCTGTTGTTGTGGTTCGGGTTCTCCGCCCACTGCAGGGTTTTCCCCAGGGATTTTTTTTAGCCTAGGTGGTAAGCCACCCAGACGCACGGGCTTGTGATCCATTTTTTTGGTAGATGGCATTCTAAACAAGTCATACTTGAATATATCACATTTGTAAAATACCTCCTCTGCTCTCTTCCCCTGTTCTTTTCACCTTTTAATGTCATACATATTTCATATTACATTTTTTTCTTGTCCAAAAGTTAGCCTCACAAAGCCACTTAAATCAGATTCAGAGTTGGAGAGAGTTCAACAAAGTAGATAATTATCCTCAATGATGGATAATGATGTGACTCATAGCCTCTTTGAACCGTCATCAAAACTGATGACCAGCTGTTTACACCAGGTTTGGTGGACTATTATTCTCTCTGGATCTATTTTAGATTTATTTCAAAATCATTTCTTGAAAATTGTAGCCATAACATGGACTGTTAGTCCAGACAGTTCGACTACTGGATGGATAGCTATGAAATTTGGTTCATGTCCCCCATTAGAAATAATTGAAAGGTCCGTCTCAATACCCACACTTGTGGTATTCATGAGTACGTAAATGTCTACTTGTGTGACGTATTTTCCATTAATTGCTGTGGTGCCAAAGTGCCTGTGGCAGGCATGTCTTCATTTATCAGAGTTCACTGGGACTCGCTGTAAATGGCAGAATTGAGCTCCGATAATTTGTTGGAACAACTGATTAGGATCAGGCACTGTCACAGTTGATAGAGAGCTGAGAGGAAGAAAACAATTAAATTAAGTTAGCTAGAAGCATGAAAGTCTACCGGACATAAAAGAGACTATTATATTGATATTTTCTGTTTGAACACAATTTTTCAGTTTCTGCCAAAATCTGAAGTAAATATTATAAATAGTAATATTCACACTGATTATTCATGTCTGCTGATTATTGTAGGTCGTAAAATCAGCCTGTAGGTGCACAACTGCCAACAACTGGACTGGTTTGGAGCAGTGAATACTTGGCTCTCAATACTGCTCTGAAGCAATATTAGGAAAAATGTGCATCACGTGTCGTTTAAATGAACTGTGTGTTGCTATGATTCTCAGGTGGGACACACTTGTCTGCATAAATATCTGCTAAGTGCTCACAGCTGCAAGTGTGGGCATTGAGACAAACCCGCAATAACTTTGGTGACTCACTGATGTTTCATCTAGCGCCACCTAACTAAACAAAGATAGTGAACATTGTAAATACTGTACCTGCTAAACACCAGATCAAGAGATCAAAAAGTAATAAAGTAAAATCTGTGGGCTGACTTTGTGAGACTAAGCATAAATATTACATATATCCTGAAAGTTACATTCATGATGGTGAGATTTGCATGTGATATACAGTATATGTTGGAAGTGGTAGGTGTGTCAAGTCTGCTGTAAAGCCACAGTTTTGGTACACCTTGGCTGTGTGGCTGTCAGAGTGTCGAAGCTGAACATGTTTGGTTCTCTGATAGAGGCAGGTCTGAAAGAGAGGAGTCTGGAGGTGGTGTGGGGGGATTTGAAGGCGGCTGCATGTCACCGCTGGGCCTCCTCACCTGTGTGGGGCTACACCTGTCTGACAGCTGTCTGTTCATGCTCCTCCTCTTGGGTTTTCGTGGTCGCCTCCTCCTCTCCTCGCTCGCTGCTGGTTGGACGCGGTCGCTCAGAGTGTCCGAGGACTCGTCAATGTAAGCCAGGTTCTCTCCGAAGAAGTCCAGCAGCTGGCAGCTGGCTGAGGAGGCAATGTTGAGGGGAGGGGAAGGAAGGAGGATTGGGTAGCGAGAAGAGGACCTAAAAGGGGTAAGAGGGGAGGAGTGAGGGAGCAAACAAGAGGCAGGTGCGTGTTTGCAGCTATTGTTTGCTACAGATTGATGTTCGTTTTTCTCTTGTGTGGTGTTCACGTCTGAGCCTCCTCCCTCCTCCGTGTTGCTGACTGTATGACCAGGCTGGAATCTACGGAGCGCTAAGAAGGACGAGGAGACAGATGAGACATCAGATCCGGAGTCAAAAGGAGACTCAGATCCAGAGAGGGATCCACCCTGCAATGCTGCACCTGCTGGGTCCAGCTCTGAGGTGGAGCAGGCCACAGGGAGGGAGAATGAGCGAGCTAGCAGGTGAGGGAACGACCTGTCCTCCACCTGTAGACCCACTATGGGGTCAACCCTCAATCCAGGCCCCACTCTCGGGACTGTTCCACCTCCAGCGGCACTGAGTCTGGACTTGGCTACCGCCGCCCTCTCAAGAGATGAATGGGCCTCCAGCCGGCTCATGGAGCTGGAGAGGCCGGCCCAGCGATTTGGCAGGTGTCCATTCTCAGATCCTCCTCGAACCCAGTATCCCAGAGTGCCATGGGCTCCACGACGGATACGGCGGCGCTCGCTGCGTTTCCACCGCCGGCGCTGCAGGAGGAAGGGGTCGTTGAACTCCAGAGGGTTTGGGATGCGGAAGTCCATGGACATATTCTGGATGTTCTGGGTCCAGTCTGTTGCATGGGCCCTCAACTCCTCCATCTGAGAGGGAGAGAGAGACAGAAGCAGGTGAACAAAAATGAATCTCTAAACGAGATGAAGTACAGCTCCTCCTCTGATATATCTCTTACCTCAGCACGGGTCCTCTTAGACAGAACCCTCAGCCAGTTGCCTATCATTGTAAGGATGGAGGCAAAGTAGGCAAGGCCAAACACTATCCACAACAACACCAGAGGCTTGAAGACCATGTCCTCACGACCACCACCTGGACACAGAGAAAATGGACTTCAGGGGGTTTTAATGGGGTGTGATGTTGCACTGATCCCCACAGATCCAGTATTCTGCTTTCTGTTGCTCTCTCACAAAAGTCAGGGCCGAAGTCTTGATACAGATCAGTCCTGGAGCAGGTAAGGAGACAGTTTCTTGTTCAATGAAACCTCAGCGGGAGAGAAGCTACAGTCCAGGATTTAAATAAGTGGCCATGATGAAGGACAGTGGAAGACTCCTTAAACCATGCTCACATTATCGCAGACAAACAGCTTTTGCTCATCATCCTTCTTCCATTATTAACTAATGATTATTTTCATTTGTGTGTGTGTCAGTCAGTCGGTTAGTTAGTACCTGGTACAAAGTCCCCAAAGCCAACAGTGGTGAGAGTGATGACCACAAAGTAGAGTGACTCCAGAAACGACCAGTCCTCCACTTTCTGGAATACGATTGTTGGTACGGTGAGGAAGATCAAAAAACCAATCAGGATGGAGATGACCGCTGAGATCACGCGCACAGTGGTCGGCCTGACCTTACGTTTCTGAGAGAGAGAAAGACGGGCGCAAATACAAAAGCAGAATAAATGATAATGAATACTTACGACTGAAATGAGTCTTAGACATTAAATTGGGTTTTTGTTTTACTACGCTAATCACAGTTTCAGGTAAAATGCCATTTATAGTGCTTCTTGTGTGTAGCCATAGTATCTCTAAAAACAATGACTAACATCAAGATAGGAGTTTCTACCCTAGGTTTTTAAAAAGGAAAAAAAAAATCACACAGAAGCCAATGATTCACTGCCCAGATAGCAGTAAAACAAGAGGCCTGGGTCTCGTAGGCTTGAGGCCATGATTCAGTCAGGTGTAAATACGGGTGGTGGTGAGGTTTGGCTCCTGGGAAAAGACAGACCATTCTCACCAGGAAGAGGGTCTCAATCTTAGCCACAGCCCTCCGCAGCACTGTGCCCATGTGGTCACTCACTCCGGCGAGCACGATGCCGAACATGGGGATGCCCACCAGGGCGTAGCACACACAGAACAGCTGGCCGTACCACGTCCGAGGAGATAGGTTCCCAAAGCCTGTTAAAAAATAAAAAAGAACACAAGGAACTTCAGCTATTTGAATGAGTTAATAAGAATGCAAGTTCTAAAGAGACAAGTTTTTAAGTTATTTTTATTTGAATGGCTTTTTATACGATACAACACATACGAGGCTTCCAACACCCAGAAGCCCCTGTGGTTTGTGAGCATTTTCTCTATCAGTAATTTCCAATTACAACAGACCCAATTCTGACGTGTTCTGGACTAACATGAGGTACAGTTTTAGGTGTTAAGATTGATTTAGACGCCTGGTATTAAAGACAAAAAAGAAAGGCAGGAATGTCTCCTACACTCATTGGCACAATGTTATACTTGACTGAATGGAAGTCACGAGTGCATAAAAGTAATTATGTTATCATTACTTATATTTTTTAGAGTGAGCCAGCCTTTCACATTTCCCTTTGTTTACCTGTTTAAGATTAGTCTTCAACCAAAGAGAGATCATTTTTGCTTCTTCAGGACTCCCACTTTGCAGTATTGTTATAACTAAATCTCCAGCAAGGACAAAAATAAAACCAAATTATAGATCTGATCTATTGGAAATCCACGTGAGAACATGTTTTCGGGTATTTCCGTTTGCACTCGAAATATGAAATAAACTCCTATGGAACCAACAATCAAAGCAGCACAACATTTTCATAGAGTAGAGTTTTGGTTGTGAAGATGACAGGCTGATGAAAGGATCGAGTATGTTCAGAATTCAAGTCTTAAATATTATAGGAACTCTCTGTGAAAAGTTTGTTCTCTTATTAATCATTTCCACAGCATCAGGTGTGTAATCTTTCTAACAGAGGTCTTCACTTAAGAGAGCATTTTATAGTCGTAGGAGCTTTAAAGTGCAGCCTGAAGGTGAGTCCCCACATACCTATGGTGGTAATGATGGTACCACAGAAGAAGAAGGCGGAGGCCAGGTCCCAGCGGCTGGTGAAGTTGGCAGAAAGGCTGCTCACATCCAGGCCTGCCTCCACCGCAGACACCACTCCCTGCAGGGGAAGGATGTGTTTGATTTAACTGTGACTGTGCCCTTCAACACATGAGATGATTAATGGAGAGGAAAGAAAAAACATCTTGTACTGAATTTGTATTACTTGTTTTTTCTCTGCAGTTGTTGGCACCAAGCAATTTTTTAAATGAAACCATGTAATGGGAATTCACTCTTTGGTGGAACTGCAAAAAAAAAGGAAACGCCTCTTCTGAGGGCAAGCCAAAAACCACAGCTTTAATCTTGAGTAGTGTATTGTATCTATGAATTTGAATTTTGTTGAATCTTATCTAAATATATCTTAAAATGAAAAGTAGTTACCACATCTCAGATAAATGTTAGGAAAGAGTATAACATAGAGAAGTAGAAGTATAAAGTGAAAGAAAATGAAAATGTACAGCAGAATTGTGCATAACACTGATATTAATATGAGCTCAGAAAGTGCAGCTCGTCAAATTGTAAAATAGAATTTGTCATGACCTGAAAATTGACTTTGAAATATGATTATTCTTAGGCAAGTTCTGGAGTAATAAGCATATTTTTTCTAAGCAGATTTGAAGATAATAATGTGCTTGGGAAGTCGCACTGAATCTAAAAATATTGCCCATCAAGTTAAATCAGAAAAGCAATAGAAATACTTTTTTACTAATTTCTGTGTGTAAAAATTGTCACATTGTAAAAGTCACATTGTGTTGATGTAATTACTTGGTGTGTACCTTCACAAGTTTGTGGAAGTCCCGCTCAGTGATGCAGGACTTGTTGTCAAGGAAGGTGTGCTTGGTAGCGAGCAGGTCTTTGTATGCCAGACTCTCATTGGGGGCCTCCAGGGTGCGGAAAACAAGTGCTCCCATCAGCAGGAACAGCATGACCCCCGTTAGCAGGGCCAAGAGGGTGGGGCACCGCATGTTCTCCCTGTCGACCCCCCTGCCCCTCCAGGGTTAGGGTTCAGAGCTCAGAGTCCACGATCCGGTCGGACACTCAGGTCAGGATAAAGGGCACGGCTCGCCATAAACAGGAAGTTCCTTTTGAGAGGCACTATATGTGTGAGGGCTGAAATGTATAAACAAGGAACACAAGTGTTGTTGGAAGGCTGACAGATATAAACAACCTTATTTATACATGGGTGCTTAATATTCAATTAGTGATATGATTCTTTTACTGCTCTACATTAATCTGATAGCTTCACTGACTACAGATAAAGATTTTACATAAAACAAAGTCATAAAATGTTTACACTAATAAGCTCCATACATTATGTATTAGATTGAGCCTTACAACCTTAATATGATTGTTTCTGATTTTTTCCAAGTCTATCTAAAAACAGTACTTAAATGCTTATATGTACATTGAAAGACCATCTTTGTGAGTTTCCCCACTGTGGGATGAATGAAGGTATATCTTATCATCTTGCTCATACAGCATCTCCAATATTAGAAATAGGGGACGTGAGACATCAGACTTTCAGTAACAGTTTCAGTAAGTTTCAGTAACAGTAGTACAAAAAGTTTTATGAACATGTTTTTTCATGAAAGGCAGAAAAACCTGGGACCCCTGATCTCAAGGTTTGATCCCTGGCTCCTCCGGCCCAAATGTCAAAGTGAGCTCGGGGAAGACAATGAACCACAAATTGATCCAGATGGTTTGGCCAGTACCTTACATGGTGGCTGGTCCCAACAAGGTTTGAGTGAGTGTGAGTGTGTGTGTGTGTGTGTGTGTGTGTGTGTGTGTGTGTGTGTGTGTACAGGTGAATTGTAGAGTGCTTTAGAGTGAAAGTGCTCTATACATGCAATCTATTTACCATTCAAAGTGCTTTAAAGTTTCCACCTGAGAGCTGAGCAGCATTGATTTTAAATCTCAGGTTAGTTAATTTAAAAAAAAATTTTTTTTTTAAAAGGTTAAAATTGAAACAGCAGAGGCTCCAGCTCATGACTCAAGCTCCATTCCTCATAATGCAACTTGACCACAGACAGGTCTGAGATTCGGTCCAGTCAGGCCGCTCATGTCGCCTCGAGCTGCCAGCCTCACACAGAGGGACATACAGAAGTCTGTTTAATAAGTTCACTTCTTTCCAACTCCAAATGCAGTCCTTTGTTTCTTTTGTGTCGCGCTGACGTAGTGTGTGACGCCACTAAGGCCGAGGCCTGTTTAACTTGGAGTGTGTTGGGAGTCATTCCAAAAACAAACTGTATCAAAACCCTAAGTTAACAAACTTCAGAAGGTTTTTTTTTCCCACAGACTCACGACTCTAACGGTAAATAAAGGGCAGTGTGTTAAGAAGTTTATCCAATGTGATCGCAGTCAACTGTAGCAATATTGTAAAACTGAAAGGAACCATTCTTCACTTCCCAATGTTTTATGTGTTCAGTTTTATGAAAGCTGGTATGATGGTTAAAGTTGCATAAGGGAGAATGATTCAGACAGTACCTTTAGTCACAGATGTCAGGAGCTCATCCCATGTTACAGCCCCACAGATCAGGTGATGGAGAAATATTCCCACTGTGTTCAAGAGTGGAGGATTGTGGGTCCATTTCTTCCTCCTTCAAGCCATTTGGAGACTTCTAAGCATGAAGAAACAAACACATATGTAAGTTTACATGTAGCACAAAGGAAGAGAAGAGCTTTCCGATGGTGCGTTTCCCTGTGTCCCGCTCTGCCTCGACAGGGTATGAGCGGCATTAAAGAAGTGTTCACATCGTTCAGACTTTGTCATAATAACCACGGAGGGACTGACACACACCAGGCCGCCCTGCCAGCGCTCTCACAAACGATTAGACTTTGCCAAAACCTCCAAACATACATCGTGACATTAATTGAAAACATGTTCATCGCTTATCTTCATTTGGCTTCTAATGTTTTCTTTGAACTGTGTTTAGCTTTGAGATAGACACACACACACAGGACTGGGAGTTTTTTGCTGTGGGTCAGCCGGTCCTGGTCGTCTCCACGCAAACCTTGACAATGTTCTGAGATTTCCCAGAGTCTGGCCGACTGTTAGCATTCTGCGCTAATGGACTGTTGGCTTTGGGTTTGTGTGGACAGTGTGGCTCTCTGCCCCTGGCTTCCACACTGGAAGACATTATTAGTTACCACTGTCTAAACCTGCGATGGCATATTTTGATATTTTGCTAAGATATGAGTGAGGGGGGCTTAGAAAAGAGCAGGACTGTGGCTGATGCACGGTGATCTAAGCTCAAATTAAACAGTGGGGCAGGTGGGGAAATAAATCACGTGGCGGGCTGTTTGAAAAGAAGCACGAGGCTGAGAGAAGATGTACGTGAGCTATTCTTAGGTTTACATTAAGGAAGGCATAGAAGACAAATCTGATCAAACTGATCAAAAGATGAACCACAGAAGGAAAAAAAAAACAGCTGCAAGCCTTCCTCTCAACGTGATCTGCTTTAAGCGTCAGGTTTGGAAATAGCTGAGCCATCCTCAACAACCCAAACACACTTGAAGTCCTCCTCCACTAAAAAATGTGTTTTGGTTATTGTTACCTCACTTGGATGTTTGCGCCTCGCTGTGCTGAATGCACATTCATCTGCTGAAGGAGGAACGTTTCTCTGTGCTCGCTTTAAATCTCAGTTCAACACGTGTACATACCAGGATGGTTTGTGACACCACAGGCTACTGTGGAGCCAATTGAGATCCAATACACAGCTTACAAAAGTGTGATGTGGAAATGTTAAGAAATTTAAACTGAATATTTTTGTGGAAAAAAAGAAAGCGTAAGAGTATTTTATGTGCCTTTAAACGTGTGTGTGTTGGGGGGGGGGGGGTTTCAGCATTGTTTTATCAACTCAAAAACAGGTTTTCCTAATTTTATGAAAATTTTTCCATTAACATGATTTTGAACTGATGACAAAATGATCCATTTCCTTACTTGGAGTAATAATATTGCTTAGTAATTTATAGATTGTATCACCTTCAGCAAACGTGCACGCTCAGTCTCACAGGAAAGGGTAACTACTTTTATTCATATTAGATTTAAATAAAGTCAGAGGGAAAAAAACAAAAGGTTGATTTTGCTATTTCTATTATTTACAGATGCCACAGCGGGATCTGTGAGAATTCATGCAACTCTGAAACAAAGCCAGATTTTCCTGCTCTGGAGTAGCTGTATCGTTTCAAAAAGAGGCCTGTTGGTGAACGTGACAGTCAGCCACAGCCGGAGAAACAAAGATTTTGTCCCACCCCTTTATCTGTGCCGACAAACCTCAAGGGATGGATGTGATCGTGTGGATGAGAATGTCGTATCGACTGAAGAATTTACAGTCTGGGAGAAAAAGTTTCTTTGGATGTAATTACCCCCCCAATGTATTTGTCTCTCTTTTAGTTAGCCAACACTGACGTCAGAAGGAGGTCACATGTTACAACTCTGATTCTCTGGTTTCATGCTCTGGGAGAGAATTGTCCTCAAAAATAATGATAGGACTGTTGAAAGCTACAGAAGTAGCACAGGAAACGACAAATTGCTGGCATTTTGCTCTGAAGCAACAAAACCAAAAAAAATAAAAATAAATTAAAAATTAAAAAGCTTATCAAATGCTGCAGCTCTTAAAATATAGATTTAAGCTATGTTACGTTCTAAATTTTGCACTTAAATTACTGTGTTGTCGGCTGTGTCAGGGTTGAAAGAATTTATTTTGGCTGGAACGTCAGAGCAGGGGATTGATCATCTCTTTTTAAATCAGTGTGACAGTCTGCTACTGTACTTGGTAACCTATAATTAAAAAGAAAAAAAAGGAATTGTGGAGAAAAGGCCTAAGAGCCACACATGCAAACTGAATCTCAAACCAAGTAGCATGCAAGATGAAAATACACATTCCTGCTCATGAAGTGAAAATAAACAAGAGAATCATTCTCTTAGCAAAAACACTAAAATTAGAACTCTCAACATCCCCTTTAAAAGAAATCATTTTTGCATGTCTTACCTTCAGTTTGGAGAAATGTTGCTATCCAAGTTCGTCTTATGCAGCATGTGCCGTTCTCTCACCATTCAAGTACTCAGTGAGGAGATCTGTAAGTGTGTGTGTGTGTGTGTGTTGTGAAAATGCATGTGTGCATGTGTGTTTTCTCCTTGGAAGGTGTTCCCCCATTCTCGTGACCCTACATCACTCTGACAGAGGAGATCAGATCGCAGGAGGAGGAAGAGGAGAAGGAGGAGCATTACAGCGAGTGTGATTAAGTGCTGTCACTGTGGAGTAAGAGCAGAGGGCCCAGAGTTTCCTGAGCTGGATGTGGGGGGGCTTAGTTCACTAAATCCTCACCTTTCCAACTTCTGTCTTTTTGGGAAGTAAAAAGAGACACTTGTTTCTTCAAAGTCAGAGTTATGGTCACACAGTTTTTCTCGCACTTGAGGAGGAATTGCATTATGAAATAAAACAGCCTCTAAAGCTGAAAAGTCGAACTCTTCAACTGAATCTTTCATTTTCTTTGATCCTCTAAAGCTTTCAGCACATTCGCACAACGCGTTCATGCGTTGGTAACTGCGGAAATAATTATGTGATTAAGTCAAGATATTCCACTAAAACACTTCATTTAGACTGGACTCACCCCACACAGCTGACAGCAGACCAAAGAGACCTTAGATCTCAACATGAAAGTACACAGCCAGACTTATCCGACTCAAAGGTGCTTAAAGCTAAATTAATCCAAAAGAGAGACAACAGTTAAATTAAGTCTTTTATTCTAGCCGCAAACACAATGCAGATACATTCACATCAAAGTGTTCAAAACAAGGCAACAAATACACAGTGAGCTTCCGTCCTCACAGTCCAACAATCCCACCTCACTGCCAAAAGACTACAGATCCCAGAGATATGAAGGCAGCTGAAAGGGAGGCGAAGTGTGTGTGTGTGTGTGTGTGTGTGAGGGTGTCAACATGGCAAATGAATGGCGATGGCATCGAGTCAGGGCAGCAACAGTCCACACTGTTCTGACTGAGTCAACAAACCAAGGCTGAGCGAGAACGACTACCTCTAAAAAAATGTAAACATAAAAAACCCCAAATCACTCCACACTTTTAACACAAATACGTCAAAGACCTTCAGCTGAAATAATCTCAAAGGTTACTGAAATAGAGCTCAGCAGTGTTTTAAAAGATAGGTTCACATTTTTTCAAGTCTGTCTTAAAAGATGCTAATATGTACAATGAAAGAATTACGGTCTCTTTAATTATCGTTCCTGTATATACTGGTCATAAAGAAAACAATTTCACAACAATTTCAGTTCAATTAATGGAGGACAAGACGCACAGTCCAATTTTTAAAGGTAATATGAGGCTTCACCAAGTTTGGAAAATCAAGCAGGTATCTTCAAAAATTCCTCCAACCAGAAAGAGTAAATGCTGTCTACTGGAAACCTAAAGAAACTATACAAAAGGTTTGGCAAATTTTTCGACTTCAATTTTGGTGAATTTTGACCCATGAATTCACAAGATTGACCAATAGCAAGCTGTGCTGACCGTTGAGGGTACGGAGTGTCCAAAATGGATGAAACTGTAGCTTATTAGCTGTGTTGCACTAGTCTCTTTTATTTAACCTTCTCTGTCACATAAATAAAAGTGGATGTAGATATCAGAGTATTAACTGCTCAATACAAAGCAAGACTTTGAGAATGTGTGAAAATATCCTTTAAAAAACTGGTCAAACCTTGCAAGCAAGCAAAGTGGTGAGATCCTGTGTTACAGGGCATAACACAAACTGTACATCATCTCCAAATTTATCTACAAAATCTACAGTGTACATACATGTGAGCTACTGATGTCTACAACACAGTAGCAAATGTGCAAGAACCAAAAACAGTTCATATCAATCAAATAAATTACATCTGATCAAATAAAGAAGCCAAATTCATTAATCTGCATGCTCTGCTAATAACATAAAGCTTCAAATGTTAGTTTTTGGTAAATGAGGACCACTGTGTGCTTGTTAGTGTTAGACAGAGAAGCAAAGCAGCAGAAGGAAAGAGAGAGCGCAGTGTGTATCACCATACATGGAGCGGAAACCAACGCAGGTTACACTGAGTCATAGACATGCTCGCCCCCCCCCCCTCTCTCTCTCCCACACACACATACACATATACAAGCAGTAACATCAAGATGAGGACACACATGTTCATATTCACAGCTGACATCTGACACACACACGCTCAATATGCCTTCACACAATCTTCATAAACGCATGTCCTCTACTTAAACACATTCAAGTGTCCATAAATAAGCCACCTCAAGAATTAAAAAGAAAAATTATATGTCACATTTTCACAACAGGCCTGTCTTGGCTTCATCCTTTAGGAAAACAAGTCAAACTTATCTTGATAAGCACTTAGAAAAGCATCAACCAGGCACTGTTTCATTCAAAGTGGGCTAGACCCATAAGTTAATTCTGAGTTACTAAACAAACTAAAACTAAACAGTCCCTTTGGAAAAGTGGTTGTTAACTTCAACAAACATCAACAAACATCACAAAATCACCACCTCCGTTCCTAAATATATATGTGGGTGTGAAATGACATCATTAGCAAAGTCTCCACACACCAATTAGAGGATAAACTAGTGACCATTAAGACATTTTAGATCAACAGTGGAGGTGTTTATTCTGCCAGTGCAGGCCCAGTTACCTGCACATACTGTATGTACATGAGTCCATGAGTGATTGCAGCACTTTTAAACTGGTCCTTTGTTGGTTTTGAAGTGCTTCAGGTTGCTGGTGACTGGTGTGTCCCTGTATAGCTGCTGTCATCCATCACCGATGCCAAACCACAGAGGTCAGTTCTTTCCACCACATCTGTGCTGCAAAAACATGAAAAATTTAAGACGATATTTTAATCTTTGATAGAGTTAAAATTTTAATCAAATAAAAAGAAAACCATTATGATTTAGTACAATATTTTCACTTGTTTAGAAGAATGTTTTCAAGAGAAGTGATTATATATATATTTTTTTATTTCTGGAGGTTACCTGTCACTGTGTTTTCAATCCGTCTCCTCCTCCCTTCCTTGGTTTTTCTGAGGGACAGGTACAACAGCTGTCCCTAACAAACCTCTTCTCACAATGTAAGGACATGAGGGGCCACTGGGAATGTCTGCAAAACCTGCAGGATGGGAAGAGGCGGAAACAGAGGCATAAATAAGAGCATTAGTGGACAGCAGATGATTGTCTGAGTGTGAAAGCAGAAAAGTAAAGAACATATCAAAAGAGAAAGTACAGAGAGAAAACACAAACAAAAGCAACAGGAACACTGTTTTCTGTACATCAGAAAGTCATGACCAAGATTCAGATATTCAGAGATCCATGGACACTATTATTTGCCAACCAACATTTAGCCTAATATGAACTCTAAAGTTAGTCATAGTATTATGCAATGTCTGGGAACACAAATGTAATCATGTCAAGCCACTTGCTGTTTTTGTTATGCCAACAAACTTCTGACCCTAACTTTTTAAAAGTCTTGGCTTTCACAGCAGGGCTATAATTTTAACAATGGTCACATTGAATATTCTGCTTTTTGGTTTTGTTTGTCAGAATGGAAATCCACATCTCTCTCATTAAAACTGCTTTTTTGTTTGAACAAATATGAATTATGGGAAAGACACTTCTTTGCTGTCGGACTCATATTAGGATTATATTATATCTATGGTTCCAGTAAAGATATAGAACTGAGGAAATGTTTATCTGAGCTTAGCAACAAGACTGGAGGCAGAGAGAAACTATGAGTCTTGCTCTATCAAAAGTGAAAACAATATCTCTTCCAAAAACTTCCAAAAAGTTATTTGAGGACATATCAACATGAGGCATATCTTGTTTACATTTAGTCAACAAAGGATCTAGATTGTAGGTATGACACTTCTTTTCACTGAAAATGTGAGAATAATAGAGTAACGAATGTGTTTGAACAATTTCACTCAAATCCAAAAATTACTCATGCCTGGTGCTTTAGGTGAGGTCAGTTGTCCTTCTTTTCACCCCACAGACTCACAGCTTATAAAGTTACCTTTCATGACAACTTCCGGCAATCCATAGGGTTCATACTCTGTGTCATCAAAGGCGGCTGACAGCTGTGTCCTGTTACGGCGGATTCTTTCAGCGAGATGGGCCGGGTCAGCAGGGATGGGGAAGGAACCTGAAAACAGCATCTTGTCTCCTAACCCTGCTCCCTCAGGTGATGCTACAGGAGAGAGAGAAGGGGATTCCACCAACTCCTCTTCATCTTCCTCCTCCTCAGTCTGTGTGTATGCACAGTGGACTTCAGATGCTGTTGGCGCACTGCAAGGATAAAAACTCTCCTCTGTTTGACTGCTGACACTTTTCATTTCTGTCCTAACGTCTCTGTCTGAGTAATCATTGGTTGTGGTTGTGTTTATGTCACTGGTTGCTCTGGAAGCATCTGGTTTGGCCTCAGTGTTCCCCATGTGACACTTGGGTGTTTTGGTCTGCTTTGGTCCTGAGACTTTGTGGGACTCTTTGGTGACATGTTGCTGACCCATTTTCTCAGATGACATCTGGATAACTTCAGCATCACTTTTCTCTTTGTGTTGTGTTTGGCAAGTATTTGGCTGAAGTAAGAGGTTGATCTCCCAGTTTTCTTTTTCAGAGTCCTGAGTTAAGAGAAAAACAACGATTAAAGGCATCATCCTATAAGAGAACAACAATGTGTGCCTAATAATTGTAAGTCAATACCATCAACTATAGCATTTTTCTCTAGTAAAGATAAGTTCTTACTCCTTCTAAATGAAGAACATTTATATAGCTATGGGTTTTCTGCTCATATATTGCTCGAAACCCTGATATAAACAGCCTAAAACACATATACTAATATAGCAGCAATATGTAAGAGACTGAGGATTCAAAAAAATACCTTGTCATTCTGATTGTATTCCTGAAGTGCTGCAGTCTTTTTAGAGGGATGGAGACTCTTTGGCTCAGGAAGGTTGCTGTGCTGCAGTCTTGTAGTAAAACCAGAAAAAAAACGTTAATTCAAAGCAGCACACAAAAGAAGCCTGTACATACTCATACATTAAACTTCACATTATCACCTTTTATATAAACCTTAGGCAGCCTCAAATGGAAGTTATTGTCATTTTCATCACCTCCTGATATGAGTGTGTTACCTGGAGAACAGCATGTGGCCCTGCAGTTTGTTGGATGAGCGGGAGAGGATTAATTCATCTTCTCTGATGATTGTCACATTACCAGGGTCGGTCTCAGTCGGCTGTTGTTTTGACTGAGACTGTCCGACAGCAGAGATCTGATCCTGGGTCTCAGACTGGCTGTCTGTGTTTTGAAGGAGCTGGTCCAGTGTTGGGGCTGGTTGGGAGGCCAGTCTCCACACAGCAAGTTCCTTGGCCTGCTGCTGGGTCTCCTCGGAGAGAGCCCGTACCTTCGTTTGGAGCTCCACCACCTGGACAGAAGGGGAAAGACAGGACAAACAAACTGAATCTAACAGATATTCCAAATAAAACTCAATTAATAAAAATGCAAGGCTGCATACATTTTCGTCTTTACACAGTGATTCAGATAACTGGTAATATTTAATAAAAATGGTGGTAAATGAAATGATCATGTTTTTGTTCTTATTTTAAATTCATGGATGTGTATTTAGTTTCCTAGTGAGATTAAATATTTCATTTTCCTGTCTACATGACTGACTATTTTTGTCACTCTACTTCAGTAAAACATGTCACATCATTGTTGTAATATAAAGAGTTAGTACAAAATCACTACCTGTTGCTGTAGGTGCTGCATCTGAAGCTGGCACACTGCCTCCAGATCTTCTTCATTTGTCGTACTCCTACTGTCTTCCCTTTCTAAATTTCCTCCTTCATCTTGACCCCTCTTCACATCCTGCAGCTGTGACTGTTGTGTTTCAGCAGTGATGTTATTCAGTACACTAGGTGATCTCTGCTCCACCAAGCAGGGTAGAGAAGCATTTCCTGTGTTTTGGCTTTGGTTGATTGGTTCTTCTTGGTTTTCACTGTCAATGTGTAAAGCTTGGGTGCTGGTGTCTGAGACAGTCAAGCCCAGTATTCTTTGTTTCAGCAGCTGATTCTCCTGTTGGAGAGCGAGCAGTTCTGCAACCACGTCTGCTGTTCCTCCACACTTGGTCTCTTCTATCACACAAGCAGAGTCACGGTTACTCTGAGTCTTGTCTACAAAGTCTACAGAGCATGGATGCTGTTCCTCTGACCATAGAGCTTCATTGTCATTAACAGGTGTTGGTCTTTCACCATCAGATGTCACAGTCTCTTGTTGGCCTGCATCTCTCTGTGCATTGGAGTTACTGTCTGCCGGTGAGTTTGTAGTGAGGAATGTGACAGCACATTCCTTTTCCTGGTTTGGCTGAAGCTCTGAGATCTCCACCAACCTCTCATCTTGTGTCTCTTCTTTTTGTTCCCCATCCTCTACCTCTTTACCGGTCATCTCCTCTCTTCTTTTCTCCTCCACTCCGTCTTTTTGGGTCTTAAGTGAATCCAGTTCTTGCTTGTAGTGCTGCAGTTCCTCTCCCTGTTTAAGGAGGGCACTCTCCTTCTCTTGCAGCTCAGTTAGAAGGCCAGATATGTGCTGACTCTGCATATCAAAGGCCATGGTAAGCTGCTGGGTCTGACTTGTCACCTGAGGAGAAAATAAAGATTGAAGGAAAGAATAGAGAACATGTTGATTAGAAACAGGTAATAAGCCGCTACAGGCTTACATTTTAATAAGCATTTAGTGTTTTAAGAACAGCTGCACAGCACATATTAAAAAGGCAAAATACTCTCAATACTTGTGTTGACAAGTCTCCACTGAAAAACTTATAAGCTTCCTGTATTGTGTCAGTTCTAACATTTGCTAATACCTGTTAGCTGTTAACTTATCTAAAAAGCAAAAGTCAGCTAAACTCACTAAAGTTGTGAGTGCATGCGGTAAAGTCAGTACATTTAAATGACCTTTGCCACTTGTACATCAGGGGGACACAGAAAGTTCAGGTCATCTTATTTAACTCTCAGCACTGTTTACACAATGAGTTCAGTTTGCTTACATCAGAGGTGGTAAAAGATATATGAGGTATTTTATTCCATCAGCTTTTGGCTTCGTAAACAAGGTCTAATTGAGCTTGTTCCCCTGACTTCTGGCTTTTTTTTAACATTGATTTCTCAGGTAGTTTAGGTGACATTAAACAATGACATTTTGTCCTTGGCCATACTTGCCTTTTTTGTGAGCTGGCTACTTACAGTCTATGTGTTATGGTTTAGTTTATCAAGTAGTGGTAGTCTGTATCAATATCAAGTGTTTTCTGAGACTGGACAAACCTAATGACCTAATCTGGATATCCAGCATTATTTACCTGGCTCTGTAGGGCCTCCAGTTTAAGCTGGTACTGGTTAGCACGTTCTGCCTCCTTTGCATTCTCCTTCTGCAGTTTTTTCACCTGTTTTTCCAAATCTGAAAGAGCAGGCTCATCCTTCTGGACATCAGAAAGTGCCTTACTGTGGTCTGGCAGGGAGGACCCTATCAGATAGTTTTGTCTGGTGTCTTCCAGGTCAGAGGCCATTTGAGGTGAGCATTTATCATCTATCACTGTTGTCTCTTCTTGGATGAGATCTGCTGTTTCCTGAGATACAAGCATGTTGCGTTGGTTGGTGGACTGACAGAAGAGGAGGTGCTGCTCTGGCAAAGGGAGGAGCTTGTTGTCGCAGTGAACCATGTTGGAGTTGAGTTCATCATCATGGAGGGTCAGGTACGTCAGAGGGCTGTTGGCAACTGAGAATTTCTCCTCTTCCAGTGAATCTTCTTTTCTTCTGCGCTTTAGATCTTCCAATTCAGCTTTAAGTTCGTCCAGTTTCATGCTCAGCTCTTTCTTTATATCTATGTCCGTGTTTGTTGTTTGATTCCTCTCCTCTTCTTCCCTCTTTCTCTCTTCTTGTTCTAAAGCCAACTGGGCCTTCACCTCTGCTAGCTGCTTCTTGAGCTGGATATTAAGCTCTACCATTTCACTCTCCCGGTCTTCTGGCACTTTGTTATTCTCCTCCTTCTGCTCATCTCTGTCATTATTTTCCCTGTCCTCCCTTCCTCTCATCATGTCTGTCTCCAAAGCAGCCATGGCCTTCCTCAACCTCTCTGTCTCAGCCTTCTCACTGTCCAGCTGTGACCTCCATTCCTTGTCCTGCTCCTGCTTCTCCACAGACTGGTTGGCAAGTTTGCGGCTGAGCTGCTTGAGCCGGGTCCTGGCTTCTGCCTCGGCCCGTCGTTGGGCTTCCAGGTCATCAAGTCGTTTCTGCAGTTCTTCACGTGCATCATGTAGCTCTGAACGCAGAGAGGCATTCTCCCTCTTGAGGTCTTCAGAGGCCTTAGCCTGCTCAGACTTGAGAGAAGGTGTCTTTTCAGCAGTAAGGGTCAAATTGCAAGAACCACCATCTACAGAGGTGTTGGTGGGTGCACCAGCAGCAGAGTGAGAGGAACTAGAGAGTACATGATCAAATGTGGGATGTTTGTTTGTCCCAGAGCTGTCACTTCCTATCGTCTCATTGCTACTCTTGTTCTCCTCCTCGGTACTTTTTCTTCTGTGTCCTTCCCCTTGTAAACACTCAGAGTCTGGGGAGATGAGGACATTGATGTGCTCTGAGTCAATGCCTTCTCCTGGCTCTCTGTCAGAGGGGTAAGATGCAGTGAAGTCTGCCCTGTTCTTATCCACGTCCTCTTCGTTCCTCTGCTCACCAAGGGTGGCAGCAGTGGGCCTCTTGATTTGAGTTGCCGGTCGAGAATGAAGAGAGTGAGAAGGTTGAAGGGAGAAACTCTGTCCAGCAGGGTAAAACTGAACAGGTTGTACAATCGGGGGTGGGGCAGCTTTTTGTTCTAGAGTTAGGAAAGAGACACAAACAGCAGAATAAAAGATGATTTTTTTAAGACAGCTGGAGCCTTAAGAAAACAAGTAAAGAAAGAGATTATCTGTCTCTTTTTAATGAAGATGCATATTACTATAATAGTTCATTGTATATTGATTTGAGAAAATGGATGATGCATCATTGACCAGCAGGAGGCAGCACTGGGATAGGAGGGGAACGAGCATGGCACATACCATACAGAATACATGAATGTCAAGCACCTCAGTCATTTGGACTCGTTCAGTTAAATAATTAATGTCCATCTTTTTTTTTCTTTACAAAATTAGAAGAGGGCAGCATAATTATATGAAGTCCACCCGAGGACACTGGTTCAAGCCCCTGTGTTAACAAATGTTCGCATTGCAAGACAGTGAATTCGTGCCAACTCTTGACCACTGACTTCACTGTGGAGGGAGGAAAAGAGAAGGAAAATCTCTCTACACAAACATATCAAGTTCAACACAACAAGTTCAAAAACATATCACATTAGTGTTAATGATTATCAGCAAATATCCCATGACTAATTAATCTTATGGATTTGTCCTCTCTCCCACCCACAGCTAGCTTCTCACCCTGCAATTCTTTGAGGAGACGAAGGGCGTCGGCTCGCTCCTCTGCCAGTCTCCTCCCCTCCTCCTCCAGAGCTCGCTCCTTTTTCCTGCTCTGCTCTAGACTCACTGCCACACCCTCGGCCTCACGCACAGCTTCCTAATGCGAGGATAAAAAATACAAATGAGGTGGATTGAATCCAGTCAAATGGAACAAAGCTCTATATTCCATGTTATTTAGGTCTTTAAAAGAACTGGTCAGATAGTGGTCAGTATGCGTGTGTGTGTTTTTCTACAGGGCATGTGCAATTGCCAGTAGATAGGAGGGGCAGAGTGAGAGGACACTGTCCACTATTCGATCGATCATTATCAATCGTGGATTTAAGTTGTTCTTTTGGATGGTTAAAAAAAAGCTATTGCCCACCAAGCAATAGTCTAAACACTGTCATGTTTGTGAGAGGGTGAAAAAGTGAGACAGAGCGAGAGAGGGCCATGCAGCTCCAAAGAGAAAATCAATATGTGGCAGGTGGTGTTGAAATTGTAGCAGGCTGCCACACATAAGTGAATATATGGGAAACCCTGGTTGAAACTTTACTACCCATAACAATGGTCTGCTCCAAGACAGAAATTTGAATTATCTGTTTGTTGACATTAGAACCTCTACATCAGCCTCTCCCTGAATTTCCCCTATGGGGGATCAATAAAGAACTATCTTATCTTAAAATATGTCTACTTGATGCATGTCCATGATTGTAGATTGATTGACACACAATTGTCTTTATTGTCATAATACATGTCATGATAATGGTTGTATTTAGAACTAGAAATCTGTTTAAAACTAAGACAGTAATAGCTCTATAAGAAAATTGTACAATTCTACTGAATGTCTTATCTTTAATATTTGCACCTGGAATGTTTATATTTGTGCAGCAGGACTTCTATGTAAGGAATAACTGTGTAAGAGTTGTACTGTATAATATCTATGTATCGAGAGCTACATATAAACACAGTGTCACATAGCAACAAGGCACAGAAAACAAGTCACACAAGGAGGCAGCATTAATGCTGATGTTGCAAGCTAGTATACACGTAATGAGCTGTTACAAACTACTTTGGAGTGTTACATATCTTCTGCAGTCTGGCCGTATTGAGCTTTGGTCTGCAATTTTAAAACAGTCTTAACAAAGGCTTTTTCATGCATAAGGACACTAATTTTTTGTGTATGCAAGTTCAGCAGCTTACCATCCATACTTAGTATTTCACAGTTGTTGTTTTTTTCAAGAACAGGATATGAAGGTTCATTCCTTGCCAAAGTGACTGGTAGGCGAGGGACATTACATTACTACCAGACTTTTCTTTTTAGCTCTGTGAAATGCTCTTTAATGCTAAACCTTTATTTAATCATAATAGGCAGGATGCAGCTGGATGATTGAAGATGCTTATCATTTATTTATAATTTGTTTATTATCACAATCTTAGACTAACCAACTTGACTGACATATGGCAGATTAAAGTGTTGTTTAAAATTTTAAAAGTTCATTATATACCAACTGCTCAGCTAATGAATAATTGACACACGCAGACCTTGACTCACTAGACTCAGGAATATTGCTAGTGTGTGTGTGTGTGTGTGTGTGTGTGTGTGTTACCGTCAGCTTGGCTTGTGTTTGTGCCTCTTTCTTCTGGCTCTCCTGCAGCTGTCCCTCTGTCCACTTCAGTTTCTCTTTCAGAGTCTCCAAATCTTTGTCCAACGCCTGCTTCTGTAGAGTCAACTGGAAGGAAGATATTATGATTCAGTGGCTGCTAGAAAACAGGGAAAATGAAAACCAAGAGAATTGGAGAGAAATGACACAAGAAAAAGATTAAGGTAAGAGGTAAAAACAACACAGAAGAAATGAATGGCTGTTGCTGTAGATGCAGATATCAGGATCAACGCAGGGGACGGGAAGCGGGAGAGCAATCAGTGATCAATAAGCTGTGTCTAATGTATTGTTTACCTCTCTGACCAAAGTAATGAAGACCTAACAGGCCAATCAGCTTCCCACCAGTGCTCATTCTATAAAGCTTCACTGCACTCCCCATTAATTCTACACATTACCTGATGCCATGGTATATATGAACAGTTTTAAAGGTAGTATTGCTGTAGAGTTCAGTATTCAATCCAGTTGATGGGTTGTTACCTGCATTACTTCCTCAGCCTTTTTATATTTATTATTCTTGTGTCTTCATGTCATGTTGGACGAATACACAGCATCTCACAATGGCTGTTGAGGTGGTCATTGACTAGACAACACAGGCTTTGTTCTATAATATTTATTGATCCAATAACTATAAGGCATTTTTGAGACTAAAGCAAAGTTCATGACATATGTAATGTTCTCAGTAAGTAGTTCATTACTATTGAGACAAGTAGCAGGGACATTGTAATTTTTTCCCTACTTCCTGCAACAAATTCACTGCTCATGAATTATATCTACATGCAAACCATGTCAACAGATTTGATTTGGTTTGCAAATTAGATTTTTCTGTGACAGCAGAGGTTTTGGAGAATTTCTTGGGAGAATTTCCGCAAAAAAGGCACAAAAGGCTGTATTGCACTGTCAGCAGTTGAATATCTCTGATTTTATATTGTCAATTCAACACAACTGTGCCTCCACTGTGTTCACTCTCTGTAGGCTTATCAGATATAACAAGATACCATCTGCATGGTTTACAAAGGGCTTTACAAAGGAACACTGTGGGTAGAATGAATGCTCATTGTTAAGACTTTTTACACCATGTCTAAAATCATAGGAATTAAGGTCAACGTTCACCATTGCACTGATAAAAAAATAAATACAACAGCATTCCTACACGTAAAGGAAAAATTCAAGTAAAAAGAAAAAGAATACAACACTGTTTTTAAGCAGAAACACACTCTTCCCTCTTTGCATTCATGCAACTCGCCTCAACACACCTTCATACATATCTTCCATCTACTCCCTCATCACCCTCATCCTGCAGCCATGCCTTCATGCCTCTTTTAGTGAAAACTCAGTATTTCTCACACACAAGTTATGAGTTTGTTTCACGCTTCCATAACCAAAGCATTCTGCACCACCAAATGTAGTCACACGGTCATTACCTTCGCTGATTAACCTTTCCACTGAGGAGAAACCGAGAGGAAAGGAGGACGAAGCAGAGAGGAGAGTGGGTGGGGGAGAAATAGGAAAACACAGAGAGCAAGACAGTGAAACGAAGAGCAAGAGAAAACAACAAGGGCATAAAGCAAGCGTGGGAGAAGAAGTGAGGCAAGTTATTGACCTTTGGTACAAGTACTAAAAGTCCCAGGAGAAAGAGAGAAGGGATAGAGACAGAGAAAGCAGGAAAGAGAAATAGGAAATAGCTGAAAAAACAGAGCATATGAACCAAAACGTAAACAACCTGTACAAAATCTATTTTTTTGTTTTAAGTTTCCAGTGTTGATGCAGATCTGATTTAAAGGCTTAATCTTGATGAATGTATGAAACTTGCTTGCCTTGTTCATGTGCATGATTTTTGGCTGTGTGTGTGTATTTACCTTGTCAGCCTGGGCCTGCAGGGCGTTGTGGAGCGTCCTGGCCTGCTGGAGCTCCTGGTTGAGCTTGTTCACCTCTTGCTGATGCTGCTTTTCCAGAGACTGCCTATCCTTCTGAAGCTCTGTTAAATCCTGGAGGCAACACACAGCAAAAATCTGAGCCTCTATATTTAACTGTACTGTGGTACAAATGTATTTGACAGGATGAAAAGGAATAAAAAGCAAGTTGGACACAAATATGAATTTTACTTCCTTTAGTTGTTTCTCATAGATTTTCTTTTCTTTCTCTCAATCTTTCATTCCTCTCTGTCTCACCCTCTGATGTTGTTTCTCCAGCTCTTTAGAGCGTTGTTGGTGTTGCAGTCGGCTGCTCTCTGCATTTTGCCTCTGACACTTCAGCTCCTCCTGTAACTGCTTCAGCCTTTGCTCAGCTCCTGATGCCTGCCACACAAACACACAAAACATATTGGCTTTGATACTGACAATAAGACGGGGGAGATCTTCACTGCCATCATGGGCTTAAAGGGTGTATCCCGCTAAATATACTGCAATTACTGCACAGTACTTAGTTACATATTTAATTATTCTCAAGTGTAAATGTAAAATTGTCAAATTTATGGGCATATTTGTGTCTTTGATATATAAATGT
The DNA here is from genome assembly GCA_037975185.1 of Centropyge bicolor. Taxonomy (NCBI): domain Eukaryota; kingdom Metazoa; phylum Chordata; class Actinopteri; family Pomacanthidae; genus Centropyge; species Centropyge bicolor. The sequence goes on from JBBMOC010000002.1 coordinate 8,388,741, forward strand.
CACTTCTCTAACCCTGTTTTATCAACTTGCTTTTATGTGATGTGTTTTTAACACATTTGTTGTATTGTTTTCACATTGTTCACCTCCTTTAAACTTGTAAAGCTGATTAATGTTCTGGATTTGGCATTCTACCGTCAGGAAAGCACTAACACTTTTAGAGCTAAGCATAGTTACTCTTAACAAACAAGACAATTAATGAGAGAATTGGCAGCCTCTGCCAGTCTCTCCTCTGCATTGTACATTGTTTGCATAAAGGTTAGATTTGATAAAATAGCCGCTGGATTGTTTTACAGGCCACAACAGAACAAGGGCACTATTTTTTCAGCTCAGCCTTTCCAAAGTTCATGATAATAATTGATAGTGAAAGTAGTAAAATATTCCCAACATGTTTGTCATTTTCAAGGAAGTCGAAGAGAAATGTATTGACAAATAAGGACAACGCCCATTTCATTCAAAAACAACAGGGATTATGGGACATACAGAACATTGCCACTGGTATGAAACACATTTGTTGTCGAAAGTAATAGCAGTGGTACGACCAGTTGTATCAGTAGTAGTAGTGTGTGTTTTTACCCGTTCACTCTCCTGAGCCATGCGTGTATGTGCCAGGCTAAGTTCGTCACGAGCTCTCTGAGCACTGAGCTCCTTGGCAGCAAGCTCCTTCCTGGTTTGCACCATTTCGTTTTGAATTGACTTCAATGTTGTGGCCTTCGCATGCAGCTCTTCTTCCAGAGTGGAGACACGGCTCTGCAATGCTGATAATGACACTGGTGGATGGAGCAGACACACAGAGTACAAAATCATTTTTCAGAAGAACTCATTTCACCTGAACATCTTTTAAGCACAACACTGAGAAAATATTTTAGATTAAAGGTACCGTACATGTTTATGAAAACAAAAACAAGGGTCAAAATACTGATTTCATTTTAAAATCAAAATCTTTCAGGTAAATTAGTCATAAAAATATTTGAACCGCAGTCTAAGAAGGATGTAAACGGTAGTTCCCAAAATGTGGAAATGTGTATCAACAGTATCCCAAGAAACCCCTGATTTCTTACAACTAACTACCAACAGTCAAGAACACAGCAGCAACACACAGCCATGGTCTCCACAAATGGGGTCAATCCATACCAACTAGTTTATTGACAACCACAGCTGTTGCCTGTGCATGCCAGGCTGATGATTTCCAAAGCCAGGGATGAAATCAATGTACTGTTTGTCCAATATGTCGTTCTGTAGATTTTTTCTGTTTTTCCTACATGAAGAGCTGCTACACATTGAAGTATCTATAATTACTATTATTGTTGCCATCTTCACTTGACTAAACAGAAAAAACAATCAATTAAAAATATGTAATGTCTTTTACCATCTATTCTTACATCTATTTTAGTATATATTTTTCTTTTACAGATATAATTATGATTGCAATTTGTTGTACTACTAGTCTAAAAACGTAGTATTGCTTTCTATGATTTTTACATCTATCATATACAACCCATTAGAAAGTAAATCTAAATAAAATCCTGGTATGACTTAAATTATAGGTGGAGAGGAGCATGATAAAAACAGCAGCAAAAAGCCAGCAAAAAAGCACACCTAATGTAAACACTGCATCGTCCCTCCCCCTCGGTGTCCCAGCAGATAAAGAAGCAGTTATTGTTTCACATTGAACTGTCCCCATCCTCCTCTCAACACACACAGAGCAGAGCTGAGAGAAAGAATAGTACAACAAAACAAGTCTACTAATGGCCACTCAAATCATGAAGCTGGCCAGGGAGCAAACAGAGGAGTCTACAGCTGAGCCAGTGATTTCTACACAACCTCTTATGTAACAGGTGTTGTTGATGTTATAGAGTACATGAGATTCAGCATGATCACATTGCTTCAGTTAAGCTAAAGTTGTCACATGAAAGCTTCAAACTAAACCAAAATGAACAATATTTCATTTAAGTCTTTAGCAGCTTGGGGTTGAGACCCACAGACGGGCTCGGAAGTCTAAGTATTTAGAGATAGACTAAGACATGGTAGGTTTTCCTCTTTTCACATCAGCATTTGTTGACACAACACAAGAAAATTCTTATCATTTCAGGCCTTCCAAAATCATTCATTGGCTAATAAGCGATAGTCAGCTCCAAGTTACTCTGACCACAGTTTGCTGGTCATCTCTCAGTCAAAATTCAAGACCAGCTGCAGCTGAGTTTCTGCTGCTGTGGCCCCCAGGCTCTAGAACAGCCTTCCTATTGACATTAGGTTGGCCAACAATGTTGACTTTGTAAACAGCATCTGAAACCCTATTTGCACTGACAGTGTTTTTATTGATGTCTGTAAAATGCTGTACAGATCCAAAAATCCAAAATTAAAGGCAAAATTATGAAATGAAGGGCTTGTCTCATAAAGCCCCTTCAAATCGACAACAGCCATTAGTAAAACCCAGAATCTGTTTACTTCAGTCCAGCTGGGTCCAATTCACACTTTGTGCAGTTATCCTGCTAAATTTATTAATCCTGCTTAGGGAGACAGCCTGCCGGCCTGAACTGTCTGTATTTTTTCAAACTGCAAAAGGGCAACACCCAGTCACCAAGGTGACCATTAACCATCCCCACTCACTGTCTGTCTCTGTCCTGTAGTCCTTCTCTTTCCCACAAACCCCCTGCTCAGACTGGACTTGACTGATGACATCAGTGCAGGGCATTTGGGGAGAGGACGGGGTTCGTTTTCTGGCTGCTGGCCTAGAGTCATCTCGTTCCCATGGAAACGCAGACAAGGGAGTGAAGAAGGAGTCCGATTGGTCGGATGGATGGCGATGGGGTGTGTTCTTGTGTTGTTGTCGTGGAAGCGAGGCCGTGGCCACTTCAGAGAACTGGAGTCGCTGCTGAAGGCAGGAGAGAAGGATTAGATAAAGTGACAAAGAAGAATGTCAGGATATCAAAGTAGAAGGAACATATGGGCAGAATTTACGAACAGCAGGGCTCAAGGGTTGAAGCCCTTTAAACTTCAAGCACTTAAACTAAAACAGCACTTCACTGAAGAATGACTCATTGCTGTTATATTCATGACTCTTCCTGAGGAAAAAATTGACTCTGTACAGCCCTACCACACAGTGAAACACTTTCAAAATAAGACAAAAGAGTGTGGAAGCTGAGGGAAAAGTCACAAATCAGATGTTAAGACTAAAGGTAATAAATAGGGTGGTAGTTAGTAGATATTCTATAATGTTCTTACTATTGACAAATGCCCTGAAAATACAAAAAACAACAATTATTAATGATTAGATATAATTATAGTCAGAATACTGAGTTTTTTAAAGAATGAAAGATTCAGTAGGAACCGGTGGGCTTTGGTCTGAGAGCCACAGAGAGGATGGGAATGTCAGAAAGTATTAGGAGACAAACTAACACATTGTTGGTTTTGGTCCTTTTATGGAATGTGTTGCTGATAAGAAAAACCTAATGTCAGCCATATCTTTTGACCTGGCAGGCTTGAGGTGTGCCTTGCTGTTAAAAAAGGAGCCATAACAGCAGCACTGTTGTTAATTAGTTAATTAGTGGAAGAAAGAAGAAAACGAGAAAGAAGGTTCTGTTTAACTGACATGAAATGATCCAGTTCCTACAACTACAGAAGTACTGCTTTAAGCTAAAACCTACATTGGTCTTGAACTCGCCTATGCATAGCTCAGCATAAAAACATATTGGTACTTACTCTGATGTTTGGTGCCCGACTCTGTCCTTCATCTCTATGTCCTGGCCTCTCCTCCTTTCGGCTCCCTACAGGGCAAAAACACAGCATATGGATAGATTGGACTTTGCACCTAAACCACCAAAGCTGAACAGAAACAACAGTAGTGAAGAACCCAGCTGGTTTACTGACAAGAGAGGAAAAAGAAATACAACAATCCCCTGAGAGTGAAGGGTTGGGAGAGAGACAGGCGCTAAGGGAGTTTATTTATAACCTCTCTGCTCCGTTGGGAGCCTTGTGGTTTTTCCATTAAATTTTCCAAGCTATACAGTGCATTAATGAAAAGACAGGGAAGAGACCAGCAGTGATAATAAACACAGGAGTCATAGAGTTACAGGACTGTACCACTGTGTTCCCAGGGCGAGGCTGTATTCCAACAGGGTGTAGAAAACAGAGTGGTATCTGCTGGCCTGGTGCTGTTCTGCAGCTTCTCCAGCTCTGCCTCCAGCCTGTGTGAGAGAGAGGGATGAGAGAAACAAAGGGAAAGAATTCACTGTGGGCAAGGAAACACAACCCCCCCCCCCAAAAAATGAATAACAACCAACACACAAAATGCATTAGAAATAAAGCAAGTGGGCAAGATCCTAACCTTTTGATTTCCTGGGTGAGTTTGTTATTGAGGGTGCGAGCAGCATCTAGCTGGCCCTCAAAAGAGCACACTTGGGCCTGCTTGGTCTGAAGCTCCTGGGTCAGACGCTCCCTGCTGGTCACTGCTGTCTTAGCCTCATCTCGAACACTCTGGAGCTCTCTCTGCAGAGACTGGAGCTCCCCACGCGCTTCCTCATACTAGAATTTAAAGATTGATAAAAATATTTATAATAATAATAATAATAATACATTTTATTTGTAAGCGCTTTTCAGGTCACTCAAGGACACTGTACAGAGCTAAAAAATGAACAGATAAAATACAGTCAAATACTTATTTATTTAAAAGTAAACTTTGAAATGAGCAACATGCCACCATTCATACGCAACACTGTATCTTCAATCAGAATTTAAGGCTAACAACCAACTCTGAGGTATCATAACCAAATTGCATGGTTCTTTATCAATTTCTCCATTCCTCTCCAAAATCCATCACAACCTTGTTGCCAATACCTCCGTTTTTCTCAGTAGCAGTAACAACCGTGAATATACTAATGATATGTGGGAAACAGCACCATGTAAGTGATAGCCCAGACCAACATGGCTGCTTGTACCTTCACAGTCTGTTTTTCAAGGCTAGTATGGATGTTGTCTAGCTGCAGCTGTTTCTGCTTGTTCTCTCTGGACAGTCGCTCCTGATGGACCTGCAGCTCCTTCACCCTTTGCAGGACCCGTCCAGACAGCCCCACCGTCCAGTCCTCCTCAGCCCAGCTCATTTCTCTCTGTCTGGGCCTACCAGGGTTGGAAAGCACAGAAATTCAAATACTTTATATACTAGTACTTTTCTAGATGTTTAATTTGCGTGGATTATAAGACATTCTGGAGAGAATATTTCCGCTATATTCTCACGGGCGCTCCTGAGAGCTTGAGGTGGCTGATTGTGTTTGGAATCCACAACAAAATGTGCCAGCTGACCTGTCGTATTCCTGCTCGACAGATCCAGAATCAGACAGTTCCTGGAGTCATGAGAGTCAGTAGCTGGAGTGAAGAAACTAGCAACACACACGGTCTGGAACAAAGAGGAAGTACAGGCCTGTTAAGGGAGGTGCAAGTAGTTCTATATCAACGTGTGTTGTGACAGAAGATCCAATCCATACCACATGTATGTAAACATGTTTCAATCATCTGTGCTCTAGCTGTGTGTCCTGTCTTGAATCAGTTACGTTGTTAGGGCTTTGATCCCTCAGGGAGACACTGGTTGTCACCGCTGGGCAGCTGTGAGTCAGTGTTTTCCAACACAGACCGCCTGCAATGTTCCAAGAGCAGTTCAAGTTGAAAATAAATCCCTTCTCCCTCAAACTTCTGCAACAACAGTGTCATGATCATATAAATACTGAACATGCTTTGCTCATTACATTGCATATATTCTGCAATTGTTTAAACATTCAATCCAAAAGCACTGCATTTACTAGCAGTGATATATATGGGCTAATACCAACAAATGCAGATAGAGTGTGTTAAAAGTGAGAGCATCGGAATGAAGAAAAGCCTGATTGACAATAACAGGTTAACTCTGAACTCAGTTTTGACATGCACTTAAGCCTCAAGGCTATTAGCACCATAACTCCAGTCAGATAGTTTCTGGTATTGCTCACACCTTATGTCACTATTTTTATCTCTTCCCGAAAACAAACATGTCAGAATACTCAACTAAACTGACAGGTGTATTCGTGAAACATGCACCTCATATAACACAGAGTGGCTGCAATGACTATCCATTAACACTTTTGATGAGGGACGTCTTCCAAGTGAGTATATGTGTGTGACTAGGTTGACATGTTAAGCTTTGCATTAATGAGAACAAGATGCTGGTTAACAAGCTACATTCTATCTAGTATTTTCATCATTGATTAATTTATCTGTTCTTTTCATTATTCATCAGTTTATAGTTTGTGCAATAAAACATCTGAAAATATTGTCACATTTCCCAGAGACCAAGCTGACATCCACACATTTCTTTTTTGTTAGAAACACTCAAAAACCCAAATGTATTTATGATATAACAAAGAAAAAAACAGTAAATACTTATATTTGAGAAGCTGGAACCAGAGAATGTTTAGCAGTTTCCTGAATAACTGACATAATCAAAAATGGAGCCAATAATGTTTCTATTTCTTTCAGCTCTAGTCTAGTTTAATGACCACATCTTAACATATTGATAAAACACAGAATAACTGACTTTGACAGGGATATAATAACAAAGACCTGGACTTATTTCCATTGCTGTCACTAGTGTTTTTAGTCCACTTACTGAGAAACCTACTGGTCTAAGAACATTGATGGAGTCAAGCTGGTGACCTTTGTGTATGTCTTCCCCCTCCTTTCTCCCCATGTTTCCTATGGGCCTATTTTACATTTTCAAATAAAAGGCAAAATGCACAAAAAAGATGGAGACGGGTACTCAGGTATAGATTAGAAATTAGATTAGAAAATAGGTGGTAACAACTTGCAAAGTCAGTCAGACTGCAAAGAAACACTTAAAGGCACTCAAAATAATCACATCATAAAAGACAACAGCTGTATGACATTGTTCAAGATGATGTCCAACTGATGAAAACATATTAATCTAACCTGACACAACTGTCTTGAAGGTACTTGACAGCTCCATAAATAAACTTACATGACACCATCTTTGTGTTTGCCACATCAGCTCTGACACTGTGATCACCAACGTGTCTCCCCTTGAAGGAAACTAAAGAAAGAAGCTAATCGTCCCTTTTCACTACATGTCCATGAGGTGGCTTAGAGCAGGTTTAATTTTAGTAGACAGGCAGAGATCCAAGAGCTGGACGCTGGCCTGAGTTGTACAAACCTCTGATCACGAGGCTCAAACAGAACAAGAGACAACTTCCAAAAAGTTGAATTTCAGTTTAACGTCCATCATGAACAGCTGCAGTGAGTTCAACAGAACCGAACCACGACGAGTAGAAACAGACTTTTAACCGCCTGTTGGTGTTTGGTCCATTAGCGGTCAGTGATTGACAACCAAACTAGCGGCGATGCTACAAGCTAATCCACATACAGCTCCTTACCTTTCACTTGAGACAGTTTCAAAGGGCGCGAGCCGCCGGGGAGCCGCACACACAGCTCTGACACCGTCGTTTGAACTAACAACCGTCTCCAGCTCCTCACTTTACAACAAACCGACGGCCGCTTTCATCAGAAACCGAAGCTAACAGCTGATGTTAGCTGACAGGTTTTGTATCCCGGACAATGTGCCGCGCGTCTCGTGCAACTGACAGAAACACAGCCGCTGGAGCACGAGGCGGAGCGGCGGGTAATGACGTCAGAGCGAGTGTTTGGGAAAAGTCCTCGCGGGCGGCTTGAACCTCTGATGACCTCTAGCGACAGAAAACTTAACCACAAACCTGACAACAGCTGCAGGTTCACTGACGTATGGAGAAAAATAAAGATATGTTTCTATAATAATAGCAATAGTGATAATAATAAGTGTCTCATGAGTTAATTGTTTACTACTAAAAACGTATTGTCACTCTGAGAACCTGGAGTCTGTCTAATAATAATAGTAATAATAATGATAATAATAGTTCATGTAACTACACAACCACATATCACAGCCTCCGCCATATTGTATGTAGCCTCAAAAGGAATTGTGGATATTGAATAAAATATAAATTAATAAAACAATGAAATAAAAACAACTAAGTGGACATTAAGTGGACCACAACAAATGTTCATGTTCAATGTTTTATGTTAATTTGATTATTTGTTATTTCATTTGGGAGATGAGCTGCTACAAGTGCCTCAAAGTAGGTCCGCTTCTTTGCTGGAAACTAAAAGCCTGTCTTGAGGCGTTTCCCTGAGTGAAATCCAGTCTCAAGACTTCCATTATTTCTGTTCATACTGTGCATTAATGTGGCATATTGCTAAATTACATTATGTGTAATCAAATTACCACACGGTCAACTCAAAGCAATTTAATGCTTAAGCATAGGAATACTGGTCACAGTTATGTACAGTGGGAGAAAAAAGAGGCTTAATATGAGCCCCAATTTTTTCCCTCCATGTTTTTAGTAATGTTTGTTTTCAACCAGGTTACCAATTCAAAAACAGAAGTTTGAGATTTGCATCCATTCAGAGACAGTAAGTCTCGATTACTTAATTACTATTGCTCAGTTGACACACCTTTATAATTTATAAAGAGATGTTCACTAGGTTTCAATCCCACAGGGCCAAGAGTTTTGACGGCCTCAAACTAAATTAGCAAATTATTAAGATTATGAGTGATGATGACAGAAATACTTTTGGCAATAGGAATGTGGTGTGTTTGCTTTTAATGATAATGCATAAAACTGTACTGCAAACTAAACATATTATTGAAACAAATTGTATATTCTGAAAAAACAACAACAACCTATTTCACACATTGTAATTTTACCATTGCACCTCATGCTTGGCTGGTTCTCACCACATAGAAAATGGATGAAATTGAGCAGGACAGAGCTTCATTCTTGACTGTGAAAACCTCCTTTGGACTGTCAGTGCTGTAGCTGGCTGATTCGATCTGCCTGTTAATCCACTGGGTGACACTGCAGAGAGACTCATATAGTTATACACCTTCACACATATATATTTATGATGTGGTTTTTCTGCAAAATAGATTGACAAAGGTTTCCTTTAAAGTGATTCATTTACTGTTAACTGTTACTATTGTATTACAGTTGCAACTAGGAAATGAGCAAACAGAAAACAGACCGTTCAGCTAGATCGCAAACAGAGACATTGACTTAACTTAACAAATTAGCCATCACATCTGAAAGGTAAACCAGAAAATGCAGGACCAAGCAAACACTTAGAGATGTAACAATGTAAAAGCAGCAAACATTTTATATAGTTTTTCAGGGGCAAAGTGGTTGATGTAAATGGGACATTATTTGAACTTACAACTATTGAGTGATGAGTCCAACAGGAAAGTGCTTTGGGTGTGCGTGTCTTATGTGAATGATTTTAAAACATTTTTCCAGATTGTGATTGGTTGTGCTTTACTAATATCTCATGAGGATAAAACTTCACATTTTTTGTCTTAAACTTTAAATATAAGAATTTGGCTAAATATTATCCATCTGGCGATGAAAGACAGAAGTTGTGTTGTTTGTTCATGGACCATAATGGAAATAATCCTTCAGGCTTTACTGAACTTTTTTTAAACCTGATGATTGTAGATACTGTTGTGCAGAATATTAGAATATATTTAATTACCAAAATTAATCAACACAGTTTGCTCACATACACTAATACACAACCATTCGTGTTTAGTTACATCAGTTACAGCATCCACTGCAGGCAACTGTAATTAGATTATAATAGTCATTATAATAACTCATTCTTCCAGGTAGGCTCTGGATTTGAATGTAATCTGGGATTTGTTGGCTCAGTGCTGAGTGGTGCGGAAACCCAGAAACTAGTCTGTAGTTACCTTACATACAGTACCATACAAGACCAGCTAGTGGGGCAGAGTGCAAACACCTGAGAATTTAGAAGTGTGAAAAAATAGAGATTATATGCGTAGTTTTGTCATTCTAGTGCAATGCTTGGCCATACCAGTCCGATAATTACAGGTGTGCTTGAAGGATTACGGTCTGTGAACTAGGAGATCATTTTCAGACATACACTGTGTTATTTTCAAGGGCTGTGCTGGGTGTCAGTATGAAACCAGAAATTATGCAGCACTTCCCAGAAACACTTTGGGGGTGGTTTAAAATACATTGGAGCAAGTTCCCCAGGCTGCATGTGTGTATGACTGTAAAAAGGAAATTAAATTGCAAAACGCATTCAAAAGAAAAATAGCTGAAATGAAATGAAATTAAAATAGTTTAAACGGCCAACAATCTCATTCTATTATGTAAACACCCCACCTGAATTCTGTCAGTCACACACACAAACACACACTCCTCACCCAGGTGCACACTCATGTGGGGTAAGCTCATCTCGTCACTCGCTCTTTATTAATACAGGATTACATTTATTCTCAATCCCAAACTCACACCACACTCCACAGGCTCCTCACAAAAGTACACGCACTGTCTGCCAAGGACTGTCAAAGGTAGCAAGGCAGTCAGGTAGCTGTGTGCCACCAGCTGCAGTCACAGTGTCCATTGTTTTTCAGTGTCCATGGAGGCCTGCTGCTCATCTGGCTGCTAACAGAGGCTTTCACAGACATCAGGTGGATTTCTGTCAGAACAGAATACATTACAGCTTTGTTAATCCAGTTTAATGAAGGTAAGACAATGTTTAAACTTCTATAATAACATTTAGAGCATAATAATAAGTGATAACAATCTTCTTTGGACAAGATAGTCTATAGAGATCAGCCACATAAGTTGTGTGTACTATTACACTTATTATGAGTCATGTTTTGATTGAGCAGACATCTAATGAGATTTGTGTGGCATAAAGGTTACACAGTATTTCAGAGTTTTCTGTGTGATTATGGAAGCTTAAATTATCTAAATATTTACATTAGCTATGATTAAGTCACTACATCTTGTAGCATTTACATCCAAAATGTATAACAGATCAGATGGCTGATAAGGTTTCTATGTCCTTTTGCTTTATCTTTAACAAGCCCAAATATGAGTTTGCTTAAAGTTAGATGATTGCCACATGGAGTTAGACAGGATATTGTTTCTCTTTTTCATTCTTAAGCTATGACATAACTCTTCTTTCTCAGATGTTTCCCTGGTCAGCTGTTTTCTCCCTCGAGCCCAAAGTGCCCGGCCAGCGCAGCACTGAGGAACTGGTCACCAATACCCTGATGTTGGAGTTGGGGGCCATGGTGAAGCGCACTGAACGCATCCGCTTGGAGAGGGCCACGGAGGGCCGTCGCCGGCGTCGCAGCTCTTCCTCCACGGCTGATTACAGCTGGCTGGCCAACACCCCAGCCCCACAGCCCTATGAGCTGACACCCAACGATGTGCTGGAACTGCAGGACCTCTGTACCAAGATCCCTCCTGCACAGTGTGGCCCTTTGATCGTCAGGTGAGAGAGACAACAAGAAAAACATGGAGACATAGAGAGAGATACACATATTGCAATTGTAAATTTGCACAAAGAGAAGGGTATAACTGTTACTGAAATTGAAACTGAGAAGGTCTGAGCCATACTGAAACAGAGAGTGAGATGTAAAACCAGATACAAGCAGAGAGAGGCTGAGAATTAAGAGCTGGAGAGCCACGGAGGCAGAGACATAATTAGAGCCTAACAGAGAAAGACAGGCAGGTTGAAATAGACAAGGACAGTAAGGAAGCATGAGAGCATGAAATACATTAACAGAATATGAAAAGAAAACAGAAGAAGGGATGGCTGCAGGGTTTCAATCTAATCCCCTTAACACCCTTGACTATAACCTTGAAAGTAAGCTGATACTCTCAGATCCCAATTATTTCTCTAGTCTATGATCTCTATTTCTCTCATGATAATCCAACCAGAGAGAGTAAACAGTACTTAAACACCAGTTCTCGCCTACTTTTGCATTACAGAGGTCTAAAGCTAAAAGAATTGGTTGATCAACAGAAAATGTGTCTCTGTTTTTGGCCATTTTCTGCCATTTTATACTTATTGTTGTAAGCGATTCATTTTCTACTATTCAACAACATTATACTTGTTTCATGTACAATACACACCCCAGCTATAGCTTGTTTACCCTGGTGTCATCTGGCAAGCAATACAGGAGTATCCGCCACCATTCCACCAGGCTACAGGGCAGCTTTTCATCAACTCATCCTCATGCCACCATAAATAAATCATATGGGACATCACACTGACAGCGCATATACTCCACATACTTTCTGGGTGTATATGTGTTTAGATATATATGTGTATCAGAATAAGTATTTAAGTAACTGAAAATATTGTTTTATTTTATTCTATTTTAATGTAATATAAAAAAAAATGTCCTGGGTACGTAACATGAAGCACAACCCTGTGTTGTCAAATGCCAATAAATGAACCTTGACACCATGATGTTGTTGGCCTTTCACAACACTTTAGTGTCCTACCAGAGCCATAGCTAATCATTATGGACCCCTTTAAAACAACTGCACTGTCCACTTGGTCCACACTTATGGCTCCAGCTATATGCTTTCGTTTTGGTTTTTTGACCTTGTTTCTCTTGTTTTCAGGTTCAGGAGGTTGGTGTCACAGATGGAGCCTGAGGTTCACGAGGTTCCTCGTCTCTTTCGCTCAGTGCTGAACGACTGCGTGGACGAGATGAACGGAAACGAAGACGTACAAGAGGCCGTATTCGAGAAGCAGCAGCGCAGTAAGAGCCTCTCTTTCGACACTTTCCGCACCAAGTTTCGCACGGGTCAGTTCTTCAAGGGCGGCGGCATGAGAGGCTCCAGGGGGAACCTGCAGCAGGTGGATTGGTCTGACGAGGAGGACGGAGAAGGGGAGGAGGAGGCCATCAAGGCCAGGGCGAGGAAGGGAAGGAGCAGGAGCATGCCAGAGATCAGCCCTCTGGAGCAGAGTGCCCATGGGTGAGAGAAGGGAGGGAGACAGTCAGGGGAGAGACAATGCAGAGAGGATGGTGGGAGGGAGAAGAGGAGCACCTTTAGAGGAGTTCAGGGGGGGAAATGAGGAGTAAGAGCAGAAGGGAAAGTGAGCACAAAATAGTGGTGGGTCAGAATATTGTGAATGGGGAGGAGAGAAAAACAGGGGATACTGAGCAAGGAAGGAAGGTAGCATTCAGTGAAAGGGGGGGAGGGGGGGGGGCAGAATAGAAAAAAGGAGAAAGGTATAAAGGGTCCTGAAGTCCAAGCTATATCATTATTATTACTATTACTTTTATTACATATTTTCTTGTGCTGATGAGCATCTAAATGGGTTAAAATATTCTACAGCCGAGCTAGCAGCTAAACCAAAGTATTATAAACATTAAAACCATTAAAACCTGATGATGGTGCTAGATAAAAAATCAGGGGATCTCCAAAGGGATTATATCTTATATCCAATATATCCTGAGGGGATCAAGAATGTGTGTCCCAAAATTCATGGAAATCCATCCAGTATGTGTCAAGATATCTCAATCAAAACCACAAATGTCAACCTGCTGGTGGTGCTACAGAGAATGTTAGAGGATCACCAAAGTCATTAGGATACATCATCTGGGGACTATGAATGTCTGCATTCAATCCAGTATTTACTGAGATGTTTCAGTCTGGACTGCTGTGGTCCATTGACCGATCTGTTTTTGCAATCCATAGATTCACATGCTCATGCTCTCCTTACAAACAACTTGTGCAAGGACTGTAAACAACAGCTCTTGATGAATCATACATACGTCACAAACTTTATCTCTAAAAACATGTTATGCAACAGACAGGACAGCTGTCTCCTGCCGGGTTCAGCTCAGGCCCTTCTTCTGTATATTCTGCAGTCACAGTTTGGCTCCAGATCAGGTGCTCTCATAGTGTATCCATTGAACAAATGCTTTCACTTTCTTATCACTTCTGTGTGGTTTTGTTTTTTTCCACAAAGAGGTCTGTGGGTTTTTGATGTAAATGTAGGCAGTGTTGTGCATTTAAGACTAAGTGTGATTCTTGGATTATGGCCTGTTGATATGTTGAGTACATTTTTAAGTAGCCTAGTAGCCTTGAAGCCTTTCTATAAAAGGAATGAAAGATACATGGACCTTTATCACATTACTGTGGTTGAAAAGGTAAAATATTTATATGTAAATCTGTCTGGGGCCTATACCGTGATTAATAAATGAATATCATACATCTTTGTGGTGTAAGTGTGTTTAAATGTATGACACAAAAATGGCCTTGCTTAGCTCTGTTGACTTGTCTTAGCGTCCAAGCCCAGCATGGCTAATTATATCACTGCTGACTAATCCTCTTATCCCAAGAAAATCTCAGCCGCGAATGCCAGCACCCCATTATCGTTTTATTAATATGCACTTTCTTATCAATACATCATTATCACTATTTGCACTTTATACATTAGAGTCAAGGCATTTGGCTAAAAAAACAGGGAAAATTAGGAAGAATGTTCTTTCATCTTAAAAAGCTGTGGTCATTTAAATAACATCTGGTACATTAGAGATAAAGAGGGAAAGCAACTACAACAGTGACATCCAACCAGACACTTCAGGGAATCTGGCTGATTGAGTCACTTCATTAATGGGCCTTCAAAACCAGCCAAACCCCTTCATAAGCACTGATGTCAAAGCTGGGTCCTGCTTATATACTTGACTTATATACCTAAGTCTCTCTGCAGAACTGAATGTGCAAAGGTCACACTTTTTCAACCATTCAACCTGCCTGGCTGGCAACCAAACAGTTTCATTTCGAACAGTTTTGTTCCATAACTTATCAACATTTCGTGCAGCTTGTGCCTGAAATACACCAGCAAAATTCCTTTCATCTGGCTGGTAACTGCCCTCTTGTGCCTTCAGGAGACAAAATGCTGGACCACAGCGAGTGTCTTGTATCATGTCACAGTTCTATAAGAGTACCCATTTGGCAAATAATCTTTGAAAGCAAAACAGAATGTAGCTGAATAAAAAAATATTTCACATCATTACTGAATGGTGGTTACGTAGGGAATTGTTGATAAACAAGTGACACAGTCATGCTCTTCAATAAAAAGTAACTAAGAAGAAAAAAATATTTGAGGATAAACTCCAGTTCTGTTGTTTGGCTTTGAAATAATAATGATGTGGTAAAGAAAAAAAAATCAAAATTAAAAAGACAGTTTGCAGAATCAAACCATTAAATTAGAGCCATTTGATTAAATGTTTATGAATAATTGGTCAAAAGTACAATACGGAGCATTTTTTGCTCTCTATACAAAGTGGAGATTTTAGATAATTTATTCTTTTATTTGAACAGAGTTCGACATCTTCATTCTTCACTGTCGAATTAAGATGAAGAGTCTGTGGCTTGGGAATAACCGGAAAGTCTGTGTTAATGGAAAAGTCTCCCAAGACTGTGACCAACCGTCAGTTCAATAGAGAAGTCTGTCCTTCAAATATGTTGTCTGGACATGTCGTCTCAGTCCAGCTTTAGTTTCATTTTCCCTCATTCCATGTGCTCTTCCCCTCCCATCAGTCGCTCCTCTTTTCTTTAAGCGAAGAAGACAACAAAGATAATGAAGAAGACGATGAGGACGAGAAAGATCTTGATCATCAGCCAGCGGTTGGAGGAGACAGACTGGAAGTATTTGAGGATCTCTGTGTGGGCAGCCTCCACGTTCAGTTGGGTGTCCTCCACATTAGCATCAATCCTGTGAGAGAAGCACGACAGGCGGTTCAGTGAGATTGACCATTTGTAACAGATGCAAATTATGTTATCAATAACCCAATTTATTTCAAATTACTCAGTTCAGAAGATAACTGGCAAGTTATATCTTTGATTAAAAAATTCCATAAAGTGAAAGACATTAATTTTCATTAATGACCAGGACTTGAATTGCTGCATAAAAACATTAAAGATAGTCAAAACCTCCTGAGAGACAAGAGAGAAGATGGATGCCAGGTCTGTACAGTAAAGCCACTTAGCTTAACTTAGCTAGCTTGGCTATGTTCAAAGGTATGAAAATATGCCTACCAGCATCTCTAAAGCTTACAAGTTAACATGGCTGAGATAGTTTATTTAATTTGTACAATTCAAGTGTAAAAATGGCAAGTTGTGGTTTTTCAGAGGCTGGACCAGAGATTTCCTGGAGTCTCTCAAGGTAATGACAAGTTACTACGCATGGCTAAGAAATCCTTTCAGCATCTCTCTTTCATCCAACCTCCTTCCATTTCTAGCCCTATCTTACCTCTGGATGGTCTCTTCTTGCTCCTTGACCATGTGTGCCAGCTGCTGGAATATAGAACCCAGTTCCACGATGGTGCTCTCAATATTCTGCATGGTGTCTGCACGGCTCTGGATGTAGGAGTCCTGTAAGCAAGTAATTTTAAAAAGGACAACATTAGAGCATACAAAAGCACATTTTACCCATTTAGTCAGATTTTTCAGCAAAGATTTGAGTCCAATATTTCTCCAAAGTTTATAGTGGATAGATTTCCTACTTATAGTGGCAAAAAAAATAACGTAGTGCAGCAGCTCACTAAACCCTGAACAAGTTTTTCACTAGTTTTGTGCAAGAAAATCAGATGTATATATTCCTTTGATAAACATAGAATCATTATCATTTTTATTGTATCTGGTGATTTTCTGGCCTCGGCTAGACAACAAAGTCCTATTCTATACTATATATACCAACAGACTACCTGCTCATCAATAAGTTGGAGTTGCAAGGGATTGGTCTGAGAGTCCATATCAATGGCTACATCCCCCAGACTCCTGGACTCATCCTGCATCAGGACCGAGCTCTCTGCAGGGAGACAACAAGCAAAACATACACATGTCCAACAAGATCAGACAGAAATCCTCAGTGGTAGAGGGGAAAAGCAGAAAGAACAGCGGGCACACACAATAGCTAGTTATACCCGCTGGGAGAGTCAAACGGTCCAGGGAAATACCTTTTAAATTTGAGGTTGTATTGCCCTGGTAGTCATAGCGCGGCTCGCGAGCTGCATGCGGCTCCTGGGCCCCTTTTTTGCGGCTCCCTAAAATATTTTTTAATTTTTGCATTATAGATGACCAAATACAGTAATAATCATATTCACAAGGATTTCGAGCAGTTCCCTATTACAACAGCTGTTTGAAAAGTACACTGCCAGCCCAAATGTTTATGTACGTCTGTGGCATTTGTGGCTACATTTCAACCAATTTGCTAATTGTAAGTAACCTAAAATTATGAAATGTAAACAGGGGCCGAACTTTGACGTTTTGTTTTATTCTTATAATTAAGTGTAATATGTTTGTGTTTTCTTAGTTATGAGCAGGCATTTGGCTCAACAAGTATTCCAAAAATGTAAACCCACTTAAGCATGTAAATAGTGACACTATGATCATAACTGTAGTTAAAAGACAATCCCATTCTATGCTATCTACTACAGGGGCCTAATTAGAGTGATAATAATCAAATTAATTTTCAGTAAAATAAAGTAATTCTCGATAAAATAAAACATTACAAACATTTTTAATTCACATAGCCATTTGTTACCTATACTTTATTGTAAGATATCAACTTTGAGCAGTGTTTAAGATGTAACAAAAAAGGCTGAACATAGGCTGTTCATAAACATTTCACTGGCAGTGTAAATGATTGCACAGGAAGCGTCTGAACTCCCTGTGTTAATTAGAGGGTCTCTGGTAAAAAGCCTGTTTAGCAAAACATTTAGCTATTTGTTTAGCAAAATGGTAAAATGAGCAGGAGCCAGATAAGTCGAATATTGCCTCAAAGCCAAAAACAATAAAGGTGTGTTCACTCTATTACGCTCTTTAAAACTTCCAGCACAAGAATCATGGCAGATGAACAGACGAAGAGCAGGCAATGTTTTAGGAAACAACTGTTATGAAAGTTGGGATGACCAGGATATAATTAGAGTTTGTGCAGCAGAATAAGACCAAAATTAATAAGGCTACCTTTTACCTTTTTCTACGTTTCAAAACAGAGGATTATTCTGAGGTTGTAATTCCAAAGCATTACCGCTGCTTATTGGCACTGAGAAAGTTCAAAACCAGTGATGAATTTAATCAAAACAAAATGGGGCTGAGGAAAAAAATAGAGTGAACATGCCCTTATGAAGTTACAACTGCATGCTGCGTTTACCTCCTTTTGGTGCCATTACTTTAACACGAGACCCTTGTAAAAATCATAGCAAGTACATGCCTGAAGCTAAGCTGGGGATAGACTTACTGAAGTTATTGGCCATTAGAGGAGAAGACGAGACAGGAGGCTGGGAGAACTGCTCTCTCCTGCTGCGCTGCTGCTTCAGGTTCTGCAGGAAAAAGGACAAATGAGGGAGAAGGTCAAAATAACTGACAAGAAACCTGCGAATGGTAAAGTACTGTATAACAACATCACTCACCTCTGTTCTGACTTCTAGGACTGATTTGAAGTCATTGGACATTGAAGCCAGTTTGGACTGAGGACAAAAAAGACATAGCAAGTTAAAAGAGTGCAGCTCAGTGTATCTGTGTCTATTTGCTACAGAGCAAATGTGTGAACAAGAATCACACAAATGTTTTCTGATGCCATTATATATGAGATACACAAGTACTTTCAGTAAAAAAAAAGGATTATTCTTATTTTTCAAATTGCATGCTTTCCCTTAATTGTACTGCATATGAACGAAAGCACAACCTGATCCAAAAGGTTAAACTAAATAATAATATAAAAATGCTGCTAATAAAGACTATTTCAAATTGAAAATGTTAGTTAATCCTTGTTTCTGACCAAACTGGTAAAAATCCACTGACCATACAACCAGATTTTATCATGATTTAAATATTTCCATGCACTTGGACTCACATATACAATGTACTATGAATTAGACCTTATTGAATATACCTGCAAGGAAACCACTATAGTGTTTGAGTGGGTTTGGATATGTCGACCACCTGGAGCTCCACGGGACCTCACCAGGTCCTGCAGCTGTGCTATCTGTTTATTTAGACTGTTGATGTCCTAAAAACATAAACACAGGAGAGGTAGAAAACAGGATATATATATATATATATATTTACTAGACATTTATGGGATTATAGAGAGCTGCTGTATTAATTAGATTAAGTACAATATGTTTTCAAAAGCACATTTCAAGGGATGTTAACAATTTAACTCACTTGTTTAATGATGTACGTTAGCTCTTCAATCTCCACTGCCTTGTCATCAAATAGAGATTTTCTTTTTGCCACTGAAACATCCAAGCAACAAAATGTAGAATTAGTACTTTGAACATCATCACACACAAACACAAGATTTTTTAAAGAACATTTTAAAAGATGCTAAAATAACATTAAAGGAATACTTACAAATAGTGAGCTTTTCCAGTTTGGCAAATGTATTGCTCAAGTCTTTTCCAATTCTCCTACAAGTAAACAAATACACAAAAATGTAGCTGTCAATTTCGTGATCATACTAAAAGAGCACTCCAACATTTTGGGAAACACACTTGTTTGCATTCTTACAGGGAGTTAGTGTGCTATAAAAGTGCAATACAGATAAGAATGAGGAGGATAGTAATATGTGACTATAAATACCGAAACACCCAAAAACAACATTAAAGAGGAAGTACATTCAGCAAATACTGAGCTGTGACTATGAGGAACTTACTTGGCCATAACTGTAAAGTCACTGCGCTGCCTGAGGGCGCTGAGAGCTGGTTTACTGGGTTGGACTCCATTCTGTCAGGGGAGGTAAAAAGTAGATACTATAAGACAAAAAATACATTTAAAATATAGGGCTATGGTGTAACTCAACATTATGACAGAACAGAACTCCTCAACCTTGACTTAGAAGGAATCATTTGGTCAAGTAACAAGGAATGATTCCAGTTCTATTGGCCTACTAAACATTGTGTTATTAAGTATTATTAAGTAAAGATTTCCGCTTAAATGCTTATTGTTTGTTCAAAATTAGTTTTGAAATTTGATACTGGATTAGTGAGGCAGATACCAATAGTGATATCTGATGGTTAAAAAAAATCTGATAACAACAAACTGGTCAACACTGCCATTTTAAAACATAACAAAAACATATATTTTTGTTAATGATCCTTTAAACACAATATGGGACATTTTCATTCAAAAATAATCTTGTCAGTGACCTCTGGTAGAGAAACTATGCAAAAGAGACATATGTCTAAATTACCTCAAACCTTTCTTTGGTATTTCTGTACTACAATATCAAATGTTATATACACTTTGCAATGACTATTGTTAGCCAATTTCGACACTAGATGGAGGCACAGCTGACTGTCATTTATTTGAGACTGGAAATCACATTTTTTAATTTTTTTTTGCCATTTGAGGATTTAAAGTAAAACAGGCATCTCAATACATCTGAAGGAAGATTACATGAATACCAAAAAGCAGACTGTTGCAACCATCTGCAGAACCAAAACTGTACGCAGAGATAGAAGTAAATAAGGAACCAAAAGTAAAAGTAAGCAAACCAAAATTTATGAGAGCTACAAAAACTACTGTGAAATCCCATCATTGTACATGTCATTCTACGTGTTGTATAGTTGAGACAAAGGCCCAATTTCACAGAAATGGATCCTGTTATTATTGTGCTGCGATGGCAGGTGTCCTGTGCCAACCTACCGCTCTGCCCTGGAGGGATTTACAGGCTGACTGGAACTCGAGGGTCCGGTCACGGCACGTCATCCTGCCGCCGGTTAAGGGTCACCAGCCCGCTGTAGACCACAAACCACCTGGGACTGCCGGGTCCTGCTCCTCTGGTCTGTGTGGCGGATAAATAAGACGAGCTCCCGGTGTGTGGGCAAACTCACATCCAGGGTGGAGTATCCTTCATGGACATATGTACACACATGTCTGCCATAACAGAGAGAGGATGTGTTAAATAAAAAAGGATGTGTAGATTCTGCCAGCTTAAAATCTACTTGATAAAAACACAACATGATCAGGTAGGTTAAGTAGGAAAAGGCAGCCGGTACCGTTAGCTAACAGCTGGCAACAACAACAAGACTAACGCTAAGTGACCGACTGAACCACAACAACCAGGCAATAAATAGCATGTGACCGCCAGAACTCACAAATAAAGCCACGGGTGAGCTAAATGTCATTAGGTAACGTTGATAATCTCAAGTCTGGACCGGCTCTGTGTGAACAGGCCGCCCATCACGACACAGCTGATCACGGCCTGACCGGTTAGCTACAGGCTAACGTTAGCTACACAAAGCTAACCGGGCTTTTTCAAACGATATCTGTTGTTTATCTCATTAAAATTCGACCTAAACTAACCGTATCCGGTTTAGTCGCGTTTAAAAGACACAAATCGCTCGGTTCCAACTTACTTGAATTGATATTATATCATATTTTAGGAGCCCTCGATGTTTCTGGTAAAAACTAATCAACCCAGGAGTTAAAGTTCCGATCCGGGTCATTTCCGGCATTGACGTCACTGCCACGTCTACTTTACCGTGGCGGAAAACCTGTGTGGGCACCACATATCACCACCAGGTGTCGCCATATATCCTGTTGATTATACACTAGTTTCATCTCATAGTAGGAGACATTAGTAACAAGGGTATGATTTAGTTTAGTTGGTTTGACATTATGAGAAGGAGGACAGTAAATCACAAACAACTACAATGTTAACAGAATACAGAAAAAACTTATTTCCATTGTGGTTCTCGATGTAAATAAAGACATGTAAAACAAGAGTTCAAATAACTATGGAGCATCCTGTTAACAGCAAGCCAATAATGAAACGCCTAAACTATTTTAATAAAATCACACCAATAAAGCAGTAAAACATTAATTCTTCACTTCCAAGACTATTGGTGATGCAGCCTGATGTGCCACAAAACAGAGCAAGTTTCCATGTTGGTATTAGATCTCCGCAAACAAAATTGTGAGTTGTACATTATTTCTGTAGGTGCATCCCTCATCCGTCCTCCTCATCAAACAGCCATGTCCAATTGAACATGTCTTCTGTCATCTCTAGTGTTAAATGGAGGTAACAAATCTTTCACAGAATGTCAAATCATGACTCAATTTATTTGCAAAAACATATTTAAGCACAGAAGGAATTTGCCTCCAGTTTTCAGGAGTTTTTATTATGCTTCAGCACATAGTCTACATAGCAAAACATGATGATTTACCATTAATTTTGTATCCACACAAAAAATGATCAGAAGATTTCTGCTGTGTTTAAAAATTCCCTTTCTAATAAAAACAGATCCAAATACTTATATAATAATAATTATATTGTGAAATGATAGGTTACATTAGCGTGATTTTTGTAATATGAACCCTTTTAAATCATGATATTGTCAAGACAAAAATTACTCAGCGAAACATGATGTGTCATTTCTGATATAATGTCAATGTATGAGAAGTGAACCTTTAAGTTGGAGGGAGCAGAGGAGAAATGAGCAGACAGATGGATGGAGAACATGATTGGCTACAGCCTCAGGTGAGTCGACCTGCAGGTATGGTGTAGACGGAGAGATAACATCCAGCAGGCTCTCTGATCTCCTCTCACTCCTCCTGGTACCCGCATCCTCCACCTGACAGGATCGAGCATGCCCAGACCACAACTATGCCCTCGCCTATTTACCTACTGGACCCCCAACCACAAAAACCCCCCAGCTCCCTACCCCTCCCCCACACACCCTCCCATGCTCTGAACTACCCCTCATCTACCTCATCTACGCTCCCTTTCACCTTTTATACCTGACTATAATTCTCCAAAGTTATCTCTTCCTCCAAAAAATTCCCTTTTTGCTTTCACACATTATTTGATGTTTTAATGTGTTTTGCAGAAGTCGCCAACATCAGGACAGAAGAGAAAAATGTCTCGTTCAAAATCTTCCTTTTCTTTTTGATTTTACCTCTGTTCTTCTAAATTAGAAGTTCATCGTTAAACTATATTTAATTTGGAAATGTAAATCACTTGATTGGCCCATTACGTTGGCCTAGGCAAAATTTTGCAACAGTTTGCGTTGCCATGAAATTTGGTGGTCATTCATGGTGCCCAGAGGGTGAATCCTAATGACTTTAGTAATCCTGTGACTTTTCCTCTTGTGCAATCATGAGGTTGACATTTGAGGTCTTGAATGAAAACGACTATTGAATGAAATGCCATGAAATTTAGTTCAGACATTTATTTCCATCAAGATGAACCATAGTAATTTTACTATCCTCAGACTTTTCACTGAGGCCTGTTATCAGGACACAATACTCATTACTGTTAGATGAAATGTCATGAAATTTGGTTAGGACATTTATTTCCATCAAGGCGAGTCATAGTAATTTTACTATCCTCATACCTTTCACCAAGGACTGTTATCAAACAAAATAGTCATTTGTGAATTTATTTATTTTTTGGCTTCAAAGGCTGCTGACATTAAGCCTTAGCCATACCTGTTATGTTTGGTATTTAATGATAATTAGCAAATGTTAGCACACTATCACATTGAACTATGATTGTGCATATGGCAAACATGCCTAAACATCAGTATGTTAGTATTATCATCGTGACCTTATTATGCATTGGTACAGCTTCACACAGCAGCTACATGTAACATGGCTGTAGATTCTTGTTAATGATTAACTTTAAATAATGTAGTGTATTTTGCAGTTTTTTACTGTCTGAATTTTTGCACATGTATACTATATTGTTATTTTTGTGCAACAAGCTTTGGCAAAACTGGACCTAACTATAGTCATGTCAATACAGAAAAACCTTTGAATTTGAATATATTTCCTCATAAAAACTGTCATGTTCACAGTAAATTCTCAACCCGTTGACTTTGGGATAGTGTTTCCCATGTAGTAACAAGAACTGTAAATCTTTTATCAAGGTTGATGTCCTTTAGTGGAGTCGAGACAGACGGCAGCCCACGGATCCATGTTTCAGTTGGAGATAACACTGTTTGTTTGTTCTGTAAAATAAAATAAAAAGTTCTTTGTGTTCACATGAGGCATTAAAAAACACTCACTTTCCTGTCAGTTTAACAGAAACCAGCAAACACACATGACTCTTCTTTACACTGAGCATATTGAACTCAATCTCGCTCTTTCTCTCTCTGTCTTTTATCTCTGTCTCTCTCTCACACACACAATCACACACACAGGAGTGCTGATACCATCTAACAAAACACACTTACAGGCCAGATAGCGTCCAGTACCTGCTTCAACACAGCTGCTGCTACAAAAGCTGGGAGGAAACCATGGCTGGAGTTTTTAGAAAAACACGACCCTGAATGCACAGCAAGCAAGGTGGAAAAATACAGGAAGTCCTGATACAAGTGCAAAGACTAAGAGAGACAGAGGGAGATGGATGAAGTGAGGGCCACAGTGAGCTACTAGTCGAAAATACATAAAGGAAGTCAAATGAATGCATGAAATGTGTAAGAACATATAGAGAAACAGTCACATGAAAGAGTGAACAGTCAGTGTTTCTGCCTCTTCATTATTATTATTCACCAGTATGATGATGGATATTTAGGGGTTTCTGACAAGTGCAGAGCTTTAAAAAGCTGATTTTGGACTAAAGGCATCTTCTCTGTATTGGGATGCATGAGTCACTCTGTCCTTTTCTCTCTCTCTCTCTCTCTCTCTCTCTCTCTCTCTCTCTCTCTCTCTCTCTCCCTCCCTTAATCTTGCAGCTATATTTAGTACTGGCATAATGCCCTTCCAGACAGATACGTTGGCAGCAGCATTTAGCTCCTCTCCTCTTTCATCCTCTCCCCTCTCTCCTTCACACTCTGTGAAGACTAATGATGGTCAAATTGAACCGCTGCTAATATACATGCTAATATACAAGATAACAGTATCACACAAGCTTATCAATTTACAGCCAGGACCTGTGATGCAAATTGGCTGCCATTAACTTTTTGCCCTTTGTTTGTTCTAAAGTTTTAACTTTAGTGCGAGATGATAGTGAAGGAACAAATGAGGACTGAACATCATATTGCCAGCAAATTTCATCATCATCATCACCATTATCATCATCATCATCATTGTCGTCATACTCATCATCACCTTTTATCATGCCAGGGGGCTAAAAGGCACAGTGCCCAGTAATATCACTGCAGACAGGTAGCATACTGTATGTGCACAAGATACACAGATGATATCTCCTCTCCAGGCTCTCTCTCTCACAGACAGTAGCCATTGTGGCCACAACTGACAATTTAGGGTAACTACTGAAACATACTGGAACAGTAGTGTAAATAGAGTAAGGTCATCAACAGAAGTGCTGCTAATTGGGGGGGGGACACTGTGACACCAACACATCCTCATACCTAAACGATAGAATGTGTTGAATCATTATCTATTATGCAACGGTATTATTACTACTTTTGACAAATCAACCTGTGGAATACTTTTTTAGTATTGTGGCTGGTCGAAGTGGAGCCAATTTGAACTATTCTATATCCAGGGTGGTTGCTTAATCTATAGAAAGGCATTATATTGTATTAATGACTGATGATAAAGATGATAATATCTGTGCATCATGGTAACGATGGATATATCATGACAAAATCAGAGTTTCTTGTGAAACATTGATGACAATGATTTGAACATTTCAGGACTGTGACAAATAACGCCAGTCAATAAAGATAACAGAAAACATAAAAGAATAAAAAACCCAACAATGAAGAGAAGAGCAACAGACTGACAGGCTTGCTCAGAAAGATCATTGCCACTGAGCTTGACGGCCTGTGGATTATATTTAATAGTAGGTCAGACATGGAGGAACCAGCTATCTTTTCTGATCTGCTCTCTCAAAGCAAGCAGACATAAAGATATCAAAGTTTAGATGATGTTTATGCTCTTAAAGAAAAGGGACCTGAATGCAAAAGGACTAATAGGCCGGACCTGTTTTCTTACACACACATACATAGTGTGTGTTTACGTATAGTAACCTTAGCTGTGCTGTCGTTTAGGTTTTTGCTCCAGCAAATTATATATTTAGTGTGAAAGTAATGCAACTAGTAGCCAGTAATTTACTGTAAATTTACAGTGAAAGATTTTACAGTGTGAACATCATCCAAACTTTGATATCTTTCAGTCAGGCTGTATAATCATGGACTTGAAAGGCTGACTTTTTCATTTACTTTTTAATAATTTTATTGATGAATGCGTTAATTATATGAATGATTTTTAATTGTAACTTCTGCTAAAATTCAATCCTTGGACTGCTAGCATGAATTCCTTAAATAAACTTGAAACTTGAAACTTGAAGGTCGAGGACCCAGTTCTGCACAAAGACACTGCAGAGGTGGAGGCTGGCTCAAAAGTTGAGCAGCTGGAGAAGGAGCTGACTTTTGAGAGGGCTCAAGTTCAGAAGCTGCAGGAGCAGCTCAGCAAGATGGAGGAGCAGCTTCTCCAGAAAGACTGCAGCATTTGAGGCTCTCTCAAAAGCTGAGCAGCTGAGGGAGATGGATACCCTGCTTCTGCAACATGTCCTTGCAGAGTTTGAGGCCATCTCAGAAGTTCAGCAGCTGGAGAATGACCTGGCTTTTGAGGGGACTCGGGTTCAGAAGCTGCAGGAGCAGCTGAGCGAGATGGAGGAGCAGCTTCTGCACAAAGATACAGCGTTTGAGGCTCTCTCAAAAGCTCAAAAGCTGCAGGAGACGACAAGCTGCAAAACGTCCTTGCAGCATCTAAGGTACTCGCAGATGTTCATGAGCTGGAGAAAGAGCTGGCGTTCGAGGGGACTCAGAAGCTGCAGGAGCAGCTGAGCGAGATGGAGGAGCAGCTTCTGCATAAGGACACTGCAGCATTTGAGGCTCTGTCCAAAGCTCAGAACCTACAGGAGCAGCTGAGCAAGATGGAGGAGCAGCTTCTCCACAAGGACATTGCAGCATTGGAGGCTCTCTCAAAAGCTGAACAGCTGGAGGAAGATTTGGCTGGCGAGAGAATTGAAGTTCAGAAGCTGCAGGAGCAGCAGAATGAGACGGAGGAGCAGCTTCAGCGCAAAGCCACTGCAGCACTGGAAGCTCTCTCAAAAGCTGAGCAGCTGGTGAAGACCCTGAGAAAGATCAAGGACCCCTTTGGAAGATGTGGATTTTGAGTTGAGCTGAGTGAGATGGAGGAGCAGCTCATGCACAAAAAGAAGTGGTGGTTCTGTTAGATCGAAAACATTAAAAAAAAAGCAAATGAAAAGAGCAGAAAAAAAGCAAAAGAAAAGAGCAGAAAAAAAGAAAAAAAGAAAAGAAAAACAACCTCCCCCTCGAACTGCTACCTTATTGTAGTGGGGGAGTTTGAGTGCCCGAATGATCCTGGGAGCTATGTTGTCCGGGGCGTTATGCCCCTGGTAGGGTCTCCCATGGCAAACAGGTCCTAGGTGACGGGTCAGACCAAACGCAGTTCAAAGACCCTTATAGATAGTGTACAAATAAAAACAGTGATGTCACCCAGTATGGTGCAGCCAGGGCCCCACCCTGGAGCCACAGCCAGGTCTGGGGTTGGGGCTTGCAAGCGAGCGCCTGGTGGCCGGGCCATTTTGCTCACGGGGCCACGGACAAATGTGGGCAAAAGGCTGTGTGGTTATCACAGAGGATGGTCTAGTGTACACTGATTTCACAATAAAATTCTGACTACGGTATTTTACTGTCAAATAATATTGTAAAATGTTGTGAAATCCTGGTAACAATTTACAGTACAGGTTAGTGGAGATGCCATCATTGTTATTGTGAGAAATGATGCATAGTTTTAATTTGAAACACAATGAGAGACATGCTAACGATATCAAGACTTAGTCCAATAAAATGCGTGCCTGCTATACTCCCAATTATTTTCACTTTAAAACCTGCAAATCCAATAGAACCGAATAGTGTTTCCTGTAGTTAGTTGTGCATGATTCAATCAATGATGTGATATGCATGATTGATTTGAAAATATGCCCAGCACTTCCTTCAAATTAGAGGTTTCAGATGAAACACATACAGGTCCGAGCTGCAGGATGCTATTGACTGAAAGGGAGGGGCTTCATACAGACTGCAAGCATTTCTGGATGACAAATGCTCTGTTGCTCGTTGCTTTGCACAGACTGTGTCTTATTGGCATGATTGTCACAATCACTTTAAAAGGTTATATTTAATGTGGATCTAAATCATTCATATGACACATTATTCTCCAATTGTTTAACTTGGACTTGCATTATCATTAAATAAATGATGTGCTGATTGGTCATATACTATGTTGTTTTGGGAGTCACTGGCAATCAATCTATTCAGTCCTTCAGATATGAGGATGTGTTAAGTGAAATCTACTTCTAATGTAATATCTGAACAAATCAGGCAACTTTGCATTGTGTCCGCATTGCAGCAGTAAAAGCATTTGACAGGCCCTTGTCAAAAACAAGTGTTGGATATTTCCCTCAGAGTTGAAGGGTCCGCTGCTTTGATCCCAGAGCACACACAAGGTCAACTGTTAAAATTCACTTGAAACCCAGAGAAATTGTTTGGATTTAAAAAGCTTGGGGAAATGTGTGGACATTAACGATGCTAACTGCTTAATAGTTCGTGTGTATGTGTCCGTCCTGCGTCTTCCTCCCAGCCATTTGTTTCCCCTTTCAAAGGATCCACGGTGCACTTACTGAGATGCTGCTGAGTGTGCTCATTTGCATTTAACAAGAGATCAAGACTAAGAGACAGACACCTCTTGAAATTCATCTAATTTGCTCCATAAAACTATTGCAACCATGTAATACAACCCATATTTCCATTGTAATATGAGGAGCTGTCCAGGATTCCTCCCTGGGCTAATTCAGTACATCTCATTTCACATAATCAGTGAAATCATTTGATTATTGATCTCTCTGATGAATGCGTATCAGAGGAGGAATAAATTAAGTAGCTGCCCAATAAATTACCTTTTCCAGCAGTTAACTTTAAATGCATTTTCAATCAAAGTCTAATGTCATTTGTGGCATGATGAGGCAGTGTCTGGAAGGCAGATCAGATCAATACTAGCTGTTGTACTCTNGAATAGTAGTCCCCTCGAACGCCAGCTCTTTCTCCAGCTCATGAACATCTGCGAGTACCTTAGATGCTGCAAGGACGATAATAATAATAACAATAATATGGTGTTTTAACTTCTGATGATCATTTTGGATGTACTCCAGGTTTTATGCAATGTTATCACTCGTCATACACTATTTTATGAGAGCTGTGTTTTAAGATAAGATATTCCTTTATTTGTGCCTCAACTGGGAAATTTCCAACATCAGGGACATTTCCAGCATTTGTTTTAATGCATTTGTTTCATCATTATGTAATTTGGCATATCTTTATGTGTCTTATGTTTAAGCCTCTGTTTCAACCGGCTGCAAGACAAATTCAAAGTTGAAGTTGAAGATGAGTTTAAACTGGTCATGTGTTGTGTGTGTGAAATCCTAATTTGCAAGGTGACTATAGCTCTGTAGCTCATCCTCATCTTGAAATGTAGTGGAGTAGAAGTATAAAGTATCATAAAATTGAATTGCCACATAACTGTACTTGAGTATATAAACTTAGTAATTTTCCATCACACAGTGTGGGACTGTACACCTTTGTACTCGACCAGCTTCTGACTCAGCAGTACAGATGAGAGGAGGAGCGGGAACAATATTATGTCTAATAACACCACCTCACATCACACCACCCACTTTCTCTGGACCCAAACTCCCAGGGTAATCAAAAGTGCTGTTTACCTTTCATTACCGTCAAATGAGAGATTAAAACAAAGAGTCAAAACAGAGGGACGTTAGATGGGGACAGCAGTGCGGATAAATAGTGACAGGAAGAAAACGAGAGGTTTATACGAAAAATAAGACATTTCCTTTAATAACATCTGTAACATCAGGGTTGTATCCTGGTATCATTTTCAATATATTTGACGATGCAGTATACACTTTTATGTGGACATTGAATCGATTAATTGGCATTTACAGTATATACTAATACGACATAAATCTGTATTGTTTTCTACAAAGACATCATAATAGGGCACAAATGGTGTAGCAGCAAAAGAAGAGTGTGGGGTTTTTTTTCTTTATACATAGGCTACAGTAGTACAATGTATTTGCAGAGAAGAGAATCATTGCAAAGTACAGCTAAAATGAAGTTACAAATACATCTCTAAAGTATGCACGATGTCATACACAAGGTCACGGCTGGATATTAGAGATTATAAAATGTTATATAGTTTAGTAAGGGGTCTCTATAGGCTAAGACACTGGAGGCTAGAACAGGGCTACCTTTACAGTACAATGTAGTATGTGCAGATACAAAGCACACTGATGTTTGATACTGACACAGGATCAGGACATTTGGATAGGATATTATTATGTCCGAGCTGTATATCTGAAAGAGTTGTGATGTCAAAATGACACTAATGCTTTCTGATGAAATCTGCTGTTGTTGCTTTTATTGTTAGTTAGTACTGTAAAATGATAACAGTAAAAAAATATGGTCATAAGAAATAAGAACTGGAACCTCAAAAAATTTATCTGAGCACCACAACTCTTTAAGGTGGAATGTTGGTTGGCCGTACATGCGTACATGTTTACATGAGAGGAGTCAGAAGTTATATTTTTTCTGGTGGACTGATGTACAGTATGTGCTTTGCAATCTCAAACACAAGTGCAATCTGCAATCTGAGGTTCAGGGACTCAGTTTTCCCAAAGCGTTTGTTCCAAAAATGCAATATTATTAAAAGTAAAGGCTGGAGAAATTGGGAAAAAAAGAAAAGATAAATGCATGAACAGAAATACTGGCAAGAAAACATATTTGGAAAATATACTTACTCACTTCACTGCTGACAGTAAGATTGATGCCACCCTCACATCTGTCTAGTAAATAAGTGAGCAGCTGTTTAGCTTAGCTTAGCATAAAGACTGGAAACAATGAGAAATCTGGCTCTGTCCAAAAGTGATAAAATTGACGTATATGCACCTCTGAGTCCAAGCTTATATCTCACTAGTTAAATCCATATAAAGTGTAAAAAGAACCATTTGCTGTTTTACAGGGGGTTACTACATCTTGGCTGAAAGCAGTGACTTCCTGGAGTGTCTGCTGTTTGCAAATGTTCAGAGCCACCAAATAGTTTGGCACATAACTCCAAAAAACACAATTTGTTGTTTTCACACTTCTGCTTTTATACTTATTAAACAAAAGAGATTAAATATTGAATTTAGAGGTGCTTTTTACCTTTGGACAGAGCCTCGCTAGCTGCTTCCCCTTGTTTACAGTGTTTATGCTAAGCTAAGCTAACTGACCATCTTTGTATTTACTGCACAGACAGGACAGTACTTTAAATCTTCTCATCTAACTCTCAAGAAAGAAAGTAAGTGTATTGCACAAAATGTCAAACCATTTCTTTGAAGTCACCAGTACATAGAGGCTACAAACACTTTGGGAAACCGTCCCCTGTTCCACATTATCACACAGTGTCTAGGTCTGTACTCAAAGGACCAGTTCATTTCTCCTCACAATGAAAAATTGTTCCCTTCAGATGATTATAACACAGACAGAAAACTCCTATAGGTTCCTTTAAACCAGTGATAATTACTACAGATCTGCTGTTGCTCCACATCTCTAGACTGGAGACTATGCTTATTGCTAAACGTAAATAAAAAACATAATCATCAAAGGTCTGAAATAACACAGAGAAAGTAACAACAATGCTCTAATACTTGGTCATTAATATGTTATGATATAGAGGTAGTGATTGAAGCATTGATTGACAATAATAACAAACACTGAACAATGGACTCGAGCGTGGAAATAAAAATAATGTAATCTCAAGAGAGTATAAATACAGAGCTTATCACACTAGTCACTGAAACAAAGTTCTTTTGCTTGAGGCTGACGCACAAATAATTCAGACTCTGGACTGTGGGGAGACTCATGAATCATGAATTTCAAAGCCACTGTTCGTCATAGAGCTAAGATTTTACCAGTAAAATGTTCTGAGGGAAATTTAGCACAGGGTCTGAGTGAGCATCAAAAATGGGTTCAAACTCCATGAGCCGCCATGATGGGTCTTGTGCAATCTGGCTATAGCTCGTCACGCTAACTGACAAGCCGCTCAGGACCTCATCCTTTCTGAAACTGTCACAGTTCAGATCCCTGTTCCCACCCAGCAGCCAAGCAGTCATGAACTAACATGGAGTTAAACCGTGAGATTCAGTCAGAATATAAACAAGTTATTTTCCAAATGAATAATTCTCTTTCCAGCCCGGCTCTAACATGCAACAAAAACAGCCATGTTTTCCTTTCACTGCACTGGGAACGGCTATTTGCTTGGTTTCTGTGTGCTGCGGACAACACTGCCCCACTGATTGTTTGAATTACACATTGTAATGTATATAGTCTCCCATCTGTGGCCTGTGTGAGCCGTCTCTGTTTAATTTCAATACATTTGGGTATCGGTTTAGATGCCGGGCGTCTACATAGCTGGCCACCCAGTGTGACTCTTTATGCAGATGGATTAAAGATGAACAGAAACAAAACAAAGACACATTCTGCAATATAGAATATCTTTTCAATCAACTTGACAGAATTCTAATAAAATATAAAACAGAGGCATATAATACAATATTAAATGAAGACTTTGCAGTAAATTGCAAATATAAACAACTGACACTGATATTTGCACACTTGGTGTGGCACAAACAAAAGCTTATGGCTACCTGCATTCATTTCACATTGCATGTGTGTGTAAAAATGCATCTATGTGTGCCTGCTATAGCACAGAGTGAGTGAGACCGTGTGTGTCTGCATTTGCAGCGTCGTCTGTGTTCCTGGTATTATAAGTCTGTATGTTTGTGTGTGAAGCAGTGGACAGCCGCCAGGCCTCATTATTGTCATTCTCCTCACTGCCTAAAAGAGAGGCAAAGAGAGGCAAAGCGGCTGCTTTCAATCGAGGAGCCGAGGAAAGATGGAGACAAAAGGCCCAAATTAAACAAATGCTGGAAAGCGGCTTGGTGAGCCAGCCCGTGGTCATGCGCTTTGAATGAGAGAGAACGGCTGCAGGGATAACCCATCTGGGTCTTTCAGTGGGGAGACCACACAGATAAACTCCATCCTGGCATTCAGCTCAACTATAGGTCCACGCACACTGGGGTGCCAGTTCATGTGCATACCCTGAGTCCTTCTGGTATGTCTGAGTGCGGATGTGTCCATCTATAATCTGCTGCAGTTGTTTTTCATATCCTCACAAAAATTTGGCCTTGACTTCATTGTGGAATCTGTGTCCATGTGCAGTTTGCCTGCAAACAATAAATCACAACTATAGTGTCGACATGTAGGACACCTGCGAAAGAGCCATCCACTTCAGATCCATAGTTCTTGTATAGTTT
Source organism: Centropyge bicolor (assembly GCA_037975185.1). NCBI lineage: Eukaryota > Metazoa > Chordata > Actinopteri > Pomacanthidae > Centropyge > Centropyge bicolor. The sequence goes on from JBBMOC010000002.1 coordinate 8,422,029, forward strand.
GATCATTCGTGTTTACACTGATCTCTAGTATATATAGGTTCAACTGTAGACCAAAGGAAATTGTTGGAGCTCAACCTCCAAACCAGAGCAAAGCACATCTCTCAAAGTCGCCATCATGCTGCCATTTCATCCCTCCACTCATGGGATGTGTTTTGTGACTATGTGTCTGTGCACGCATGTACTGTACACGTGGACTGACAGAAGCTTTGCCACAGAAGCAAGGAGGTGGTAAGATGTTTGGTTGCACACACATATACAGAGATCTATATTCAGAGTGTAATGCTGCACTTGTTGCTAAACTAGAGCGCTACTACAAGTTCTTGTGTGTGCTTCTGCTAATTTTTTCTTCAGTCTGAGGTACTGGATGTCCAAGCGTCAGTATGTTCCATGGCACTGATGCTGAGAGTGGGCGATGAAGCAGCAGGGACTGGTGGAAACAAGGAGGTGAAAAGAAAGTGGGTGGACACTTCAAGTCCTCATGGCTTCACACCTGGAACAATAAACAATTGAGAGAGAAAGGTTTTAGCATAAAATCTTGTTTGACAGACACAGACCTGGTTCTCACACATGTGATCTATCCTACAACAGTGCACAATATGAGTCTGGTGATAAAGTCAGTTTGTACATATAAAATTTCATGGCTGAAATTCTTGTCCTAAATGACATTTGGACCCACATTGGGAGCAATTTTGGGTTCAGAGCCTTCCTCAAAAACATTTCCACATGTGGAATTGACTACAATTGATAGTCAAGCCACTCTACCACGAGATACAGCCACTTCCAGGAAAACGTTCTCACGGCTTCAAAATTTAAGCAACTGATTATCTGCCAAACATAATCTCTAAAATCTGCATAGGACAGATTTGAGAGATTATTACATGTGTGCTTCTTTGTGTGATGCAGCTTTTTGGGTGTGTGTGGTCTGACCTGCAGCGCTGAGGGTTGAGCCTCCGCCCTTTCCTGCTGCAGCTCTCAGCTTTGATGGTGCAGTGACACTGACAAGACGTCGCATCCAGGGCCCACTTCCTGCCTCTGCATGGGCGACAAGGAGGCCTCGGAGATGGCGACGGAGAAGGAGAAGGAGACGGAGACGGAGACGGGGATGGAGACGGAGACGGAGAGGAAGAGATGCTTGTGGGAGGAGGTGACGGAGGAGGAGAGGATGGGGGAGGAGGAGTTGGCGGAGCATGGGTCCTGGATGGAAGAGGGATGTAAGAACAGTGTGATTAGCTGCAGAATCTCTGAATTCATTGCTGACTAAGAGTTTATAACCAAGAAAAACCACAAATGGCCAAATCATGGTGGTGCTACAGGATGGTTCGGGTTTATCCTAAGAAGACCATTAATATCTGTACAAAATTTCATGGCAATTCATTCATCATATTTCAGTCAGGACCAAAGTGGTTGGCCGACAGATCGACTGATTTTGCCCTAGCTGGAGCAACATTATGGAATCAACACAGGGTCTGAAAGATTTTGCTGTTTCATTCTATCCCAAACCACATTGCTAGCATGCCTAAAAATAAAATGCAAGCCTTGTTTAAAGATGCACAGTGCCAGTCTGACACAAACCCACACAATGCAGTGTGTGGGAGACGTGTGACTAATGTGGGACACTGTTTCCCTTGCTGCTTGAAAACTTTCTGCTCTTTCCGTCCGTCTGTCTTTCGGTCTGTTTCCATGGCTTTAGTCTCTCAGTTCCCTATGAGGCCTACAGTTTGTCTTCTAGTCCCTCTGTACTTTGTGAGTCTGAGAAAGTTCTCTATGTCAGTTAGTCCATTAACTGGAGCTGGTTCTTCCTCAGTCTTCCCGGGAGGCTGGCAGTCTTAATGAAATTACTTAATGAGGCACAGAGGGGCCATCTTTGTTCAGATCCCGGTGACCACGCCTGCCGCTGGCATGGACAGAGGAGGTGGCATTTGGGAGCAAATTACACAGATTTCACCCTTGCCAGGGTCTGAATGAAGCCTGGTCTGAGTGATGGATGGGTGCTGAGGGACATCACACCCAAACGGAGCCACCTCTGGCCCCCCCAAGGACGGAGATGACTGACAGCAAAGTGAAGGGGAAGCTGTCGGAAAAAGAGTGCTGAGGTAAAGAGTGTGAAGTCTGTTACTCTTCACTGAATCATGGAGCATGTAGCAGAAACACAGACACGCCCTGACCTCACCTGTTCCTCTCAGATCACAGTGTAACAGGTTAATAGTTTCCAAATGGTGTGTTTGCCCTTGAATATGACTTCTTCTGAACAGCCTGAGTCACGAGTTATGTAATAAGCAAATGTCATATAACTGATGACAGTAAATATTAGTTGCTATATACTGAGTCTAGACTCTTTCATTTTTTTTACTACACAGATGTGAGTCCAACAAGTGAGCTTGATTTCCTGTGTGTGTTTCGCTACTTTCTGTGACACATTTCAAATTCAAGACATATTAACTGGGGAAGGCTGGTGTAACTGACGCTGCGTCAGTCGGTGGTTAATGTTAAGGTTAGGCAAGTAGTGGTTACAGTTCAAGTCTCTTAATGTAAGTCTATGTTATGTCTCCAAAAGTGACCTTTGTAAACACGTATGTGCGCATGTGTGTGTGTGTGTGAGTGAGACCTTGGCTGCTGTGGCTGTAAAACAAATTGTCCTTCAGTAATAATGCAGACCAGATAACCTAGTTTTTTTTTCTCTAAGCCAAACATTCACACTGACGCTGACATCAACTTGTAACTGAGTTAAAAAAATCAGATGTGTGTACTGAATGTTGGACGTACGCAGCTCCGACAGCTCCAGTTGTCTTCTGTCTGGACTTCCCCCTCTCCTTTTTCTTTTCTTTTCTTGTTGGCTTCACATGGGGCCTGGGAATATCAGACACACAAAATGTCACACACATTAAAACCAAACTAAAACCAGTCTCCATGTATCCTGAGTAAACACATTCTCAGATGAACCCAATGTCCTACATGTCCTAGTTGAATTTTTGCTTCTTGACTTGTTTCTTTGCTGATTCTTTGATCCAACACACTGTAAACCCGTTTAAGTTCACTCTACTTAAAAAATCTGAGAAAACCCATTGCCTTAAAAAAGAAAGTACAATGGACTTAAAGCTTGAGTGCATTTAACTGAAAAGCTTGAGTTCAATACACTGAATGCCAAGTTGATTGAACTTAAAATCATCTGTAATATCAATCATTTTGCCAGTTTTAGTCTGGATTCCATTAAAGTTCTTGCAAAACTGGCTTTTAACATTTGAGAATGAAGTCAGCTTCTTTTGTTTAGCAATAAAAGGATTTTGTAGAAAAACAAGTTTATATATCAGGTTTCGTATCTGCATTTAGTTATCAGGAAAAGTCAAACAGTATCCAGCCCAAGCCTTAATATATTTCATCTCAAATTGTTGTTTGTAATGCACTAATACAAACATTTAGGCCTTTAAAAAAATAGTAAATCTCCTTTTTAAAACAGGAAGTAGAGTCACAGTTTATTGACTTTTAAATGAGCTTCACATACTCCACATTCTCTTGTATATAGTTTATCAATATAATCATTTTTAAAAGGTAACTTTTGTTATTTATCTGTTATCTGTATTTTATTTTGCAACTTTATTGAATTTTGCATTGGTTTTTTTGTCACATACAGTAACACAGGTTCTGTTATTTCTGCTCAACAGTGAATTTGAAGAGAGTGTCTTTCAGAGACTCAAGTAGTGGTGGAAATTCCACAGGAACATTTACTCATGTCCTGTACTAAAGTTGGTGGTACTTGTACTTTACTCAAGCATGTTAGTTTCATGCTAGTTTACTTCTACTCAACCAATTTTCAGGGGGAAATATTGCACTTTTCACTCCTCTACATTTCTCTGACAGCTCAAGTCGTAAGTTATTAAAATAACTCTTTTTTTGCTACTTTCATTCAAGTAAAACATCTGAATACTTCCACCACTGTGAAGGACAACTCAGTGACCAGAGGGCTCCAAGAATCGAATTGTCAATTACTATTACTAATACTATGCATCAGTGAAGAGGGCAAAACAGTGAAATCCATAACATTGACTTTCTGGAAACATTATGCTTATTTGCACAGGAAACAAGCATCATTTTTTGGGGCGACATCCACACCGTCCGTAGTTTACTAAGTTCTGTCCACTACAGTTCTCCTTATCATTTTGAGTGCCCAGCCTCTATTTTAGCACAATCAATTTTACATTAACATTTACTGGTGCTCTCAATAGCAAAGTGCATCTACCCACAGCTTTGGTTTTTGACCTTCCTGGTTCAACTTTCTTGTCTCTCTGTTCTAATTCTATCAGCTGCAAACCGCATTAAACTATATCAAATTATGGGGACAGTGTTAACCTGCTTAGTTCTGACATTATTAACAGAGTGTGCTGCTGCTGTTGCTGGAGCTGGAGCTTTAATTTACTATCATGGATGCGTGACTCTGCTCCGTCAGTCTGTGAGAGAGCACATGGCAGGGGAGATAAAATCATCACTATGGTGACAACAGGATGCGGGCCGTCCCAGGGGACGCTGGGAGAGAGTCACACAGATGCTAACTCACTGAGGAGCGCACACACATAAACACACGGAAACAAATATTCACAGGCACATGAAAACTTTCACACACACTCATATTCAAACATAAAGAATGTCCACATGCGCACATACATGTAAAGATTCAGCAAATCCAAACACAGTCACATAAACACAAAAGCCTGTACAAGGTACAAGAAACTGCTCACACACATACTGTACATAGGAATCCTTTATTTATGTCCACTTCCTAACAGGAAGCCGGGGGACATAAACATTAAAGATGCAATCATATGATTGTCTGGTTGGACCTGCCAGTATGAGGTGCACAAACAAACATCAGGGATCCAACAGAAATGTTCCTTCCAAAGTGTCCAGCTGTTAGACCCAGCTGATCTGAACAAAACCTGAACAACGCGGTGTCTGCTGCCTGAACAGCAATCTTTTCTTTTAGTATGTATAAGTTGATCTAAAGTCAAAGATTGTGTGCCCTTTACAGTCAGCTGCGGATTCTGCATAGTTTTTGTAGAGGGCTTTTGCTGTTTAAATGCACCAGTCAAGACAGTGTTAGCATATTGACTCTTTGACTCTCTAACATCATTAAACCCGGACATGCTTCATGGGTTCATTTGGTAATTTCTTGCATTTAAGAAGTGAGATGTGGACCTCAGATGTAAGTTGAACGGTCGAATCAAAAAAGAAGACAAAATGTTTGACATCGATTACAGTGTGCTGGCCTCAGATAATGAATAGGAGTATCGAAAATGTGTCACCTCGTTTCAACACTATTAGATCACTTATGGCTCCTTAGGTTTCATCAGAACTGTTACTGACTGAAACACTCCTTCTCGTCAATAACATCAACAGCAGAATTATAAGAGCATCATTAGTGGCTAAGCAGACTGGGTTTTATAAAGTCATTACAGACATTGGAACGTGGGATTTCACAACAACAGTTCACTCACACACAATTAGACAAAGAGAAATTAAATCAAGAATGGTAAGAAGGGAAGGACTGAATGAAGTGAAGCGTTACCTTGTAGTTGGTGTTGGCTGATACTGTTCTTTTAATCTACACACACAAAACAGACGAGTTAGTGTAAAGGGGCAATGAGGTCAAGAAACTACAGGTATAGCATACACCTACAGAAACTGAAAGGGTGTTTCATTACCTGCACTCACACTGGCTGTGCTCGATGAAGGGCAGCTCAATGAGCTCATGTTTCATGAAGGAGGTTCTCATCAACTGCACACAGATCAGGAAAAAAAATCACGTTAAACTGCAAACATCCTCTCACTGTTTTCATTAATCATTTACTGTTCTAGCAGGTCGGGATTTAGTGCGTGTCTGCGCATATACCTCCATGGTGAGTGTGTGCGTGAGCGAGGGAACACACTCCAGGGCCTCGTCAGCACAGCAGCCTCCGCATCGCCTCACTGATACGCAGGATGGGACAAAGAGATGGTGTGTCTCTCCTGGCAACTCCCGCCAAACCTCCACCAGAGTGTCACGAGGCTCACAGCCGCTCCGCGAATAAACCTCCAACCACCGCCGCACTGATGGAGAGACACAGACACATCAATACAGTCATTATTTTATTTCTCTCTATCAGCTCCAGGAAGCAGTGCAGGACTCTGAGAAACAGGGAGCGTACCTTCTCGACCTTCCCTGGATTTTGGGGAGTCTGCTGGCCTCCAGTGAGCAAGCTGGAGGGACATAAAAGCAAAGAAAAAGTTAATGTGAAAAGCACTGTTTCAATAAGTTTAGGGTTTCCAGGTCAAGTTGACCTGTTAGATAACATTGAGCATTCCACTTCAGAGTCATGGCATGTGGTCTAATTTCAGCTTAGCAAAAAACAATAATCAGTCAAAGGTGGGTAATTCTGTAGTTTTGTAGGGCATCATCAAAAGAAAAAACAATTTCCTTCACCTAAAATTTCTTTGATATATTTGACTAAAAGCCTAGTGTTCTGAGTTTATGATCCACCGAGTATTTTTTTTAAATTAAACTGAAATCAAGTTAAAGTAAAATTTGAGTCAAAAAGGTCACGTTACAAAGTAGGCAAAGGTCATAACTGCATGAAGCACAAGCTGTAGTTTGCCCTCACATGCTAAAGAGTATCAATATTTGTATTTTGCAATCAATTATTTTTTATCTCCCAGGTGTGTTCTGCTGTTATTGATTAATAATCAAGGCATATTTCCAAACTAACCATTATATTGCCAGTGATCTACCTACTGAGCTACTGTCTGTATCCTCCTGTTTGACATTGTTGTACAATATGTAAAAAGCTGCTGGTGCATATCAACAGATCAAAGTATTTCCTGTTAATGAATACCACAATAGCTCACACCTGGCATATGAGCCTGAAAAGCTCACTAATACATAGATGGCAGATGACAGGAGGAAAGTGAAAACTCTGAACTTTGATACACACGCAGGAGGGTAAGAGTGGGTCAACAGTAGTATGACAGCTAAATCAAACATGCCTCATTTCTCTGCTGAAATATTTCCTGTGCAGATGGATCCATCAGTCCATTTGAGCTTTAACTGAAAATGACTGTAATTTATGTTTTTGAACGAGTTGTACTTGCTACCTTTGCCCTCAAGTCTTTCACTTGATTATGGTGTTTGTGCTACTTTCAGTAGCCCGACAGTGGTAGATAGTGAGAGTATCTGCCACTGGATTTCTCAACAACTGTTACAGTCAGGGTGTAGCTGAGAGTTGAGAGCAAAGCAACTATTAATAATTTATAAAATGAGCTGAAGGGAGACCAAATACTGCAGAGTTAGGTTCGGACAGCAATCCAATATTTTGTTGACGTCACCTCACATTGCTCATACGCAGTTTGATCTCACATACAGTCCGTTGTCGTCACCTCTGAGAGGGACAAACATCACAGGTGGCAAGACAATATGTACATTAATTCAAGTACTTACACTAAGTACGGCTTTAAGGCAGTTGAGTAAATACTTTATACTTCAAAGATAAGATATTCCTTTATTCGTCCCACATGAGGGAAATGTGCAACAGGAAAATTGACCCTGACGTGATTTGAACACGCAACCTTCTGATCTGGAGTCAGACGCGCTACCGTTGCGCCACAGAGTCTCACACTGAACTCAACTTTAATTCAGAGACAGATATTTTACTTGCTTACTCCATATTTATTTTATAACTGTAGTTATTTGTTTGCAGATTCTGTGTTGTCCAGAACATATAATACCCTTATGATATACTGTATATTATTCAATACTAAACCAGTGGTTCCTGAACTGTTGTGATCCCTTAAAAATAAAACAGCAGTGTTTAACCTCGTCATGTTGGAGATGTCTATGAGTTGTTAGGAGTTCTGTCTACAGAACTGAATGAACACACAGAGAGAGTCAATTTTATAGCTCTTTGTCTCTCTCTAACACACACACACACAGAGAGCAGTTATTGGACCTATGTGTGTGTCTGTGTGTGTTGGGAAGACCAAGGCCACTTGTAAGGGAATGTAGACTTTGTCCAGTTGCCCCCCCCCCCTTTAACTGCTCCACCCCCTTCTACCCACACACACACACATACACAAGTTTGGCCCACAGTGATTCTGAGTAAAGCTGGGACTGAGCCATTTTGTGACTGGTAGGATGTGAGCTTGAGTAAGTGTGTCTTTTCTGTATCAGTCTTTGAGATGAGAATAAGATTACCTCCTTTTGGCAGCCATATCTGCAAACAGTTGGCACACGTGCTCACACACACACACACACACACACACACACACACACACACACACACACACACACACACACACACACACACACACACACTCCTTGGTGCCATCCCAGTCCATCTGCACTGGTATTGATGTCTGTCTACTGTCTACATATTTAACTCCCAGCCACTCCTAGCACACACAGTACAGATGGGCAAAGTGTGTGTCTGTCAATGTGTGTCTCTCCCACATTTTGCTTCATCACTACAGGAGGCAACGGATGATAGGTATTTTTTAAGCTGTCAGAGAAGCTGACAGCATGAAAGCAGTGACTCTCAGGTGAGAGACAGCAGCAGTGAGCAGGTGAGGAGGCCTTGGTGCATGCTGCGGTGTGTATGTAGTGTCTAGGATGATGCATCACTAAAATGCATAGTATGGAGTGTGTTTCAGGGCTGGATCCCACACCGCTGCAGAGAACTGCCTGTTCCTGATAGAAGTCTCCAGACATAAATAAAAAACCAGCACACACAAGGCTCTCCATGTACGTCGCCTGTTGTGTTTGTGTGTGTGTGTGTGTGTGTGTGTGTGTGTGTGTG
>JBBMOC010000002.1:8430853-8608563 GCA_037975185.1 Centropyge bicolor
GACAGCGAGAGGAGACAATAAATGCCACAATGCCACTATAAAGTCATTACTGACTATCACAGACAAACATTAACATCCTGCAGGGATATTATAGTGGATTTCATAGTGGACCTGAAGTGACAGGTGTCATCGACCTCAGGGTGACTTCCACATGTTCCCCACAGGATCAGCCTCACTCATAAATCATACTACACGCCAATCAAGTGACCATCAACATAAGCTGGAGATAAACCTCTCGGGCTCAGACTGACCACCTCAGACATGCAGTGATTTTGGGGTCAAACACATACATACATCCATACATACCTTGGCATGGGACGTGGGTATTGTGGTGAGCAGCAGGAATTGAAACATTCCTAGAATAACTTGCAGCATAATCCCCATTGTGCAGGAGTCCAAGAGGCAGGCAAAAACAATATTTTTGGAGCAATCCAAAAAAGAGAAAGGAGTCGGTTTTGTCCTATCAGTGGTCCCAATAAAGACACAGAAAGCCCTCTTTCATTCCCCAGCTTCCCTTCCTTGAAAAGACACCCAGGCTTTCATCCTCAGTGGATTAACTTTGCTCACTTGCATATGAGACTAAATGATAAAAAACACATGAACTCTAATAACAGTTTCTTATCTTCTGTGATGCTCTCCACTGATTTTAACATATAGCTAAATCCTCAACATCTGATCCTAACATTCACAATCCTGATATTTTAATCACACTTGTTTAAACTTTAAACGTTGCCTCCTTGTCTTTATTTCAGTCACCATCAGTCTGTTGGTCCTGATCCCATATGAAACCGGTCTGGGGGGTTCAGGGTGGCGCTGACAGGAGGATCATCCAGAATTCCTCTAAAACGTGCTGCGATCATTCAATCGTCTGATTAAAAAAAAAATAAAAATGACATCATCCAGCTACAGGAGGTTTATCCGGTGAAGATCCGGTGGGGCCGACGTGCAAAGGGTCGCTGTCGCATATCCGGCTCTGCTCGGTCACAGCCGCTCCACACTGTCGCTCCCCATAAAAATATGACGCTTCCCCTCCAGGCGCATCTTCCCGTTTTCTCCTCTTATCCTCTTACGAACGAGGCCGGAACATCCTCCTCCACACTGAGGCCGGTGCGGCTGCAGCAGAGCCGATGGAGCGGCGGGGTCGGCAGGCAGAGGGCTCCGGAGAGGTGGCGGTCCTCATGAGTTTGATCGGTTTCCTCGTTTCCTTTTTGCCCTTGAGACGCACGCAGCGTAACCATTGCGCTGCCAACTTTCTCCAAACAGGACAGGCGCACTGGGTACAGGTGCAGCGGCTCTGCTGGGGAGGGGTCAGGGGGCCTCCAGGGGCCCCCAGCAGGTGGGGAGCAGGGCTGTGTCTGCCCCTGAGGACACTGAGGTCATGTCCTCGGTGTTATTTCTGGATATGTATAGTCTCTTATTGATTCCTGCATGTAGAGAGGTGAAGCAACTGGCAAATAATCAACAATTCAATTGATAGAAAATGAATCTGCTTTTTTGAAGTTTGGATCCTCCTTTAAACAAAAGTGACAATTATTCACTTCTTATTTTTCTTATTCCTCTATGATAAAAATCTTATTACTTTTGGTTGAGATCACCAAAAGAACTAATTGAAACAATGATCAGCAGAAGAATTGATAATGAAAACAATCTTTTGTTATTCTATTAGGCACTGTTGTGTTACTCCTGAGACACTTTGCATTGTATATTTCACTTATTTGGATGCTCTATTGTTGTATTTTTGTTCCTGTAAATTATGGAGTAATCTGGCACAAGAATTTCCTTGGGGGGATTAACAAAGTTCCATCCCATATTATCTTACATGAATAGGTTTAAATTTGACTTTAGCATATAAAGCAATGAACAACTCAGTATTAATCCACCAAAGTTGTATTCTTGGCAATTTATGAAAAGAAATTTTTATAGAAAATAAAGCTGAGAAATTAAATTAGGAAATAATTAAGATTGTGTAAATGTCTGGGGATCAATTCATTATTATTGATTTTTTTTCACTCTATATCTGTTGTTTTATAATAAAGCAGAGGGCATCAGAGTGATATTGTGTGTGATTTGGCAGACCTTTCCTCTGCAGCTCATTAAAATAAAGAAAAAAGTCAATTAATACTGTCTTCATAGCTGGTTTTCCTGCGTAGTGTAGTGTGTAGTATGCCTGTAGCTGCCTCTCCCATGACTCTTGTCTTCCATCAGTGTGTGTGTATGTGTGGAGGCATGCCGACACCAGAATCTCAGTCATTATGGTGTGTTTGGGTTATGACAGGGCACTCACACGCCACATGAGGGTGAGGGTGTCTGTAAGCTATGCAGGGATGTGTTCTCTCCTGTTGAAGTCTCAGGACAGGGGCGGTGACACAAAGAAGAGAAGGACAGAGACAATATCTTTTCTGAAAAAAACAATCCTCATGAAAGTTCAGTTCATACTCCTGCAAGTATTCTTAAAAAAACAGCAACTACAAACCAAGCTTGTTTTCCATGATGTCACCAACAAACAAATGTTGCACACTCAGGATGTTCTTATGAATTGTTTCCTAAGTTCCATGTGAATGTAAATATGCAAATAAACATGCTATGTGTCAGTCAGTTCTCAATGAATCACATCTGCAGCTCCAAATGAGGTTACAGGTTTAACAGAGCAGCTCAAATTCACAAAGTCAGACCACTGAGATCATGGAAAATAAACTTCTGAATTCTTACGTTGGGCAGATAAATAATTATCTAATTACAGCAATCCTGACTTTTCTGTGCGGTTGCTCATTAAACTGTCTACATCTGGATGTCCATGCCTCTTTCTAACTGGGCCAGTGTGTGGAAATGAATTTCACTATGGGAAATGTCACTAAAATGGTTAATAAACTTTTAATGTGTTTTTTTAAGAAATAATCTTAAATTTAATGGTAGGAAATAAAAACTACAAGCAAGAAATACTGAATTTTTAAAAAGTGGTGTCTGTAGTCTGTTCTGTACTACAAAACCAGAACCAAAGAATGTTTAATGAAAGACAAAACAAATGGGAAGTAATGATTGATGAGATAAAGTTGATTTTTTTTTAATCATTTCTCTTTGACATCCCTGCAGGGAAAAAGGTAAGGCAGTCCAGAAAAAGAAAAAACGAGAGCAATCTCTAATGTCCTAAAAAACGAGAGGCAAAATGGTAAATGTTGGTTCTGGAGGAACTTTCATGTGTGATTACAAACCATCTTTCCATTCAATTTCCACATCTTCATAGTGTCAATATTATTACAGTAGTTTAACTTATAAATAAATTACTCACTCTTTTCAAGTCATAATATTGACTGATATTCCTGACAAATGAACCTTTTGTTATGCATTAGCTGGAAATGCATGTGTTGCATGTTTTCAGAAACACACAAGCTGAACAGAAGGAATAATGAAGAGTTAAGTTCCATAACTGAACACTTTGCTTGCAAAACCATTATTGCTGAAACTTTAGATTTGACACATGTTATGCTTGGAGAACATTATAGAGCGTCCTCCTGTGTGCAACCTGAGGTATGATTTTAATCAATACAAGTTTCATTCAGTGAGAAACATATTGGCATTACAACAGTCTGTCCTGTTTCGACTTGATCGACTCAGTTCACAGTTATCTTTGAGTCCCGCATGCTGTGCACCACTAACCTAGAAATGAGGCTGAGAAATATAAATAACACGTTCCTGTGGGTTCATTAGAGGCAGTTTAAGTCTTCATTATGGTTCCGAAAGGTTTGTGAACATACTGTAACTGGATCCTTTTGGCTGTCACATCACTTCAAATGTTTTACCAACTATAAACAGACCAGTCCAGTCTGATATACAGTTCAGTCATGAAACACGTGTATGAGCAGGTGAAACCCTCCCACATCACACCCATGTTCTGTGGGTCTTCAAGTGAGGAAAAACTTTAAAATCCTAAAACCTGTACCACATTCAGTCTGCTACCATCCGCCTGCTGGGCGCTCAGACTTCATCATCTCTGAGCACAGCTGGAGGTTTTCCTACTTGTCCTCTCCATCATTGCGGATTCTGTATTTCTCCAGAAACTCAGCATGTTTCTGACGCAGGATTTCTTTCTGTTTCTTAAAACCGTTGACCCTGCGAAACACCACAAAAAATCCTTCAGCTTCATATTCAAATTTACAAACTTATTGTCACTAGACATAAATCTGAAGGAACACACACATTATTTTACAGGCACTCACCTGGCCCTCTCTTTGGATTCATTGTAAATTTCTGTGATGACTCGATCTTTCTCGTCCATGAAGTTAGTGTGAACTTCCTCCAGTTTACTGAAAGAGTCAGAAAGCCACTTGAGTTAGGGCACCCTTGACAAAAAAACTTTGCTTAACCTAGAAACTCACTGCCCAGCAGGCATTCCGCATGCTCAGTTGTATTTACGAGTTGGTGCAGCTGTTATAACAGCTCTTCAGATCACAAAGAAGTGAATCTCCGCAAACACAAGTGGCACCGAGTCAGTGTGTGAAAACAAATGCCAGGCTACAAACCATGAGGTTGTGCCAGGACACATGGCACAGACACATGTACATAAACAATCCCATTCATCCAGATATGAATGTGCAGCAAAGAAAACATGAATTCAGGAAACAAGATGGAAAGGCTGCAGCGAGATGATTGATACCAGATTGTAGTAAAAAAAAAAAATAAATAATAATGATAACAAAACCACACATTAAGAATCATTTTTTACCTAAAGAAGACAAAGTGGGCTCCGACGCTGAGTACCATAGTGATGACGCAGTAGGCCACCATGCGGAAGTTCCTCCTCCTCCTCTTCTGCCACTCCTCTGCTGTCATCTCCTCTGAATGAGACTGACGAAACTGCTCCCAGTAACGTGTGTTCTTATGGGCATCCATACTGATGATAAAGTAGTTGAAACAGATAGGTGAGATTAAAAGCAAAGGAAGGGCAGATGGTAGAATAGTTCAAACCTTACTAAATTGAAGCGTTAATGAGACAAGTCTGAGTGTTGAACAGCTATTAAGAAGGATCTTTACATCAAAATAAAAATTTCTGGCCAATCATTGCAGGGGTAGTTGTCCTTGTTTTGGAAAATACAGAGATTAATTCTTCATCAGTGTTACAGCAGTGCTTTTAGTTAATATGTACTGACAAGAATAGTCTTTCTAGCGATTGTGTTACTGCAAGTAAACCTATCCTACAAGGCCATAGTGGGAATGAAACTTTTTTACACACAATAACAGTGGCAAAGAGTCTGGATGGTGGTCAGGATACACAAGGCTAATGAGCACAAACTGACTGATTGTGATTGAGATTGTGTGTATCTTCACCTGGTTCTGTAGCTGGTGTGACTGGAGGTAGATGTGAAGGCGTGACTCGCACTGTACGGAGCTCTGATTTTGAAGTCATACTCCTTCCTGCTCCGGTCTTTGCTCAGAACTCGGTAGGCCTCATTCAGCTCCACAAACTGGCCGTGCAGCGCTGGGTTGGACGGGTCGCTGTCTGGGTGCAGCTGCATGATGAGTGGGTCAGTTACATTAATGAGGTGTAACCAATCAATGAATCAAGAGATATTCTGGTGAAGGTGTGTGCTTATCTGGATATGTTGCATTAACATGCAGATATGTACCTTCTCTATTAAACAAACACATACTTTTACATAGTCTGCACTCACAACCATGCTTTTTTCTCTAAAGGTTGAGTTGTGTCACCCCCAGTTATGCCAGAACCACAAGGTAAATACACAGGCACATCCTTATTTACACTGGGAGCCACAACATGAAAACAAACAATCAGGAAGCCCACTGTGGGAAAAGTAAAAAAGTAGAAACTAGGTTATGAAAGGCTGCCCTCATGTGGCCAGACATTTATAATTTGGCATTTATAATTTAAATGCACATCTTGTCAACAAATGAAGACCATACCTTCTTAGATTTGTCAAAAAATGCATTTTTTATTTCCTCCAAGCTGGCATCAGATTTCACTCCCAGGAGATCATAGTAGTTCACAGCTTTTCTGTGGTGAGAAAGCAAAGGACTCAAAACCAAGCAGACATTCAGACCTGTACAAAGCAGAGTACATAAACACAATCACTAAGTTGTTTTCAGTCATTGTGATTAAGTTCAACACACACATGCATGCACGCACTCACACACACAAAGTCTACCTGTGTGCATAGCTTTGGGAGAGCAGGCGCAGCCCACTCTTACAGCACCAAAGACAACTCTGACATAGACGAAGCTGAGCCTCTAACTGCATGATGGTAAATTTCTGAGATTCCACACAGAGGACCTGTGCAGAGAGAACAGATATTAACATCAGTAATGATACAAAGAGAGTCCATTATAGGAGAAGCAGGGAAACATTTGAAAACAAAATATTGACGACCAGGGGGACAGACCCAAGTCTGACACTATTTTGAATATGTTTATGTTTCACTTTGAGGATACAAGTCTATTTCTGTTGAAAGGACATAACCTGTTGTTTTATGAGTCCAAAGTTGAAATACATAAAAAAAGCAGCTCTGGCAAAACCAACATTGGAAACAGTATACTCATCTCGTATATTTTTATATTTACTAGACTTATAGTTTTATTATACCACAGAGACAATTAAATTATTTAATTAAAAAGCTATCATTGAGCAAACTCTTAGATTATAGTACATATGAGTATCTGTTTGAAACAGATTGGGCTGCTAGGATCAAAACCAACACATGGAAATGGCAGCAGACAAAAGCCCCCAAGCAAAAGACAACTGGATTTCAATTGTCAATGCCTACATGCAAAGATTCTGATCCTGTATAATTATTAAGTTGCCCATGTCAACCTGTATATTGATAATATCAGTTTGAAATAAAGACATAGACTATTGGTTGAGTGGTTCAGGTTGGTCTCATCCAGTTTCCTCTCTCTACCTTTCAGTGTGTTTTCATTGAAAGTGATTCTGTCAGCAGCTGTCCCCTCATCTGCTGACACCTGACTTGACTGAGGACAACAACAGAGGACGAGGTGAGTGAAATATGTTTAGCACTAGCCAACCAACACATCCAGTTGGTCCTGGGATCTCTTTTATTATTTCCTGATACATAAAACTGGTACTTTACTTGATCTTGTAGCTTTGCTCTTGAGGAAGTGTTGACAATCTAAGTTAGTGATTTATACTTTGAATCAAAAATACTGGGAGTTACTGTCATTAGCTTCACCAGCGGATGAAGTCACTGCTGTGTGTGCACATTTAGTCACCGTGTGAAATAAGCTGCCAAATCAAAAGTACACAGTGTCAACAAGTTTCCAGTATGGACAGTTTGTTCTGCTACCTAAGCAGCAGCAGAGCTAAAGCTAGCTAGGTTTAAGTGCCTGTTATTCACTGCTTCTGTTAGCATGCTAATAATCATCATATTTAGCTAACGGGGTGCTGTAAATGATGAACAACAAAAATCAAACACTGCTGCAAACATGAAACAAGTATAAATCCAACACTTGAACAAAGAAAAGTGGACATACCGGCAGAACTCAGTTTCATAACAGTAGCTTCACTGGGGTCGTTGCATAAACTCAGCTAAGTCAAGTCAGCTAGAGTAAAACCGGAAAACGTCTTCTCTTCAAAATAAAGGCCAAGTTACTCATATAGATAAGACTGATCCACGTCGTGCCACTGCTTTTAAACTGAACACAATGACTTGTAAAAATGTAATTATGCTATCTGGTCTTATTTGTCAATGTATATGCAGGACAAAACAAGCCTATCAAAGTGCCATTTAAATGACTTGAAAATAACTGCACTTTATTTGATCTTTTTTTGTTTTGATTATGACCGGAAGTTGTCGTAGAATCTAGGCAATGGACACATGACAAACACGCCCCTTCACGTGTTTGTATGGTTTGAATTCAGAACATTTTAATCCTGTTTTTATTTTGTTCACGTACGTAGGTGAAAAAAAAACCCTTACCATACTATCTTTACTAGAACACATCACATGCGTGTTTTTAAAAATATGCACACTTATTTACATTTTATACAACTGATGCTATGAAATATTCACCTGCTGCTTCGACTCTTGGCCACCGGGTGGTGATAATGAGCACATTTCGTCACAGTCAAATAAAGAGGAAGACTGTAAAAACGCGTTTACGGCTTCACCTGGGAAGGTAAGAAAAAATACCACATCTGGGCCCAAATTTACAGGATATCATAGTTGTCCAGGCTACTGTTGTAACCTTAGATTATATGTTACACAAAATACTGACGGCATTATCGTTTTACTCAATAATCTGGGATCTGAGTTTACGGTCCTAGTGTCTGTTTTTACTTCCAGGATGAACCGAAGCTGAAGTTATCAGTTACTTTGAACAATCATTTAAGCTAACTCAAGTATCTTTAAATAATAGCATTAGCATAGTCAAATCTGTGTGATCCATGGTTTACTGTCCACGAGCTTGCAACCGAAAAAACACTAGCATCCAGAAGTGACTCATTTGACTTTTTTTTCGGACTGAACTGTTTTAGTTCTCATTATATCAGTGTTCAAAAAACTGTACGATCTATTCAGTATTTTTAAATCTAAAATAAACCCTAAACAACACTCTGTTCCTCTATGGAGAGCATCTTCAACAAGTTTGACTCAACATCAAGTTCTACTGACTGTGGCCCCATCTGCTGACGTCATTCCAGGTGTTTGTCACCTGTCCAGAGGCAGGAAACGTGCTGTGACATCACAGATTGGGGCCTGACTAAAAGCAAAAGTTTTCAGCAGCAGCTTTCTGCCATTTGTTAGTACTCACTTATTATGAAAAAATGACTCACATAGCAAAGTTAGTTAACATTTTAATGATCATCTATGGACATCAGTTATGAACTGTGTTGGAAGCAGTTGCAAAATTGCCAGTAAATAAAAGTGACTGCAACAATGTTAAGTCATATATTACTTGACATCCTCTGTTTTATGCATTCTAGTGTATGAATGGCATTAGCCTTTGAACAATATCAAGTCCTACCAACTCAGATGCCTTTAAAGGCCCTGCACACCCACACAGTTGTTTTCAGTTATTCTGATTAGACATCTGCTTAGATTCATGCTGGTTATTACATGATGTCACCAAACCCCAAGTACCAATTACAGTGTTAAACGTGCAAGTTGTCACACCATTCCAGATGAAACAAAGTTGACAGGGGATTGAAGAAAATGCCCTTTCACTTAGATTTTGTACACATCCAGACAGTTAAAGTGAAGTGAAAACAGCTGTGTGGGAGGACAATGACTTTATAGGGCTTTAAAAAAGTCCTCTTGTGTACATAAAAAGGCTACATCTGATTCTTCCTGGAAGCTGGTAAATGTGGACATATGTGTTTTATGTTTGCTTTGCTTTAATTCTTCCCAGGATCAGATATTTATTTAAGAGATGTTCTGTTATTAAACATCAGGAGTTACTTGATAATACTTATATTTACTGAACATTGAGTTACTGGCTGGCATGTTATAAAGTCATCAAAATGACTTGTGTCACTCAAATCTCTGAATGTGTGTGCTCTTGGTGTGCCTGTGTTTGCGCAGTGGAGGGAGAGGTCAGAAGAAGTATACTTCCTGACCTGGACATGGTTATTTGCTGTGTTTAATCATTTTCAGATTCATCTCTTTACAACGTGTTTATAGCTTCTGTTGCTTTCCTGTGCATTTTGTTTCCTCACTACAACAGTTTAAAAAACACATGTATTGTTTTTTTTACTTGAGGATTACGGAACTGCAGCAGTGTGACTGAGGACAAAAGCGAAGACTCCAATGATAATCCACAGTGAGAGATGATGGACTCTGAGATGTCTGTGCTGCTGCACTGTGCAGCGTGGAGGGGGCTGCTAGAGTCTCAAGTACAAGTGGAGCTCTCTGAAAGGTAGGAATGAAAATCATACCTCTAGGCCAGAGACTAATGTCATTATAAGGCCTTTCTAATGAACAATACAGTGGCAACAGACCTCCAGTTTTGTCAGAAAACAATTAAAAACACACTGATGCACACAATGACATGTTTCATGGCAAATACTCAAATACATACTGGCCTCATCCTTTATTATCATCCAGTAGTCATTTGACAATGGGCTGCAAACTGGAATTGTAGTAGCCTGAAAAGTTTACTTCTTCTCCCTCTTCCCAGATTTAACAGGCAGACAGATTCAGCTCTGGAGTGTCAAATAGAGGAGGCGTGGACAGAGCAGGTGTCCAAGAAGCCATGGCTTTTCAATGGGTCAAAATTCAGACTGCACTCTTTCTGCTGGGCTTCTTCTACAAGTGTCTCATCATCCTCCGTTTTTCCTAAACACCCACCCTGCAGTCATTCATCCCATATCCCTGTCCTAGACTGTGCAGTGGATCAGAAGGGGGAATTAAGCAGAATGGAGGACAATTTGTGCACTGGCGATTCTCTGCATCACACTGCTCAGAACTGTCTGGATGAAAGAAACAGATCTGTGAATCAGGCTGAAAATACAGATGATCCAGAGACTGTGACGCTCCTCACTCTGAGATTAGGCCTGACATGCTACAAAGACTACCTGGGAACAAACTGGTCATGTCGGGTGACAGAGCTACGTGAGCGGGGACAGGTGGAGTTTGGTGATCCTCTGGCGCTGCTGGCTCAGCCTCTGGGTGTAGGCGCTGTCCTGTGTACTGCTGACGGCCAGGTGGTGTTAATCAGGAGAAGCCAGAGGGTGGCAGAGGCAGGGGGGCTCCTGGACATCCCCGGAGGTCACCCAGAGCCCAAGGTGAAGTAAATAAAGTGGATGAAGTGTCACTAATATGCTTGATGTGTTATTTATACCCCCGCTGCCCTCATCAGGTGGTGTGTGAGCGTCTGGGACAGGCGGTGTGTGAAGAGCAGATCAGTGTGCACATGATGCAGCCGAGGCCGGTCGTCTCAGAGCTGTTTTCGTCTGTATGTGCTGAGATCAGAGATGAGGTGGGTCTCTGCAAACCACTGTAGACTTATTATTTCATGTCAAGTTTATGTTTAGTTACACAGTGACTTAATACAATTATTACCTTAATATTAGTTGGTAAATATGTAATAATGAAATTACGTTGCTCTTTTTCTCTCCCATACCATATTTAGTTAAAATGTTGATTATTTTTTGGTTAACAGATTAATCAATTGATTTATAAAATGTGAGGAAAATAGTGAAAAGTGTCATTTCCAACAAGCATTTGAACACAATCACATGATTAGGAAAGATGGAGAACAGACAGCAAAGACTAAAATCTGTAATATTGACATTAAAAATTCTTTGGAAAATAAGACTGTTCAACATTCCATCTCTCAGTTCCCTCTCTTGGTCTGCAGGTGAATATTCCTCTGAGCTCCCTCGGAGAGCCTGTCCTGATGGGCATCGCTCTGAATCACACCAGCGCTGGCAGACCAAGTGCTGAGTACTACGTTAGGTACCCATCCCTTCAATTTTAATCCATGAAATAGACTCTGGCACTGTTTTCTCATAAAGCAGCGGTTCTCATGGTGGAGTCACTATATTACATCTGCAGATAGTACAACTGATAATATATATATTTTTAAAATAGTTCCATTAGGGACAGACAGCAGATATTGTATGTGTGTGTGTGTGTGTAACATAATGAGTCCAAGATGTTTGCAGAGATATGATGGAAGTTTGCCTAGAATGGCTTGATAAAAATGTAATCTAGTTTCTTTTATGTCTGTGTGTCCTCAGTTGCTCACTGACATCTGATGAAGTCAGAAAGTTATACTGGAAGGGAGGAGCAGAAGCCCATGAGTCCACAGATATTGTCTTCATCAGCAGAGCGGTGAGTATTACAGAATTACAGACAGCAACTCAAGAATGAGCCTTCTTGTTTTGGTTGTTGCATTGGAAGGAGGGTACAGCATATAGCACGATATACAAGTTGTGTTTCAAATAACAGGTTTCAAGGTCAATATCTAATCACTGCCTAGAAACATCTATCCAAAAGTTGTGTAATATTGTTCAGACTGCATTTTTGTTGTCTGTGACATTTGTAGGAGATGTCGCAGCTGGACAGAGGCAGCCCTCTGTGGTCGGAGCTGTGTCCTTCAGCTAAAGGAGCAGTGCTGCTTTATCAGACAGTGAAGCCTGGCGAACAGAGACACCAGAGCAAATGACAGGACGCTCAGCTGATCAAATGTACAAACACAACAGAAACATTTCAAAAAAAGTTCAGGGATTTATTGCTCTTTGACCTGAACCACTGCGACCAGTTCTGGTGTTAAAATTGTGCAGAATACTGTATAATTGTCATTAATTGTACATTGTATAGTAAAAAGATGATAAAAATGTAAAAATATTTTGAATAAAAATCCTAAAAAGTGACCTGGTTTTCAGTGTGAAAATGATTAAAAACTACAACACTGATTATCTTTGATTGGCCAAAGCAACGAGTGCATACTGTAGTCTGTAGTTCACTGTGTAATATGACTTGCTGATGTAGTTTGAACTCTCTCTTTTTTTTAAATTAAAAGACATCAGTAGAATTTTTGTCCTTGTCAACACAGATAGTGCATCGGCTTCTGTTTCTTCTTGCTCCAGGTTTTTTTTTTTACCAGTAACCTTCATAACCGCTTTCACCAAAGTCTCTGTAGTAGTAGCCCGGATCCTGATAAGCCAAGTTCCACTGCAATGTAAATAACACAAAAGCACATTGTGATTTCATTTTCTCTTTGGAAAAAACACTCATGGTGGTCGTTGCTGCATCTGACTAACTTAGCTGCAGTTTGGAAGGTGTACAAAAAAACAACTTTTAGTTTAAAAAGCGGCTACAATATTTACTAAATATCTGTTAGAACAGGCTAAGGATGAGCTGAATCACAGATAAGCCTGACATATAACAAAGAAATAGATGTTTGCGCAGCACTCACATATCTTGGCTGCTGCCTCC
The DNA here is from genome assembly GCA_037975185.1 of Centropyge bicolor. Lineage (NCBI taxonomy): Eukaryota > Metazoa > Chordata > Actinopteri > Pomacanthidae > Centropyge > Centropyge bicolor. Next base: position 8,443,759 of record JBBMOC010000002.1, read on the forward strand.
ATGACTGCATGTTGAGTCTCGTGTTGTTCCACCCTACAAAGACAATAATGAAATCAACTAAAATGTTAAAATATTAAGCCTCCTAAAACACAGCCTGTCAAATCTCACACTGACCATTACGTCCAGTCCACTGCATCCAATGTGGGGGTGGAGGGCCGTGAGGGTGGGGTCTTTTCTTGTGAAGTCGCGGTTTCTTCTTCTCCTCTTTGGAGATGGGAGGCAGCAGTCTGCAAGCCTTATCTTTATACTCCTGCAGGAGCGTCTGTGCCTCTTCCCGAGGCAGCTCGACATAGTGCAGCTCCTCCAGCAGGTCATTCTGCTGCTCTGGAAGACTGCAGCTCACTGGAGAAGACAGGGAAACTTTAAGTTGTGGATGACAGAAATGATGTGCATGTGATGCATTGGACCCATTCATATGATTCTGCTGTTCCAGGATAGTTCAGTCCCCTTCTGTAGTGTAGTTCCGTACTGGATGGACTGGTTAAAGACCTCTAAATGGCTGCCTTTGTTGCTTTTTTTCAGAGAGAAATGTGTGTTGTGTCTGTGTTGGCCTAAACTTGCACTTCTAAGTAATCACTGAAATGTAAATCAGACCTTGGAGTTTGAGCAGGGCAGTCTCAGGTATCTGCTCCCCGTCACTCATCTGGTGCTGAGACAATCGTCTACTCCACTCTTCTGCTGAGGGAAATACCACCACTGCTTGCCGCCTGAAGCCTGTGAACAGCTGCAGCTTGTACCGCCGTGCAGAGAAGAGGATGTTGCACTGGACAAAAGAGAGATGACAAAGACAACATTGTGAGAGAACTATGGTAGAATACAACATTCAATTACTGATACATCCAAGCACTGCTTCAATGGATAATTAATTACACATTCTTATGACTAAATGAGACTGTAGCTGAAATTTTTTTATCTATTTGTGTTCAGTCATGAAGAGTTACCTGATCGAGGATATAGTTTCCAGGAGTCTGAGCAGCCATCTTGATCAAATCTGTTAGACATTGAGAAGCCTGCTGCAGCCTGCTGTCCCTCTGTCCACCACTCTACACACACGTACACACAAGTGCCAAACAATTTCGGATCAGTAAGTCAGAAACTCAACATCATCTTTGATGTATTTATGTATATAGTATGATAGAAAACAAAAGTGAAGAATAGAGGTTTGACTGACAATCATACATGAGAGCAGCTCCTCTGTTCCCAGCAGCCTGTACTGTTTCTCTGGATGCTGCTTCATGTGAGTCCTGGCCCACTGACTCTTCCCAGAACCAGGAAGTCCAACCATTAACAACACCTGGAGGGAGGGAGACAAAGATGTAATGTACAAACTACCTTATATTACTACTTTATATCCAGTCTGAAAATAACCACAACATGTTGTGTGTTCTTCTAGGGATGCCGGTTTTATGGTCAGTCCACCACTTTAAAATAAGATAAGATAAGATAAGATAAGATAAGATAAGATAAACCTTTGTTTGTCCCTCAGTGTCCCTCAAATCTCTTTTCCAGAAGTTTTTCAATCACCACAGCGAAGCAGAAAGCTAACTCATGATAATGTGAATTCTGCATTCACCCTTTCCATTATCCACATTCAAATACTTTGGATGGAAGCCCAGCTACTGTCTCTCACCTCACACTGTGCTCTTGAGGCAGGGGCCAACGTGGTGCGCACCCTCTGACCAGTGGAAAGAGCTGCCAGTGGCATAAACCCTGAAGGGCCAGGGTACCAGGGAGGAGCTGTGGGGTCCAGGTGGAGCCTGACTGAACAGCTCTTACACAGGACGTGAGGGAAGAGAGCGTGACCCAGCAGCACAGAAGCGTCCAAGAAAAAGGCTACACCCATGAAACGACTGTTTTTATGGAAAAAGAGCTCAACAGCACCGTCTGTGGAGAAAGACTGTTGGTGTCCATGTGTAAACATGACACATAGACAAACACACAGCTGAGATTAGGACAAAGAAATGTTGTCTAACTGTCAAAACTAGTTCTTCATGTGACGAGACAACAAGACAGTCAAGTTTCAAAGACTGCAAATAAAGGAAGACTTGAATGGAAAAGTGTCACTCACAGCATAACAGCCAATGATGTCCCCCACTGAAAAAGGCTCTCCAAACTCTTCCTCCGTCCCACTTGACACTTTTTTACCGCACCCATCATAAGCAAAAGAGAGTTCATCTTCACCTGGTATGAGACAGATAGAAAGCCAGAGGGACAAATAAGCAGGGAATCATAACAAGAATAAACACATCTCCAGAAAAGCTGCCTTTGTTCAAATACATTCTCCTGGGAAAAAGGTGAAATGAACCTAATAATGAACTTAATCCTCACCCAGCAGTAGAGACGTGTTGGACGTTGACCAGCCTACTCTAAGGCCGTAAGGACTCGTGTTTTCTTGTTCATCCAGCTGTGTAGTCAACAACTTCCTCTCCAGCCTCACCTCAAAGCCCACACTGCCCCGCAGCACCCCATGGGTGAGCCTGCAGCCTGACCACAGTGAGGGGAATCGAGCCCAGAACCGCGGGTGACCACATGCATGGTCAGGACCCACCTCAAAGTGGAGGTGACTATCATCTGTGTAAACAACAAGGAATGTCATGTCTTGTTTTATTTCCAGAAAATGCATCTTCTGTGTTAAAAAATAACCAATAATAGCTTAAAATACTAACTCAATCAGGGTTTTTTCAAGCTTTTGCTTATGTTAAGTGAAAAGTGTTGTCTTAGACAAGACTTACTTGGATTTAATCTGACTTTATTTTCATCTTCCTCTTCTGTTTCCCCAGTGTCCACTGGAGGTTGTGGTGATTTGGCTCTGTTTGAGAAGAGACACAGGCTGCTTTTTTGACACCCTTTTCATACAAAGTCAAAGTCCCTAAAGAAATGTTTAAAGTCCAAGTTTAGGATAGTTGGACTATTTTTTAAAAAACCAAATCCCTTTGTACTTTCTTTTCTGTTCTGGAAGTAGTGGCGCTAAGAGGTATGCAGTATATAAAGTCAATGAAAACTAACAGATGTGTGATTGGCAACAATCTTTTGATTAGTAAAACACACAGAAACATCTGTCCACCATGACGTTTTGATCATGCAGTATAACCTCTTGTATCGTATCTCCTCTTTGAATTCGTAGAAAGCTCTTCCTCTGTCCACCTCCTCTGAGGACTGAGCTCTGCTGTCTTCTCTGGGATCTTCTCCCTCCCCGGTTTGTCGTGGTCCACAGTCTGATCCAAGCTCTAAGGCTGGCTGTGGTTGTGGTTGTGACAGACTGGTGTAAGTCTCTGTCTGTGTGGCTGAGTCTGTGAAGTCTCTGCCCGCAGTGACTCCAGCTTCTGTCGGCGTGGATGAGGACGGAGGCCGGACTGTATCTGTCGGTGCTGGAGGTGTTAATGACAGGTCGTGTTGTAGTTTTATCTCTTCTCCACCATGTCCAGCCTCTAAAGCTGACCACAACCTGCCGACCAGCTCAGTCTTCAGCCCCCTGAAGTCCAACCCTAATTCTTTCAGTCTGGACCGCAGCTCGGCTACTTTTAGTTTTTTGATGTCTGCTAGCTTCATTATTATCGTGCGAATATAAATTCTTGTTATTCGGGTCGTGGCTTCTTTACTAAAAACAGGGTCACAGTGAACTGTTGAGGAAAAGCAGCAGTTCGGATGAAAACATCGGTTCAATATGGTGCCCTGGTTTCTGATTGGCTCTTTACTTCTTTTGCGATCTAATTTCTGGCAGATTAGACACTCTTTGGGGTCGACTGCCACCAAACGGATAGGAATGTTACTACATCTGGTGTTGGGCCACATTTTTAGGCTTTAAACTTTTCTTGTTTACTGCAGAACAGTAACAAACAACAGTGAACACTATAACCAAAGTTACATTTCAGGTTGACAGAAAAAGCTAATTTAATGTGTTGTGAATTGATGAAGACTGATACCCAGTTACAAAGTGGTTGTTTTTTGCCAGTGAGTGACAGTGGTGGAAGAAGTATTCAGATTCTTTACTAAAGGAAAAAATTGTGCTATAACTATGTAAAAGTACTCTATCCCAAGTTAAATACCTGCATTCAAATTTCTATTTCAGTAAAAATACAAACGCTTTGTAGCCAAATGTACTTAAATGATCAGAGGTACTGTCCTCAGAAAAATGTCCTCGTATATGTGAAGAAAATAGGAAATTTCATTTTCAGACTTTTGTTTTTATATGAAGAGGAAGAGGTCCTATTACTTACACATCTTTTTTTTTTTCAGTGGGCACTAGGAAAGTAACCATTAACATACAGTAGACCTGCTCTCAATATGTATGAATCTACACATCATCCTTGTTGACGTGAATTACTGTTAATTTTACTATTTTCTATTGTTTTATCTCTCTTTTTTAATATATATATATTAATTATAGTCTGTGAAAGCCTGACTATAGTGGAATGATGCATCACAACGTTCATTCATAACGGGAAGCTTTTTATTCAACAAACAAGACAAATGCAAAAAAAAAAAAAAAACATGAACGCAAATGAACACAAAAAGGTATAACAGGTGAAAAGCGACATCACTGTCACTGTTACAACACAAAAAAAATTCATATATTACAATTTATTACTGTCTACTCTCTTTTTACCTCAGATTTTTTGCTCCGCTGTCTGTGTGTCATTACAACCACTTGGGTCAATGATGACAAGAGTGAAGTTTGGAAACAACTCTGGATCATTAGTTTGAAAAACTCAGCAAAGTTAGTAACTTCTTTCCTCTTTACTGACTCTTCTGGGCTCCACACAAATCTCTCTCAATATGAAAGTATCACAGATCCTGAAGGCTTACCTCCTCAGTATATTCTATAAGCATCATTTGAGAGGATTTTAAATGCTTCATTAATGCCCTGACTGGCCGTGTCCACACAAACAGCATCATAATAACAATCGTCACAAGAAGAGAGAGGGTCAGCAGTGATTTTTCCGTTACACAACAGAACATTCAGGTCATGCTCACACAGTGAGCCTTTTTGTCGTACATGGTGGCTCAGTCGCACGCTTCACAATAAAAGCACCTCAGTGCTACATCTGAATATCACACTCAACACATAACATTAAACAAAATGTATTCTCCCTGATGAGGACACAACTGTGCAAAATGTCAGACTCCATCTGAAATGTAAACAACCATGCATATTAAATATATTCAAAACAGACTGTAGGAAAAAAACACCTGGTTGCATGTGGTCAAATGACAACAAGTAATAGCTTCTAAATAACACTGCAGTAATTTGATCACAGTATACATCAGCTTCAAATTCTGATGAGTGTTTCTGTAAAATCCCTTTTGTCCCAAGACAAATTGAGGTTAGTCCCAGTGCACATTGTTAGACTGCAGTCACAGAGCAAAGCCTCCGTTTTTCCTGAAAAATATATTCCTGCACAGCTTTTAAAAACCCAGAAGCTTGTTTAACAGCACTTAATGCTTTTCTGAGTCTTTTAAGACTCGTATAACCACTCTGATTAAAAAAAGGCATACTAAAAAATTGGATATGTGACTGTGTATGGAGCTTTTTAAATTAGTTCAATCTATTTAATAATTTTAACGTGGGAAGGCTTTGCAGCTTTTTCTGTAAAGAGTTTGTTGATTCCTGTAGTTCTTGTTGTCTTGTAGTTCCTGTTAGTATTTCCCAATATGTCTAACTCAGTTTATCAACTAGTATTTATCTTTTGGACCCTGTTCAAACATCATTATATACTATAGCCTGACTGTTACTGGCAATAGAATATTTGAGATTTGAAAAATCTTACAACAATATATTCCCAGACGTTTTTGACTATGAAGAGATTACAACCAGATTCTTTGGTTCTTAAAGAATTATCACTTATTTCAGATTTTACATCGTAAGAAAATTTGTCAGTGCTCTCTGAACAAATTTGGAGAGGTTTCTCGGTGACCTGAAACATAGCTTTGGCATTTATGTAGTGAAATTTCTGACATACAATTTATGGACTCTATTGTATAAGATTATGAATTGTTTCAAAAATAAAAGCATGTTTTAAACCATACTTTCATGTCCATATTCTACATGCAGCAGTAAGGTATAAAACTTAATTTAGATAGTGGAGTTAAGTGTATCCTCTTATATCACTACCTCAAACACTCTCAGTTAGACTAGGAGGGTGGGTGTTGCTGGGGGAGGTGAGGGGGAGGCGCTGTCAGTCGGACTGTGTCCCAGCAGCAGCTCCTTCTCTCGGGGGCGACATGGCCTGCTGATGTGCTGGCTGTGAGAATGGTAAAGCCGCAGGAAAGCCAGGATGGACTGAACCAGCCACAGTGCTGTCACACACCACAGAGACGCCTGAGGACACAGGGTGGGATTCATCAAGCTTATAGCCACTTACACAATGAGAATATCAGAACAAACTGAAGAGGTACTGTACATGCACACGAAGTAAAGGCAATGAATGCTGGTGTGTGTGTGTGTGTATGTGGGCTGTCAAGAACGTTTTCAGCCATTCAAAACAGTCTGCTGTTATGAGGAAATAAGAATGAGGATGTCATGTTTCTTTGCATTAGCCAGAAAAGTAGATACATCCATGGAAAGAAAGGTGAGTCAAAAAATCAGCGTGGATGAGATCACAGCTGGAAAGGTTGCTTTAGGTCAACTTATTGGTGTATTTCTTTGACTTAGATCTTCCTGGCAACCACTAAAAATGCTACCATTGTGACTGAAAATGATGTTGGGAAGGAAATGTCTCTACTGATTTACGATACAACAAAACAAAATCACAGACAGACAGACAGACAGACAGAACTGTACTTTAACAGTACTGTCCACCATGTCCACCATAAACAGTACTTTATTGACAGATAAACTCCTCCCACACTGAAATCGACTCAGATGAAAATAATGTCAGACAGAATAATGTCATGAAACAAAATAGGAATTCAGTCTGATTATCAGGCTAGATTATATAATAAGTGTCAATTCAAGAACAGCTAATGAAAAGCGTCTCTGTTCTGCCGGTTAATGTGCTCTCTGCAGCTGGTGTCTGTATGTAGTCAAAAATAGCTTTGCAAATGAAAAGACACATTATTATTATGTAACACCACTATACACGGGAGGAGACCGTGTTTGTGGTGTTCAGCATCTCTGTAGAGAAATTATCACCTTACGTCTGTTTAAGATTCTCCCAGTTAAACTTTTACATTAACTAACTCCATAGTTGTGAATCAGGAGTTTCAGTATTTGAAGTAAATAGCAGGTGAAGTACAGTAGGCTACAGCTGTTAACTGAATGTGTCAGATACATTTAGTAAACATTTCTTATATTCTGTTGCTCATCTCATTTTCACGTTTCAGGTTCTGTCTGCTCAGCATACAAAAGGTGATAAGACGTCTTTGAATTGTAGTTATATTATTGCAATTGAACCCAAAACTAGTCAGAACTGAAAAAAAAAAAATCAAAAAAGTTTCAAACTCTCATCATGTAAGAACTTGCTGCTAGTACTAATGTGTGAGTGTTCTTACCTGTGCCAGACTGAGTTCTGTGTAGAAAGAGGAGGTGTCCACATCCAGGTAAAGAGGAATCGACTGTGACTCTGCACAACTGAACACAAACAAACATGAAGGGATAAGAAACAAGGCAGAAACTGCAAAGAAAAAAAAATCCTCATCTTCAGCTTATCGTCAGACAGTGTACCTGTATGGCCGTGTGTTGTCGTCAGTCACTGTGTCACACCAGGAGGCCAGTCCCAGAGACAGGATGACACTGGCCCCCCCAGACAGGAAGAGCACACACACACTGAGCAGCACCGTCAGGAAGGACGAAAACAGGGTGCTGAAACACACATTACAGACATGAGACACTTTAGATAAACATGTTAATAATGCATTTCTGATTGTACATTGATGATATACAGATTGCTACAGACTACTTAAAACACTGCTCTATACCTCTACAACTACAACTACAAACTACAATCTACAACTACTGCTCCTGTAACTAGTACTCAAATGTTTTACTTAAGTAAAAGCAGCAATACTACAGTGTAAAAATACTATGTTACAAGCAAAAGTCCTGAAACCAGATCTTACCCAAGTAAAAGAATACAATTATTAGCATCAGAATCTGCTTTATTGCCAAGTAGATTTTAACATGCGAGTAATTGGAGTTGTTTTGGTGCAAAAAACAACAATCAAATAAAGTAAGCAACACTATTATAGAAATAAGCATCATATAAAGAAAATATACAGTACCAAAAGTGAAAGCACTCATTACTCAGTATGGCCTATTTCAGAATAATGCATATTATAATGCTTGATTACAATTATTGGTGCATGAATTTGTGCATCACTTTAGTGTTTGGTTGATTTGCCTATACTAATATATGACTGCTGCACCAGTGAAAGCAGTTGAAGTGCAGACTCAGTACTAACACGCAGTCACACTCACTCGTTATGTCGGCCGTGCAGGTACAGCAGGCTCCTCCAGCCCTGAGCGGCTCCGTACAGAACCGTAAAGATACCGACGAACGTGGCGAACTGGCACGCGGCCGGCGGGCCCCACTGCTGGACCACCAGCCGCGAGGCGTCCTCCGTCTGCCCCGGCAGCTCGGCCCGGTCCTCCGTCCTCCAGTAGCCAGTGGAGAAGAGCGCGCAGCGGCCTTTGAAGGCGGAGCCGTTCAGGGCCATCGGGACGACCAGCAGCAGCCCCGCCACTACCGACAGGCCGTGAGCGGCGCAGTGAGCCAGCAGCAGCCGCCGGTCCAGCTCCATGCTATGGCTCAGACTAACGGAGTGCACGTAAAAAAATATCTGCCCCGTTATCTCCTGCTCACCGGTTCAGCGGATGGAGGGTGTTTAAAGAAACTAGGACGGTCCGGGGCTTTACTCTCCAGCAGTGACAACGCCCCTCAGAGAGGAGAAGCAGAGAAGAGGTCTCACTCTGCCGCAAACTCCAGGAACCACAGAGTCGAGCAGAAGAATCATCAAAATATCGTCTATAGTAATAAGTTTAATAGTAGATACAGAATATGATTAAGGTATAAACAGCTGCTTTTTATTTTTAAAAAGCACTATTTGTAACAGTGCAAATGAAAAGGCATAGGCAAATAAAAATGATTAGATTTTAAATTAGGAAATAAGAGAAAAATATTTTGTTTCTATGTCTCAAATGAATTAGGAATTGGAATAAAAATCTAATAAATCAATGGCTATTGCCTCATTTAATGACGGACCCATCAAAAAGACCAAGGTTATTTTCCACCAGGGACAGATCCAGTTAACAAGTTTATTACTTGAAAGCTTTAAAGTGTCGAAAGGGGAACTCTCTATTTATAAACAAAGCTCCGCTAATTATCGAGCAGAGTGGTGTCTCTGTTTATATAAACGATTATTACAACTTCAAATTCCTGCAGCAGTGACATAATCACGCGCTCTGACGTCTTGTTTTTGTCAACTGGTCGCTTTTCGTCAGCTCATGAAAAAGAGGGCTTAATCATCCTGCAGACAGACTGATGATCTGGATCATCTCACTAATCAATCAGCACATATTTAGACCTGGAAGTGCTGTGGAGTAAAGTGTGGCCTGGTGGATAAGTTTATCAATATATAAGCCCAGGAACTTTAAGAAAATGTGAATAAACACCTCAAACGCACATTCTCCCTTTTTTGTTTTATAAATCAGCTTTTGAATGCGCCTATGTACATTTAAAACTTAGCATGCAAATGAGAAACCTTCACAATTAAGTTACTAACAAAGATATAAACATTTGGATTGACATCATGCTGGGTTTTATAATGCTAATTACATATAACTCCTCAGCTGTTACAAGAGCAACATCCCACAAAGTCATGCTGGTTTCATTGCAAAGACTGCAATTTTCAAATTCTGGGGCACCACATGAGTCTAATTTCCAGTAGTTAAATAAGCTGTTCGGACAGATAAGCAGCAGTGTTCTGGGTTTAGAGGGCCAGGGCTCAAACATATGGTACTAGAGGGAACTCTTTGGTCCACATTGCATTTTAAGTTTGTCTTCTAGTTACCCCAGGGGATCCAAACTGGGTCCCACAATTTAGTCTAGAGGAATGTGGGGTGGAGCTGGGGTGAAATTCTTTTCAGTGGGCCAGGCATCTGCCTACAACCCCCCATGCTACTGATAAACCAGTTCATCAGAGAGGGTCCCACACAATAAATATGACCCATAAAGGGAGAACATATGGGTCTGCATATGTAATAAATCCAAATTATAATAGCATTTATTCTTTTGGGATGATTAAAATTATTGCAAGTTTGTAAACCTCTTATTGACAGATGGCATACAAAAAAGGCAAACAGAGGTAACTGAGACTAAGTAACGAAGGTGTCTATTGCTGCCTCTAACCCACAACCCTATTCACGCAAGTCACACTTAGAGGGGAAGTTCTGAAAATCATGAACTTCTCAATCACTAAATGGGCCAAAGAAGAGGCAAACTGATGAACCAAGAAATGAAAGGTCACCTTCAGGCTGTTGAACATCTAACAGAATACTTGCCAACAGCCACATTTTCCAGAGTGAATTACCACAGGATTGAATTAACATGATGACACTTTACAAAAGTGGAACATTATGTGTCTCTAAAAGTTGTTATATAAGGCTGGTTGCCATGCTGGAAACAAGGCCGGCAGATATTCAGCTCAGTTATATGAGAATCATTTAAGAGTGAAGGAGAAAATATATTGAAATGATAATGCATAAATAGTTAATTGATTTAATTTCAGTACATTACATTAGTTGGTTAATGATACATGTTTGGATTTGTAAATTCAAATGTACATAACTAGATTATTTTTGTTTGTGTTTAGGATTTGTGTTTTCATGGCTCTTGTCATGATATAACACAATAATGAGTTCACAGTGTTTTATAATTAATAGGTGTTGAGACAACCCTTAATAAAATGGTAGTATTTATACATAATAAAAACTATTACAGTGAGCCTTGCGGACCTAATTTTTGTGCTTTCACAGTTTAAGCGCAAACGCTATGTTTGTTTAAGTCGCAGCAAAATGCCGAAACCCGGGATCGAACCAGGGACCTTTAGATCTTCAGTCTAACGCTCTCCCAACTGAGCTATTTCGGCGATAATACGCAGTACCTTTCTATGTCACATTTACACACACATTAAGTATGCAAAGACCAAAGGTCTTTTTTCTGTTAATAATAATTAACAAGCACTTTAATTGTGAAAAGGATTCAACTGATAATTAGTTTAACTTTGTGTCTCTATGGGTCTGTATTTGTTGCACTCCCCACATGGTGACGTAATTACACGCCCATATTCGGCGCAGAGGCTTCTGGGTAGAAAGGTCAAGAATCGATAGCCGCAGAAAACATAGATGTACTGCTGCATGAAAGATTGCCGCTTTGAAGAAGTATCTAATACTACGGGCAAAACTACTTAGTTATTACAGATGAGTCATGTTTGCTTTAGTACAATTGTGCAACAATTATAAAAAGCCATCGTCTGTGTTTCTGGGGCTCAGTCGACACTCTTGCTAGCTGCCGTTAGCAGGCTAGCTGTATTGTTATTGTTTTCGCTTCATTTGGCGGCCACATACACACCGTCCACAGAGGCTCCCCGGCCCAGGCAGGGGTCCGGACTGCCTGAGGGATGGTTTTCTGTTCGTCTAGGGAAGATGGATGAGAAGTCCAGCAGCAACAGCCACCACCGGCTCCTGATCGTCCTGCTCATGGCTTTGCTCTTTGGCGTCATTATGATCCAGTATGTTTGCCCGAGCAGGTCTGAGTGCCAGATGCTACACCAGCTGGGATCCTGGTTCAAGGACGGCGGTGCAACTGGTTCCCGGAGCAGGGGCAATGAAATCCAGGACGGGCTCCAGAGGGATCCGTACATCGCAGAAGACGGTGCTCTGGTCCGCTTTGTCCCCCGCTTCAACTTCACCAGAGCCGATTTAAATCGTGTTGTGGACTTCAACATCAAAGGAGATGATGTTATAGTTTTTCTGCACATTCAGAAAACAGGTGGCACGACATTTGGTCGACATTTGGTGCGAAACATTCAACTGGAGAGGCCCTGCGAGTGCCACGCGGGTCAGAAGAAATGTACCTGTTACCGGCCAGGTAAAAAAGAGACCTGGCTCTTCTCCCGTTTCTCCACAGGCTGGAGCTGCGGGCTTCATGCGGACTGGACCGAGCTGACCAGCTGCGTCCCGACACGCATGGACTCAAGAGAGGTTCCTGAGAACCTGCCCAGGTTAGTGGGAGCGGATGATGATCATACCATGCAATCACTATACATTACTCATGGTTTTTGAACTGTGCAGAAGAGTCAGTAATGAAATATACTGCAAATATGTTTTAAAAAAAATGCTGAAAATTGCAGGACTCCCAACTCTCCCTTTTTGATTTTTGCAATTCAGAACAAATTCAAGAGCTTCTTGCCAAACTAATCCAACCAATTAGTTCTCCAGGCTTTAGGACATAGTGAACATAGTGCTAAAATTTCATACAACAAACACATAAATTGCAGCACAAATGCATTGCAGTGACATCATGATATACACATCTAATGTCTTCATTTTTCTTATCCAGTAGGAACTATTATTATATAACCATCTTAAGAGACCCAGTATCACGCTACCTGAGCGAGTGGCGTCACGTGCAGCGAGGTGCTACATGGAAGGCTTCCTTACATGTGTGTGATGGACGTTCACCAACCCTCTCTGAGCTGCCAAGCTGCTACTCGGGAGATGACTGGTCAGGTTGCTCCCTGCAGGAGTTCATGGACTGCCCCTACAACCTGGCCAACAACCGGCAGACCCGCATGCTGGCTGATCTCAGCCTGGTGGGTTGCTACAATGTCTCTGCCATGAGTGAGGAAGAGCGTTGGGCAGTACTCCTGGAGAGCGCCAAACGTAACCTACGTGGGATGGCCTTCTTTGGACTGACCGAGTATCAGCGTAAGACCCAGTATCTATTTGAGCGTACCTTCAACTTGGAGTTCATTGCACCCTTCACACAGCTCAACGGCACACGTGCCTCCAGTGTTGATGTACCTCCCGAGACACAGCACAGAATCCTCCAGCTCAACCGATGGGATGTGGAGCTGTATGAGTATGCACGTGACCTTTTCCTGCAGCGCTTCCAGGTGGCGAGGCAGCAGGAGCGCAGGCAGGCCAGGGAGAGGCGGCAGCAGGAGAGGAGGCGGCTCCGTGGAAGGCTCACAACAAAGCAAGGGAGGCAGCTGAAGCCCACAGAAACATCCCGTCAGCCTGACAGACACTTGGTACTAACTGAGGAGCAGCAGAGGAGGAATGTTGATGGAGACAGTGTGGAGTCCGAAGTGCTACTTCCAGACTGGTGGGATCTGGATGAGAACGGCACCATGGAGGATTACATGGACAATGTGGAACAGTGGTAGTGACGGGAAGAAGTAGGGCGTCTTAATAATAAGTGTGCCAAGTTCTGCCTTGTCCCTTGTTAATGAATCCAAGTTATTTTTAATATATGCCTTCCACTAAATTTTCTCTTTCTCACCATGAACAGTTTTAAATGACACACATTTATTTATTGATACTGATTGTATTTCTTTTATAATGGATACATTTTCTTGACTGAAGAAAAGGATGCAATGTTATACCTTTCAGTGATCAAATAAGCCTTCAAGACTATTCTCTTGGCTTTTAAACACATCTGAACTCTTGTGATGTAGCATGGAATGAGGGGATGTGTATTTTTTTTTGTTAAAAATAACAATGTAATACTTGTTTCTATAAATAATGTTACCATTTGTGATTTACAATCGATATGTTTGCCAAATTGTTGTCAAGTCTGAAATGCGTACATTTTATAATGTACCTTGTGATTTTAAGTGTCTTTTGAGTAACAGAAAAGGAGAATGAAATTTTCATAGATACCTCAATGTGTAGCATTCAACTGCTAATGTTGTAAAATGACTGAATGTGTCCCAAGTTTAATTTTGTTTTTATATAAAAATGCTTTTACATTTAATGAACTTTTGTTCTTTTCTTGCCTTACTGAGATATCTTCTTTTTGTGTCTGATGTCCTTTTGTCTGATCATTTACACAAAAGACTGCAAGCTTTGTGTGTCACTTGCAAACCTCTGGAACACCAGCAGGGAGTGCTGCAGTAATTTAAATGAAATCTAAATTTACTGAGTGGAGATGAAGAGACTGAGGTGATGGTTGACATCACAGTTTATTCTTAAATTTGGTTGGATAGGATTTGAACCATTTTTCAGTGTCATCATCAGAGGATTTAATAGAGGGATCAACTGTGACAGCTGCTCCTAAACTTTGAAGAATTATTCAGCAATGCACTGAAAATGAAAATGCTCAAGACTTTATGGAGATTATTGGATTGCTGAAAGGAGGGATTACTTTTTCACTACAGTTGCATTGGCAAAAATTGTTCAAGGATGAGAACAAAGTATGTGCTCTGAGTTAATATATTTCATGGTGTACACAGTTAACATAAAACGTTTAAATTAGATCTGACCAAGAAAAAATTGAATCCTGTTCTTTTGCCTCTTTCAAATTTAAAAATCTAGAAAGCACAGACATGTAAAACCACCATTACACCCAAATAGTCAGTTTCTTCATTTCCTAGTTTGGGATCTACTGCCTACTGATCAACATTACTAAATTGGCTAAATTCAAGTACAGCATTAAAAACCTATCCAACTGAGCAGGTCTGTTTTCACCTCACAGAAAATATGAATATGCCTGAAGTTGTGGTTTTATTGTGAAAAACCACAAGAACACCGGAAACTTGGGTTAAAATTAATTTACTATAATCAGGTGGGAAAAAAATGAGAACGGCTCATCTTGGTTGTCACCTAAATGTAAGAATAAGAAAATGTCCCAAGTTTATGTTTTTAATGGTTAAAGGAGCGAGAGACATTAATATATAACCACCTTTGATTAAATGAGTTCTAAACCGGGGTTTTTTTGTTGTTGTTGAACATTAGCCTGAAGTTTAAGCTAACAGTTTGACCGTTATTTACTTATTGCAGAATAGCGTTAACTTTTCACGAAACATTTTAGCCCGATGTGTCAATAAAGGTAAACAAAGCTCGCCCTTAAATTATACTTTGAAATGACTGCTATTTTAATATGTCAGCAAAGTAAAATTATGTTGTTAAAATGACAGGAAATAGTTGAGCTATTGGTGGGCTATTTCCTTTAAGATAACGTTAATGTGAGCAGGTTAACAGGGTGTAATAAATGTACAGCAACACACGCCCTCAATAACAATAACAACTCATTAATATATAGGGATGCTTTTTATCCGTCTTGTACATGTGTAATCTTACATATACACACCTAGCATATTGGCTATATGTACCTGTGAGGTGTTTAATGGCAGCTCACCTAGCTACACGCTGTGCTTTTGTCGTGACTTTGATTCCCCCCAGTTCAATGTTACCTAATAAACCACAGCTCTCTCTCGCTCTCTCTCTCTCTCTCTCTCTCTCCCAACTCCTCCCTCATCATTTTGCCCTCCCTCTGATTTTTTTTCTCCAAATCTCTTATTCTGCTGTGTTCAGTCCGTGTTGCAGCCGAGCAAATGTAGTTGCAGCCAACATTTCAGCTGCTCGCTTATTTCTTTCACTCCACGTATTTCTTTCTACCTGCTTCGATTTTATTATTTCCAGACACCGATAACCCACTCTTTCCCTTATTCTTCTTAAAAGCAACACTGATTGTATATCAGCCCAAGAAGGCGTCTCTGTGGAAAATAACCATCATATAACGAAGACATCTGAGTCTGAATCCGGTAAACAGGTAAGAGGCTGAGCTGCTCTGGCGCAGTTGAGTTTGAATATTAGTGAATATTAGTGCTGCCTAGTTTTATATTTCATCCATGTTGCAGTCATTTCAAATGCCTGTTGCGTGGAAGCCCTGAGCTGCTTTGTTATTGTTAAATATGGGCGTAATAGCGGTGTTGCGCATATGCACAGCAAGTAATAACATTTACATTGAATGTGCAGTGGGCAGGTCTGAGGAGAGCTGCTCTGCGTGGATGCTGTGTCTCAGTCTGGGAATCTCCACACAAGGCTGTAGTTGAATGCAATATACTGGGGTTTTTTTCAAGTGCAAGTTGTTTTTTGTTGTCATGCCAGAGTGAAGAACAAAAAAAAAAATTCAATGTGAAATTATCTTGAGTCTCTCTCTTCATTGTATATTCCATTACAGCTGGTAGAAGGAAAGAGCACCTGCAGGTTGCTTCCTGGTTTCTGGCTGTATGCAGGGTTTTGCAGCCAGCCTCCATGCATGCATGCATGCAGTGCAAGGAGGTTGGGTCTTGTCCTTGTTTACCCTCAGGGGTCAGATGCATAAGCCTGGGATACTGTGTTGTCTCTAGTTACCTATATATACTGTACACACTGCCAGTGGATGCATTGCCATCATCTTGGCTCATTTAACAAAATAGCTAGTCAAGATGAGTTCACGTCCCCTCCAGTCTTGTGGACTGTGCACCAGTCTAGCTACCTAGCTAGTTTTTCATTAGTCAATACAACCCTGATTCCAAAAGTGTTGGGACACTCTGTTGACATAAATGAAAACATACTGCAATCATTTGCAAACAAACTATGTTCACTAACAAGTGTTCCTGAGTCCTTGTAGTAATTTCCTTTCTACAATCACATTTGACAAAGTGTTGAAACTTTTTCCATCCTTGCTTGTGAACGACTGAGTCTTTCCAGGATGAACCTTTCATACCCAGTCATGATACTATCACCTGTTGCCAATGAACCTGTTTACCTGTGGAATGATCCAAACAGGTGTCTTTAGATCAGTCCACAACTTTCACAGTCATTGGTTGCTCCTGTCACAACTTGTTTGAAACGTGTTGCTGCCATCAAATTCACAATAAGCACATATTTACAAAAATCAATGAAGTTGATAAGTACAAACATTAAATATATTGTCTTTGTCTGTTTTTATTTTGTCAAAAAAGGCTTAGCAAATGTTCACATTCTGTTTTATATATTTTTCACATAACGTCCCACCTTCTTTGATATTTGAGTTGTATAAACACTGATAAACTGACAAACAGCCGCATTTCCCACATAACCTGTTTTCATTTCCCCTCTGACACAGACACACGTTAACTGCCTGGGATGCTCCATCTTTTATGGTACAAATAAATCCATTCACCAACAATGCAGCAGCAGTAACAAATCAAAAATGTAATGCTGACAATACATTATTGGTTCAGCTGTAACATCTACAGTTTTTCCTGACGGTTAACTTTCATTATCTCACGACTCTCAGCTAAATATCAGTCTACATTTTATCCAGTCTAGTGTCTGAATTAAAACTTTAAGTGCAGCAGGGAAGCTAAATGGCACCATTTCAAATATTTCATGCTTTGTGTCGTGTATGTTGTCCTGTATGATGATAAGATAGGCATGTTGTATATTTGTTTGAAAGGGAACTGTGGTGCTTTAATGAGCTGAAAGGATTACTGATACTTAACCTAATTACTTTGTTCCGTCCCTCCAGGCTGCTGGCTTTCACTCTCATTGTGATTTATGGATCTTCCACCTTGTGCGTTTTAATCAATCACCTGGCCATTGACGTTATCCTGTTTTGCACTCGTCCTTGTCACTGCTCTCAAAAGAGTTGTTTGTTTACTGAGCTGTAACACACAGATCCATTTAGTTGGAAATCAGAGTTTTCATAGCTGCAGTATTGGTTACACAACTACCTATGCTTCTAAAAAAGGAATTCACAGAGCTTTTGGGAATGGGGAAACTCCAGATTTAAAAAAAAAAAAAAAAAAAAACTCCCACCGGAAACTCACAGACTCTTATGTGAAACCAAAGTGACAAACAGAAACAGACAAAAATGTTTTTTCCAACATGTAAAGTTTAAAATCACCCACTGTCCTTCCCCGGTTTGTGAAACACTGAATTCAGTAGTTTCATTATTTCTTTATTCTCTCTGTCTATTTACTGTATTAGCCTAAAACACTTTATTTTCCCTATTTAGATATTTACCCAATTCTTTAATCTTTCTGTGATAATAACACTTAACATTCCCATTTAACACATTTACCTAATGCTCTTAATCGAGAGCAATAATAGGCAGTAGACCAAAAAAAGTTCTTAAATTAAATGAAAATTAAATACATTTCTACGTAGACACCACAACTCCTTTCAGTGAATTAAATTAAATCTTTAACTTTTTCAGCACCTTCACTTCAGTTGACACTTCAATTTCATTCAGTCCCTCAGTTTTAACTGCCATTTCAACTTCAAATTATACTTCTGCTACCAGCTCCACTTACAGTGTCAGTGTCTAAACTATTTCAGATATTTCAACAACAAATATCTGTGGTTTTAGCCAGTAACACTTCACATTCCCATTTCATACACTCACCCAATGCTCTTAATCAAGAGCAATTCACAGTAAGTTCACCACTAGAGCAAGCTTAAATTTCTACATTACTTTTTAACTTCTTTCATATCTTCAGTTTCAAACGTCATTTCAACTTCTTTATTGTATTTTGACTTCCAATTTAACTTCTTTTAGCACAGCTACGCATGTGTTATACATATGTATGTGTAACACGTTTAACCCATTTATTACATTTACCCATTAATCTAGAGGTATTTCAAAATTATAGTACAACAGTAAACAATTTCTTAACCCCCAGAGTTGCCGTTTTGCATTTAATATATCCACCTGCCTATACCACATTTATGCCAAAGAAAAGGGAAAAATTTAGGAGGAGAAATAATAGGTGTTTATTTTTCTCAGTGATGTGTCACACAGTGTTAACCGGTGACACTGTGTCACCTTGCCTTTCACTGAATGCAGGCCTGACACTTTACAGTTGTAATGGCTATAAGTCTATCTATTAGAGTGAGCGGATAAAGTGCAGGGCTGCCTGTCGAGGTGGCACCCAGCCTACACACCAGCCATAATGCAGACGTCAGAACTCCGGTGAAGGTTACACTGCCGGTAGCCCTTTGGTGCACTGTGTTTGATGAGGGACGCAGTGCGCCGGAGTCAACAGCAGCCACCCCCATCTGTCCTCCTTTCCCCATCCTTTTCCACCTACGTGTTGACCCCCACCTACTGACTGCTGGAGCCCCTCTTCTCACTGCACCTGGAGGACTAATGACTGTTATAACTAGGACGCTCCATATTTATTCACCATGCCGCATCCCCTGCAAATGACTGTTTATGCTGCATTGTAAAGGTCAGACAAGTTCAGTAGGCCAAGATTATTTCTGTACAAAATGTTCCGTGTTTAATGCGGTGTTCTTATTTCTTTGTGGGAATAGAGTTGAGAGTTTGGTGGAAATTTTAAGTGTGACTCTGTATTAGACCTGAAACTATTAGTGAAATTATAGATTAGTTGATCTTGAGCTAGTTTGATAATAAATTGCTTCAGGTTTCTCAAATGTGATCTATATTTTATCTATATCTAAATATTTTTTTGGTTGGACAAAACAAGTACTGTCATTGTAGAATCTAGAAGAATGTGATATATTGTGTTTATAATGAGGTACATTTGTTTTATTTACTACCGTAGCAGCATAGCTAATGCTTATTTTCACTCTTTCTCATCTATGTTTTGTCTTTACTTAAGAGCTTTAACCCATTCATCAGTGTTGTGAGGGACAACACTGAGATAGTTGTAGTGTGTGGGCTGCAACTGCACAATAATGCGGCCTCAAGCATGTAGCATCAAGCCCTTGTCTCATGATCAATGTTTCGATATAAGAGTACTTAAAGTCAAACTTTTCCTTTCCCCTTTTCTCTCACTGTTCTTCTATCTTGTTATGCTCATCTATCTTCTAGCCTCCTCATGTTTTATCTGTGCTGTGGTAGGTAGTGTTGTGCAATATTGCAGCTTGGCAGTAGATGCTTGTTTCCAAACTGAAGAATCTTTATTTCAAAATAAAATCGTCTCTTGAAAACATAGCCAATTAGGACATAAATCATTAAATAAATACAAACAGACATATTGTGCTCAATGTAGACAATTCACATGACTGTTGCTTTTGTAAATTTTTGCAAAAAGTGTGCATATCTTTGTTGGCTTTCTTACAAGATTATGACTTGTTGTACATATGTTTAACAGTGATTCCTGAATTTCATTATAAAGATAAAAATGTACTGTTGGATTTACCCTTGTGGTTATATCACTCTGCTGCTGTTGGTGAATTATTCATTGATTAATGTGCAGATTAGCCCCATGGTGTACTTAGACAGTGATCAATCAAAACACTTGGTGGGGTGGCTGCTATTCGCCAAGGTAGTGGCGCAGCTTTGTGGACGGCAATGTCAGTCTCTTGGTCTGTCAGTCCACTTTGGTCCAGGCTGAAAAGTTTCACAACTATTGAGTGGATCTCCATGAAATTTTGTGCAGGCTCTCACGATCCCCTGACTTTTCATCTAGAGTCATTGTTGCATTAGTGCAGCATTGCAGAGCTGCCAGTATGGCTGCGGACTGTTTTGTTTACGTGACAGTCGGCGAGTCAGAGTAGTTTTGCAAGTCATCTCTCTTTCAAGTTCCTACATTTCGGCTTTCAGGTATTTTGTGGTTACACCCACTTATGAGTAACTAATTGATAAAACGTTTTTACTATTTTGTCTGAATGTCGGATCTACTCGCTTATTAATAGCTCTCACAGGTCGTTGTATCTGTTCATGGACATGTTGTAACAAACACAACCCCCCACTGGGCATGTCACATTTTACAGACTTACACATCGTGTCATGGCATGATTTATCTATTTTTAACTGCCCCCATTGTCTTCCGGTACCTGTATCGGCCCTGATACAGTCCAAAGAAAACGCTAACGAGGAAAGGCTTGGTTCCGCAGAAATTTTTGGGAGGATGAATCTCCTGGAAAGCAGAGCATATATCAGTGAGAGCTAAAGGTCATCACTGTGTATATTCAAAGGTACAGGGTGCAGTGTAACTTGAATGGCTTTGGAGGAGAGCCAGTATTGCTGCGTAGCTTTCCAAGAATGGTTGTAATGGCAACTGTGCGCCATTTGGTGTCTGGTGTGGCGAGAGCGAGGAGAGGAAGTGAGGAGTGTTGCTGAGGAGCATTTAAATGATGCGGGTTGCATATTGCTGAGCTGCGGCGTCAGGGTGTGCGTAAGCAAGGGCGCTTGACACTGATGTGGACCTGAATGCAGGACAGGCAAAGGCTGCGGGAGGAGTGCTTGTCTCGTCCCCCTGAGAAAAGTTTCTATCGATCTGTAGGTAGGCTGGGAGAAGGAGGAGGCACAGACAAGCATAATGGTTAAGCAAGCAAAGCAATTGCTGTACCTGCTCATCTCTCATTCCTGCCTATTTCTTTTTTGGCTGGGATGTGTCTTTGTTCTTGTGTTTGAAGGTGGGTGTATCAATTCAGTTCCCACCTCCCCCTGTATCCCTCCTTCTCCCACTCCACTGCAGTGTTCTCCTTCTGGGCTGTCTATCTGCATGCTCTCATACATACACACACACACACATATTCGTTCCCTCACACTCTCCCCCCCGTCGGTTTCTCCGTCTGTGTCTGCCGCCATCAGACGCAGGGACCGATAATATCTGCTCCAACCCCCTCGCCTCCTCCTATTTTTTGTACTCCTCCTCTCCTGCATCTTGCCTATTGTTTATTCACTTTGTGCATTAATGTACTACTGTGCCCTTGTAATTATACAGGATAGCCTTCCTTTCCCTTCAAGCCTTACTAAGTGCAAAATGCTGTTTGGACTTTGCCTTTTCCTGGGATGCTAAATTGTAGGGGTTTTTTCCCGTGTGTATCTTGATTGAGCCACCTCACTGATTGTTATCTGTATTCAGTTAGTGTCTGGACACGTCACTCTGCTCCCTGAGAGTGAGCTGCACAGCAGGCTGCCTGCACCCTCCTTGCATCACACTGCAGCACTGAAGAAGACAGAACTTATTCCTCCATGTCTGTGAGCAGACAAAGCTGTTTGGAGTCAGCTTGGAGTTGTTGTACAGTTTAAATATTAGCATGTGGCTCAGCCATGACTGTGCTGTACCAGTGAAAAAATCCTGGGAGGAACAAGGACGGGCTGTGTGGAGGGAGGAGCTGCTGTGGAAACCACCCAGCCATTGGTTGCTTGTGTGCTCTGCTTGCCTGCAAAACTCTGTCTGATTGGCTGGAGTCTTGCATTGAGCACAGCAGCTGCAGTTGTGAAGAACTACCCCCTCTCTTTCTGCCCTGTCTCTCCTTTTCCTACTTCTTCCCTTCACATTTATAACTGTCTGCGAATCATCGGTGTCGATCACACATGCCAGCCTCACAGGCGATTTCAAGGACACTGCTTTTCACACTATATTGCAGCTTTATGTCAAGTTAGTGAATTACTTTCTGTTCTGTGGAGCTCAGGGGAGTTGAAGTGACGTCTCTGTCCTGCCTGCAATCTCCCTCCATCCCCTCTCTCCCCCTCTCTCTCCCTCTCTCTTCCTCTCTCTCTTGTATCACTTAATCAAGACATAGCTTGCCCTTTCCTGTTCATTGCTGCCTCCCTCCCTCCCGTATGCTCTGTTCCCCTATTTGTTTGTCCTCGCTTATTCTCTTTGGCTCTTTCCCGTCCACCCTCCTGCCTCGTGGTCCTCATCACCCACCGCTGAAACAAGATTTGCACGATGTTGTAGCTTTGCATTTTTCTCTTCAACAGGCTGTTGTCTCGCTAATGCTTCGAATTAATGTTTTGCCTTTCTGTTTTTACAGTCTACAGCGAGATAACAAGCAAGGACATGCAGAAGAGAGGTCAGTGAGGAGGATGTCAACAGAAGACCAGACGTTTTTGAAGGAGGGATGAGAAAGAGACTGAAATAAGACGAGGAAGTGGAACTCCAAAGTGCCTACTGCGAGGGGTCGTCTGCTGCTGTTCAGCTGCTGTCTGACTCTGCTGGATGAGAGCAGGACGGGGCTCAGTGTGAGTTTGGCCTTGAATGGAGGCTATATTTTATCCTGACAGCCACAGAGTCATCCATCCCACGTAGCCGAGCTGCAGTCACCACATACCCTGAGCTGAGCCGCCACCTCGTCTCATCCGGTGCAAGGACACCATCCCAATAAGGTTCTGCTTTTTGTTCCTCACCAGAAATCTTCTTTTTCAGGCTGCTCAAACATAACTAGCACTACAGCGACCGCCTCAGCCTCGGCCATGTTGACGTGAATGTAACAGTTACTTAAGGTGGGCGTCAGTTGATTCAGGTGAAGGCTCAGACGCTCGTTGACCTATCCAAGCATGCCAGAGTGATATCCTCAGAGTAGTTTCTGTTTTTTTCTTTTTTTTTCTTCGAGACAGAGCTGGCCTCTGCTCGCAGTCAACCCCCTCTGTCTCACCCCACTGAAACTTCAGCTGCCACTTTTCCCAGGAAGAACTAATAAACATCCCCTGAAATACACCGACCGAAAAGGACTCGCTGCCTATTTACGCTGAGGAAAAATATTTTTGCTTTTGTTCCCTCTGCGTCTTTTCTGGGGACTTTTCTTGCATCACTATTAGTCACCCTTGCTCTCATCAGACAGTTTTCCGTCCATCTGTCTCTGTCGTTGCTCAGTGTTTGTGAGTGACTCCGATGGCTGTCAGCATGACCATGGGACGGGACACTAAATGGCTGACCCTGGAAGTGTGTCGTGAGTTTCAGAGAGGCACCTGCTCGAGGTCTGACGCTGAGTGCAAGTTTGCCCACCCCTCCCGAAGCTGCCATGTGGAGAATGGCCGAGTCATCGCCTGCTTCGACTCTCTCAAGGTAACAATGCAACAGACATTATACACATCAGTCCTTGGCATACCACATCTTGTTTATTTAGACACATGCATTGGGATCTTTGTCAAGCCATGGCTCTGCATAGTACTGAACAAATAACTGGCCTACTTATAGACACACATACTTAAACACACACACACGCACATACAGATACACACAAAGCAGCGTTTTGCTATTTCACACATCACGTGCTGTATATTTATTGAGCGTGGCCATCGTTTAGGGTGTTGTCTTCCAACTAGATTGTTCAAGAGAGGAGATGCGTCAGGATGAATTTCCTGGAAACCCTGCAAACTATGTCAGTCGGTCAGTTGATCCACACATTTTTTCAAAGCAACTTTTGTGAGAATTGTTTGAATTTCTTCTATATGTGCTTGTGATTCTGGGACTGGGAGGTATACTGATGTTTATCATTATTTTATGTGCTCGTAATTGTGTTGCAAGTTTTTAATATCATAGTCATGGCAAGCACGTTTTTTGTCTATATTAATAATGGAAAAGTAATGTTTTTCACAGAATGATTTTTAAAATATTTAAGTAATAATCCAATTTTTTTTGCCTGTCATCATGGAGTCTAAAACGATCAGTTGTGCGTAATATGTATTATGTACCAAATCTTTGCCTTAATTACATAGTATATTGTGCAGAGAAGGGTGAGTGAGAGTGGGGTGACGTACAGAGGTCACCAGCCTGATGAGAGCCTCTAATATTGAGGTTACATGGTATGTATCCCATGAGCCACCATAATGCCCAGTCAGTACTTTGTTACATTGATTTAAACATCCTGTAAGTCATATAGTGCCATAAAGCAGTCTTACTCATTGATTTGCAACATTGCCTGAAATGATGTAATACAAATACATGCATTAAAGGGATAGTTACCGCTGTATGAACGGTATTGAAAAATCTGTAACAGTGGACAGATTTTGTGTCATGGTATATGTAAGGCATGACAGCCAAGTTGTATGTCACATGATTGTACTGGACGTATTTACCTTCACAGCATGGCTAACATTATTGCAGAAGTCATCTCTTTCCTCCTACTGACAAACATGGTCAAAATGAAATTACAGTGATTCTCATTGTGCAGCTCTTTAGCTCTTTTGTTTTTATTTGTTACACAAATAGCCTCATTTTTGCCATCTTTACCTACACTGTAGTTTAATACCACCATATTAATTTGGAATTGAACTCAAACACCTGCGTCACAGATGTCTGGCTATCATGCGAGGTTACTAAAAGTTAATCCGTTCCTTCTACCCAATCAAAATGTAGGATTTTCCATGGCCATGGTATAAATCGGCACATTGCCCAACCCTCATTTAAACCAGCCAAATTGACATATGATTCTCTTTGCTTCAACACACATAGATACGTATAATAGAATACGTGTGCATGTATAAGAAGGTATTTGTTTTTGCCATTTCGACCACGGTGGCGTAATTTCTTGTAAAGCCACTTTGCTCACAGTCCATCAGTGATGTGGGCTTGTCGGTCGTGCTGCTTCAACATCACTGCAGCTGCTCTCCTGCCTCTCTAGCTCCACTCATACGCATCGGAAAAACTCAGAGAATTGATGATGCTTTACAGTATTTTACAAGTGCTCCTACTATCATTGGCCAATTGCGATAAAATAGAGGATGGACTGTTGCTGTGTCGGCGTGTGTGCGTACGTGTGTGTTTGTGAGAGGTTTCGCTCGACCAGCTTTCTTGCAGGGAAAAAGTGAGACCCAGACAAGGGGCTTTCTGTCTGAGTGCAGCTGCTGTCTCCTCGTTTATTGAGTTAGAATTTATTATTCAGCCATTTTTCTGTGTTATGTCCTCCAGAGCAGGAGGGAGATGGAGAGGGAGAGAAACAGAGAGCGGGGCCTAGCAACAGCACAGGAGTGCGTACCCATTGGATAGTTTGATCTTCCTGAGTGGCACGGCTGTTTTTAGCACAGAGCAACAGCCTGGCTCTGTACTGGTTGCATTGATGGGAGAAAGAGGCGAGCTGCTTTGTACCAAAGGCAGTGAACAGGCAGTAAAGGCCACATTTGGTTGTTTGAAGCCCCGGGGTCATGTTGTTCACTCGAGAAAGAACTGAAGTTGGTGACAGTTGAAGGTCAAAGCAGCTTTCTTTATCAGGAGCCGCAGCAGGGCTTTAGTGCCAGAGCAGTATGTCAACAACCACCTCTTTACAACAGTGTTTCTATCCCCATTGTTTTCAGGATTATATTCAGCTGACAGCCGTTGTTTTTGGTCGACTGACTAGAAAAAACAAAGAAGCACCTCACTCTGTTTCCAACACAGCCGATCTACAGCATCACTCCTTCCTCCTGCTCTCCGCCCACCCCTCCCTTTTTTGTTAATTTTATGGATTTATCTGCTAATGGCCTCCCTCCTCACCATCCCTCCCATATCTGCCATCTCCAGCCCAGTCCGAGCCGACCGCTGTCATTCCATGTTGCACCCCCATTAGCGCCGTCTGGTCAGTCTAAACCTGCTGCAGGCGAGGGAGGGGGCAGCTCACCGTTCTTTTTACCTTGTTAACTGGAGTGCTGCTGTCATCTCCAATGATTAGTGTGGACATCACATCTACCCAACATACAGTAGATTCAACAGCAGTGTCACTTTTGGACATCGTGGCAAATAGGCTGGAGTTGAATGAATTTCTAATTACCCTTCAACCAATCGATTGGTCGATGGTGGAAAAAAATCTACAGGTGATTGTGGATAAAATAAATGAATTTTAAAAATGACTTTACCTAGCTCCGCTGTAGTTGCCTCTGATTGGTTATACAACAGCCTATCAACACTAAAGGCTGTGTCTTAATCCAACAGCTTGAAAAACAGTTTTGTCACAATAAAAGTAACACCAGCAGTTGTCTGACCAATGAGAATTTGGTCAAGAGCATATCAACTAACCAACCAACCAGAAGGTGTTAGCCCATAGGTGCAGCTAACAGTTATTTTCATCATCAATTAATCTTCTGAAAACTCTTTTTTTTTTTGTTCATAACTTGACAGAAATTACATTAAAATGCCCAAAGAAGTCAATTCTAAACACAAAGATAATCAGGTTGCTATCATATAAGAAAAAAGAAAACCAGGACACCTTCATATTCGAGAGGCTGGAACCAGTTAGTTTGTGGTGAGTCTACAGCCATGCTAGCATCTCTGTGGGCAGAACTGCAACTAACAATTATTTTCATTATTTATATATTATTCTACCAATTAGTTTCATGATTAATTGATTAACTGTTTAGTTTAGAAAATGTTAAAAATAATGTGAAAAATGTGACATCTTCAAAGACTAAAAATAAACTCATACAATTCATTTTTTTGTCACGTTTGTTGCCACTTTATTTTCTATTGATCAACTAATCGATTAATTGTCCAGCTGTTTCAGCTCTACATCATTGTTAAATGTAAGAATGAGCCCAGACTAACTGAAGAAACCATCAAATTTATACCATATTAATATGGAGTAGAATTCAACTTTACAATGTGTGTATCAGTGCAGATCTGCACAGTCTATTTTCCGATGTTTCAGCTCTCTCTTCTCTGTCTGAATGCATCAACAGCACATCACTATATTAACAGGGACTTCCTCTGTGTTGTGTAGGGTGTTGCCATGGTTACCAAAAGGAGATTCCTGACCCTGTACTCTCCTCAGCACCAGTTTTCAATGGCCTCCAACTCCACACATGATTTCAGAGCTTTTATAAACGTTTTGAATGTATTCATGTTCATGATTGTAGAGCACAAAATGCAGACAGGAATGTGACAACTTCAGTTTTTTTGAACACACATTTTATAAAGTACATCATGAGGCTCATTATTCTTTTGTGTGCCACTGTCTTGTGCTGCTGCAGTGCCCGAATTTCCCCTATGCGGGATCAATAAAGAATTATCTTATCTTATCTTATCGTATCTTATCTTATTGCTGGGCTGTTTTGCTGGGCTCATGGGACGCACTCCTCATTACAGACTCATCTCTAAACACACAGCTCGCTGACGTAGAAGCTTGCTGGCGTCTCCAGTGTAGGCGAGAGTGTCTGTGTGTGCCTGCGAACTATCCTGGCCATTTTTCAGGCCATTACATGTCTGCATGTATGTTTTTTGTCTCGTAAGTTAGACTGTGAATCCCTCATGGATGCCACCATAGTGTTTGCCTCCTTCCCTATATAGTTCTCCTGCTGCTAAACCCTTTTTTTAATGTGTCCTCTTCTCAGCATGACATCATTAATCACTGTCAGAGTCTCTGCACCATGACGTCAGTTTGTCTTCAGAGTTCTTTATTTTCCGTTGCTTTAGCACTCTGTCAGTTGTAGCTCACGGTCACCTAATGAGAGATGGTTTGCGTGGGTGCAGTTTGATGACAGAGCATGTGGCTGATGCTTAGTGGAGGTAGTTTAGCGGGTTAACAGCTCATCTGCAGGGGCAGACAGCTGCTGGCGGCCCAGGGGTTTAATGGAGACTGCGGTTTTTCCTCTGAGTGCGTGTTGACCTGCAGTGTTCCTGCAGCACCATCTTCACCTTCCCCACAGACTCTGGCAGGGAGGAAGGACACTGCTTTAATGACATTCTGGGGCAAAATGAATTGCTTTTAGATAAATGGCTCAAAATCTGATTTAGGGTTTGTCAAGAAGCCAAAAATGACAAGTAAAAATGAGCATAAAGAATTGCTTCTGATCAAAATGGTTTGTGGCAGAGGCTGCTGAATCAGGATAACCCTCAGCTGAGTGAAATACAGCATTATAACAATCTAAGTTATTATTAGGTTATTAAAATGTTTTTGTTGAAACCATAGTTTGACTTGACTGGATGTAAAATATTGCATTGATTACAATATTAATTACAATATTAATTAGTGATAATAGTCAGTTTAATGTACTGTTCAACCATGTAACAATTGCTTGCTGTTTCACTCAAAGGTATTATAAAGGGCATCACTCAGATATGTGTTGGCTTTGGTTATAGTCATACAAGCTGTCTGCCATCATTGTTTAAGCCTGCGTATGTTGAGTGAAGCTTTGCATACAGGACAAATAGAAGTGCTTTGACTGTGCACATAAGCCCAACATTAGAATACTGGCTGCTCAGACAGCATGGCTTATGCTGCAGTTGTTAATGAATAATAATGAATAGTTTTCTGCATTTATTAGATTAACATGTTTAATACAGTGACGGTAGAACACGTGATTTTGATAATTCATTGTGGTTATTAAGACACATTATTTCAATGGAAGAAAATTGTGTCTGTGTCATTTATTCATAAAAACTGTCCTTCACATGATTTGAATTTTCATCATTTTCTTTTTTTCAGGAATTGTACTCGTAATGCAGTATTCTTACATTGTGCTATTGCTAATTTTACTTAAGTACAGGATCTGCATACCACCAATAACTATATTATAGATCTTTGTGCAAGTTTTACTACAAATGCAGGTAAAAAACAAACAAACAAGCAAACAAGTTAAGCTTCTTGAGCTTGCGTTTTGTGTTTTTATCAAACATCGTAAAATAAAAAAATATAATATATTTATGAAGCTCTGTTCTCCATCTAATGTCATTTTAGCTCCTCTCTGAACAAAATAAATGTGTGTGCTGCAGCCAGCCACATATACTCTACACTACATGAAGTGTTTGTTGTTCTCCTTTTGGAAAGTAACTTATTTATTGGACTGATAACTACCAGTTAGAGATACTGAATCTGTTGTACAGGCCAGTGAGAGTCAAGCATATGTTGTCACTCTCCAGCTTTATCTCTCGTCAGCAAAGATTACTTGACCTATGCTGTGTCTCTGTGGAAAAATCCAAAGCTGTCTCGATATACTTCACTTGTCATTCCATGTTGCTTTAAAAATTACTTACTTAATTACTTAAAGATGGAAATTATAATGTGAGTGTAGCTCAAAGACCAAGTAATTTTCTTACAGAAGAAGAAACACATTTAAATGACTTTCAGTTAAATGTCTCCATTGCTCTTTTACTCAGATTTTTGTTGATTCCAGTGTAGCGTACTTTTAACGATGAACATTTTTAGAACGTGGTTGTACATTTCTCATGAATTTTCCAGTACGCAGCCTTCTGGGACTTCATTAGTGCTTTATTTTACCGTGCATAGTCCTGCTATGTAAACACACTTAATTCTTTAACAAATTGTACTTGATTACACGGATGAGTTCAACTAAACGTAGATCTGTTGCTGCAATAAGGTGAGGGTTTTATCTTGGGTTCGGTGATCGCCTGCGTTATGGCACAGCTTATTGACTTAGCATCTCATTCACGTTATTGTCATCTCTTCATATTGTGACTTGTTCTCCTTGAGCAACACCATCATTATAAATTGTCTGCCTGCTCTGATCTTTCCTCCCTCCTCTCTCATTCTCAGGGGCGCTGCACGCGTGAGAACTGTAAATATCTGCACCCACCTCCACACCTGAAAACCCAGCTGGAGATCAACGGGAGGAACAACCTGATCCAGCAGAAGGCTGCGGCAGCCATGTTGGCTCAACAGATGCAGTTCATGCTGCCTGGAGCACAGTTGCAGCCCATAGTGAGCAGTCCACACTAAAACTACACATTTTCAATTAATGCCATTTGTTTGAAGAAATTTTACTTATTTATCAACATACCCACAGTGTACTCTGTGTACTGAATGATGTTTTGGTGTTGTGTGGCTGACTGGCCTGGGTGAGTGGGCTGACAGGCCACTGCAGTTTGGTATTACTGTCGGTCTCTCTCTCTCTCTCTCTCTCTCTCAGCCACTTACTCTTGGTCCAATCGATTCAAACTTTACCTGGGCCCCGCCTCTGTCCCGTCTCTGTCAGGTGGATAAATTTTAAATATTTGGATGAATAGTCAAGTGGAGCAAGATAAGCAAAAGAGAAAAACATTGAGGTTCCACTGAAAAGCAGAGAGAGAAGAGGTTAAAGTCCTTTGAGACTGATCCAGCCAAATGTTTTGAAATAATAAATTATTAATTTGGTGCTGTTACCAGTCAGTCATGTCAGCCTGGTTAGCCTGAAGGCACTAGCCGCAGAGGTGAGAGAGAACAGAGTTCTTTGTGCCTTTTGTTTAAACATGTTCAACTTCTCATAATATTGATGCACTCGTCAATGTCCCTCTCCGACCAATCACAGCCTGGATGGGGTGGGGCATACAAAATAAGTCGATGTACTACAGCAAGCTTGTTTTGTTGAATATGACGCCACCAAATAAGTCCTAATTTGATAAAAACATTTCCATACTAGAACATTAAGGGAAAGTCCCCTCAAACTACATTATACCCTGCATAATGGTATAATATCATGCTGTTTAATAGCATCTGTTTCCCTTGAAATGCTATAGGTCTCAAGTGTTTTAATAAAATGTATGTTAAAGCCTTTTAGCAACTTAATGGCTGCATTAGACTGCAGCAGCAATGGTTGTGTGTTTGGTGGTACTCAAAGCTCAACTATGTTTGTGTAGCAGGTGTCTAAGACTAATGTGGGGGCCTTCTCTGTCACTTGTTTTACAAATTGTGAGATTTTTTTTTTCTTTAATCCCTGAGTAAAAGCACCCACAGTCCTGGTTACATTACCCCCAAATCCTCTCCTAAAGCTCTGCTTTAACTTGTTTTTTCTTTCTTGTCTCCGTTGTCTCTCTCCCTCAGACAACATTCCCAATGACGCCCTCCCTGGCAACGAGTCCCAGTATGGCATTCAGTCCATATCTCAGCCACATGGGCCCAGGCATGGGCTTGATGCCTGAGCTGCTGCCCAGTACTCCCCTGCTGGTCCCTGGGAGTCCCACTGGCCTGGCAGCCGTGGGCAACGGCACCTCCGCACAAAAACATGTGCGCACAGACAAGCTGGAGGTATGTGGCCTGCAGTTGTTGTGTTTCTATGTTTGGCCTTAGTATGATGAAAGGTAAATGTTGATCAGTGCTCCCGCTGACCCTGGCAGGTTTGTCGAGAATTCCAGCGTGGTAACTGCACGAGGGGTGAGAGCGAATGCCGCTACGCTCACCCCCTGGAGGCTGGCATGGTGGACTGCAGCGAGAACTCAGTCATTGTCTGCATGGACTACATTAAAGGCCGCTGCAGCCGAGACAAGTGCAAGTACTTCCACCCCCCGGCTCACCTGCAGGCCAGGATCAAGGCTGCACAGCACCAAGCCAGTCAAAACACAGCATCCGCAGCCTTGGTGAGTCCTTCTCAACAGTGTGACAGGAACAAATACTGAGAACTCTTTGTTCTTTTACCAAAAATAAATATTGGATAAGGAGTTGGACATCAACCACCTTTCTGTGATACAATGACTCGTTGAACAGAAAAAACACAAGTGTAAGCCAATACTCACCTTCTGAAAAGTTACAACATTCACCATATCTGTTTAACACAGGACACAGAAGATGATTTTCTTGTTCTCAACTTGGATATTGTTTACTGATGCAGTGAAGGATCAGGGTAGACAGTATCCCACAGGCATGACTTGAAATTTGATAGTGTAGTCTGGGGATTATGTTTTTCATGAAGAGATAGATAGATAGATAGATAGATGTGTCTGAGTCTGCACTCTCAGTGAAGTCAAACAAGCTACAAGTTCTGAAGTTAGCATTGTGAGCAGCTGTAACATAATAAGGTCAATCTGCAGAAAAACAAGAAAGACAATACTGGATTGAGATACAAAAATAGTCAAATGAAGGGGATTAGAAAGACATGGCATGCGTTTAGTTTTTGTTCCTGTGGCTCCTAATGATTTATGATATTGAATGACTTCATTGTTGCTGGGGGCAGCATTCTGTATTGTGAATGGTTTACTTTTTCTTGTGACTTATAAATGACAGCATGGCATCACATCTTGAAATTTAATATGTGTATGTATCCATGACGAAACTGTACTTCCCTGTTGTCTTGATTGTCTTCCTTTGCAGTTTGATGTTTCAGCACCAGTCCCATTAATGAATGAAATCATAGCAATCCCATTTTGCTCTTGGCCTGACCTCTGGGCCGCCCTACATTACTTGAGCTAATCTTACATACTGCAGTGTCCTCTTGTGGTGGTAAACAGAAACATCCACATCAGCTGGATGTTGATGCCCTTACAGAGATTGTATGTTTACTCTGAGATAATGCAGTTTTTTGTTTCAGGCAAA
This sequence comes from Centropyge bicolor, assembly GCA_037975185.1. Taxonomy (NCBI): domain Eukaryota; kingdom Metazoa; phylum Chordata; class Actinopteri; family Pomacanthidae; genus Centropyge; species Centropyge bicolor. The sequence goes on from JBBMOC010000002.1 coordinate 8,476,643, forward strand.
GTGTTGATATACAGCAAGGACAAGTTTTGTACCTGGTGTTGAAAGATAACGTGTCTCCTCCTTCCTCTGGCCAGGCTCTGCCTCCAGGTGCCATGCAGCCGCTACCAAAGAGGCCGATCTTAGAGAAGAGCAACGGAGCTGCTGCCACCGTCTTCAACCCCAGCATGTTCCAATACCAGCAAGCCCTGGCTAACATGCAGCTCCAGCAACCAGCCTTCATCCCCACTGGTGAGTCTCTGCACACACTAGCAACAGTGAAACATTGTCCATGCAGTGTTTACCTGATTACACATGTAGGAGGTAAACTGGAATCGTGAACCCTTGGAACTTTTTCCGGGAAGATAAAAAAGAGTTGGATGTGTTGTTGTTCGATGTTAGATGACTCAGATTGTGGGATACAGGGAGTTACAGGTACAGTGATAACAGTATGCATGCTCCGTCTGTGCAAAGCTTCTCTGCAGTGTTACTGCTCACCTACTTCTCACACCACACTTTCCTTTCTTGTGTTGCTTGCATCGGCTTCACTCTCGCTTGACGTGTGATGAGAGTTGTTGAAGACATAAGCAGCAGACAATGAACACATCAGAATGCCAGTATGTGGGACTGCTGCGGCATGGATTGGTGGGTGCATGCATTTCAGGTTCTTGGAAATGTTTAAAAAGCCAAATTGCCTTTGTTTTGGCTGAAAGTAGCAGTGAGTCATAGAAGCAGTGTAAACAACAAAAGTAAGACAGAGCAACAGAGATGGCCATATTATAATTTTCTTCCATGGTTTTCACGTGTTTTTTGCATGAAACTGGACGTTTGGTTTTTCGTTAACATCAGGAGAGACTTGACTTGAAGGGTTTAATTAAGATTTGAAGGAAGGGTTTCCTGAAAATGTATGATCACATTTTACTGGATTAAATTAGCACTAAAAATCAAGAAAGATTTTCTGGTCCCAGCACTCAAATGTGAGGATTTGCTGCTTTTCTCTGTTTTATATACCAATAATTGTAACCCGACTTTCCAGGTTTTGAAGTGTTGGTCAGATATTATATGCAGTTTGAAAGTGTGAACTTGGGCTGCCATATTCCACTATTTTCTGAGCTGCCATAGATTAAACAACTGATTTTTAAAAAACAGTGAAATACCCATTAGTTGCAGATGAAACTGAATATGTGCTGGTGAGAAAAAGAAACCTTATAGGAGCACAAAATTACATTTGTGGCACATAATAATAAAAGAGACACAAGTGGGTATCAACAATGAAAAGAGGTTTTTGGTTCCTGTCAGGGGAGAGTAACTATAAAGAAACAGTGGTTATTGAAATGCTTGAAGTCTGTCAGACATGAATTATTGATTTGCCACATGCCTAAATTATACAACATAGAGGTCTGCAGCCAAAACACCCACATACTGTACCTGCTTTGCGTGAAGAGAGAATATACTGAATACTCATGCACATTTAGTTTCATCTTCATTTCTACAATATACTGATCAAAGCTTTGGCGTCTTGTCTGCTCATCTGCTGAAAGCAGTTAGTTTTTTAATGATCAACAATGTGTTTTTTTGTGTCTTTGTGTGTCTAACTGTGACAGCCTCAATGTTGCTTGTTTTTCCCGCACTAACCTGTAGGGTTGAGAATCATTTGAATTTTTTTTTAAATTACAATTCTGCTTATCAGTTCCTGTTCTTATCGATTCCCATCTTCAATTCCAAAGTGGCTAAAAAAGAGGTCAAATGTTTAGATGCTTATTATGTTATGCTACATTTTGTCTTCTATTTTTCACTTGCTTTCTTCACTCCCCCAGTCAATCACCAGTCAATCAAGAGCCAATCACGCTGTTGTGTTGATGCATGACGTAGACAGATCCTGGCAGATAGCCATGTCCTAGCCCCTTTTTTCAATAATAAGGGGCTGATGTGTTTTGGAACCAACAAGCAGAACCATCATTCAGTTCTAATTTGGAACCAAATTTTAGTTCCCAATCCTACTAACCTGAACCTGTTGTCTTGACCTGCTGTCGCCAATTACAGCCTCTTCCTTTTTTTTTTTTACCACAACTCTTGTCCTTTTTGTTTTCTTTTTGTCCTCATCTTGCTGTCCTTCTCGTCACATATGTAGCTACACAAAATGGAAAAGGCTCAGTTCTGTGCATGTTGCCTTCAGGAGCCATTGGTGGGTCAACTGTATCTGATATGTACTGTTTTGTAGTGGAGAGGAGCATTTATTGATTGATTGATTGGTTGATTGATTGATTGATTGATTGATTGATTGATTGATTGAGTGATTGGTTGATTGATTGATTGATTGATTGATTGATTGATTGATTGATTGATTGATTGGAGAACAGCGTGCCTGCTGTTGAGGCAGCCATTTGTTTTCATTCTTAAACCAAAACTTTGGCATCTTCCTGAAAGATAATGAAAGCTAATGTATCGCAGTGAATGCTTTATTTAACAGTTTTGTCAGAGAACAGGTTTTTCTAATACTAGCTCCAAATTATATTATTTTGTGAAAGAGTAGACAGAGAAGTTAGGGAGAGAGAGTCGGGGAATTAAATGACACAAACTCAAGGATGGCGGTGATGGTTTCATTCATCTAATCTTATACATCCAGGAAAAAAATTGAAGTTTGACGCAAATTTTGAATGCAAAGCTCAGATTCAAAGCAGAACATGAATGACGCAGATGCAGATGTGCTAGTTTTGTTCCTGAAAAAAGGAGCTTTAAAAGCAGTCCTTCCTGACAGTTGTATTATGTGACAATTATTTTACCATGATAGACAGTAATTATGATAAAAGTTCACTGGCATACATTACCTCTCTCCATCAAGGTCCAAGATTCTGTAAGTTGATTTTTACACAGTCTTGTACTTGTACACTGTAAAGTGTATTATGTAATGTAAAGTGTCTAAATGTGCAGGGAATAAGCTCAAACTGCTCCGGTCCATTAATGTTGTCAATAATATAAAGGTACATTGGGAGTACGATAGATGATTGTGTCAGGTTTATAATAGACATTCATTTTAAAGCTTTCAGCCCATTGTCTTAGTCATTGCATCATGTCTGCCAGTCTGCAATCACTGTTTGTTTACAAGTCGTGCTGCATGTGAGCAAGTCATTTCAACTCTGTGTGTGCATGCCGCCTTAAACCTACCTTGAAAATATGCTAAATGGGTCTTAATTAAGTCAAGTGTAGAATAGTGTTTGTCTTGTATCTGCGTAATGAAAATATTCACAAATATGACAAAATAATATCAAAATAAATTGTAATTTGGTCATAGAAAATGAAATTAATCTGGATGCTTTTTGAACAATTTACTAATTTTACATGTTTATTTAAGTCTATTCACTACATTTACTGCACTATGTAATTAAAATCGTTTTAATATGCAAAGTCACACAGACACAAACATAGAAAAGGAAGTTTTAGCTATGCTGATCTTAAATGAATCTTGTGGATTGTAATCATAGAAGGTTTTCCTGAAGACTGTCGGTTGTGTGTGTGTGTGTGTGTGTGTGTGTGTGTGTGTGTGTGTGTGTGGCCACCGCTCTCCATGCATTTCCTGACTTGTCTTTGTGTTCTCCATCTATATCACATTTACCAATGCTGCATGCTGATATTATGACAGTAATATACCACCTTTGAAAATAATTTTCAGTAAAAGCTGAAACTCAGAAGGTCAAGAAAAAAAAAAAATTCTTTTCATGTGTCTGTTGCTAAAATCACAATGAAATAAGTTTCCAGGATGTGTTATGGTGCTGGTGGGAAAAGAGAATATTTGCAACTGCTGTGATTGTAGTCCAACTTTTGGGTTTTTGGTCCTGCTGGGAATTTTACATCTTAAAAAGTACTCCGCTGAGTACTTTAGTATTACACCTCCATAATGTCAAAGTACTCACAGGAGATAGATTGAAATCAAAATGATCAAAATTGAATCAGCAGAGGTTGAACTATCCTGACTTTTAGTCGTCATATCATTTGACCGTCCCTACCTGGTAAATGCACACGTCTTGCAAAGTAAGGATGATAACAGTGTGTGTTGTCCTGCCCCAACTGGTACAGCAAAACTAGCAGAAGACTGAATGATATGTCCATTTATCACAGTTGTATAAAGTTCTGAAAAGAGGCCTAATAATCAACATATGTAAGTGAAAGCACCTGCGTGGGAGGACGAAGGTTGTGCAGTGCCTTTAGGAATCTCTAAACTGAGATAACCCCTGTTGACATCATGTAGGGGTTATTTTCAGATTTGACAAAACTCCTTTGAGCACAGAAGACATACAACTGTATACAGGCTTAGTACAACTCCCAATTATTAGTAAACTGACCTGAGTTTTCCTTTGATTTGTCCCAAACTTAGAAATTATTCTGGTAACTCCTTTTACCTGTTTTAGGTAGTAATTAAAGAAGCTGATAGAAAGCAGATCACACAGGTGTAAAATTATAGTATTTTATATTCTAGTTTGTATTCATTACACAACATATTCTTAAGAAGATATAACCTACTGTCACATTACCACTGTGACATTATTACCTTTTCTCTTATGGATCATTTGCTCCCTCCATACACATGCCCTGTCCATTTGAATACAATTATCAGATACTCCAGTCTGATTAGATTGTATGACTGTGTATTGCCTTGTTTGTTTAACTATCATTTGTTGGTGAAACTATGCATTTTCTTTTCTTTTTTTACCCAGTTGGCTAATTCAATATGTAATTTTCTTTATCTCTTATTTTGTTTGCATGTGTCTTGATACTTGTTCAAATTCATCCTGGCAATATCACTTGACCTGTGCCATGACTTTTGATCCAACACATTTTGCCATGATAACCATATCATTCCTGTTCCCCCTCCTCCCCGCCCACATCCTCGTCCTCTGTCTTTCGTCTGACTCGCCTGAATAAAAGTTCCCATGATGCACGGTGCCACCACCTCCACTGTTTCGTCGGCTTCGACCCCAGTCACCAATGTTCCTTTCGCTGAATCTGCCGCCTCGAATCAGGTTTGCTCTTTCATTTCAGTTCTCTTTTATTTTAGCTCAGGAGGTTCTGAGTCTGAGTTCATAGTCTTCTTTCATCAGGTTAAAGAAACACCTGCCTGTAGTGTCACTTGTATTATGTTCACATTTCATCTGTCTTCACTTTTCAGTTTGTTGTGATGTGAGCAAATGAAAACAGAATTTATTCTGAGAAGAATCTCAAAATAGGTAGCTGTTTTCATCTAAATGTTGTAGTTTGGTGTAGATCCTCTGTCTGTCTCAGTCTTCTGTGTAATCTATGGACACACAGTATGTGGTCTGGCATGGGTAACAACCCTCAGGCAGATTGGGAAACATTTTATGCCTAATTCTCCAAATAGTAGGAGACTTCAGCAGTTGCCTCTGGCTGAGCAATATAGGAAAAATATCTTTGCACTATATACAGTATATATATATATATATTTTCCAATACACATGGTGATATGTTTATATTTTTTGCATGTAGTTAAAGGAATTTAAGGAACCACCAATCCAATTTTATTTTTCATGAGAGTGGGAGTTCTACTGGTCTGATTTTTTTTACCTGAAATTAAGAAATACATTTAGAAGGAATATCTTAATCCATGTAATTTGGCAGATTTTTAAAAGTCAAATTATGTTACAGTTTGGTAATTTAATGACAGCTGCATTCCAACAATAATACTAACACTTATTAAAAATACATATTCTCATTGCTCCTTGACCACGTGCTGTAGCAGAAAAGCAAATATTGTGGTGTTTTGGCTCAATTTTTAAACTCTATAAAAACTGGCTTTACATTATAAACATTTTGCACACTGACTTAATCTTACTGAATCCTCTACTGCAGGTTTCAATTTTGTGATCACTGCTCCTCCTCTCACCCTCCTTCTCTCTCTTCCAGTAGATCCCTCAGAGCTTCTGACCCCTGATCCAGTGGAGCTCCAGTGCGTTCCGATGGAAACCCATTTCTGTCCCGTCCCCAAACTGCTGGTGGCGGCTCCGGTGGCACTAAACTCAGTAAGCCTTTCCCGAAACCCTAGTTAAAGTCCCTGAAGCCTGCGCACTATCAGGGCAGTCATCTTTCTGAATGCAGCAAACATGTGCCTCACCTACAGTGCACACTGACTGAGCGGTAATGTGAAACTTGTTATAAGATGAAATGATAGTGAGAAATCTGCGATGGTTCACGCAATACAAGCCTGGACGTATTACAGTTGCTTTAAAGCAGCCACCCTGATGCATATTGACTTGATCAGGCTGAGCAATAGAGCTCCCTCGTTCCTACAGCCATACACATGCCCACACCTTAGAAGTGCAGCAGACATGCACACACACACACACACACACAAACACACACACACACATTTAAGAGTACATGCCCTTTATGGGTTGGAGCCATCACACGAGGCCACCCAACACATTTGACTGTTCCAAAGTGAGAAATTCAGAAAAGCTAATTCTGGAAATTCAGACCATTCGGTTGGCAAATGAACTCGCCACCGGTCTACAACCATTATGTGTTGTCAAAATGAAAGAGTGTTTCATATCATGTCACGTTTACGTTTCAAGATGGCTGCAGATGTAACATTTGTGTTGTACTACTTCTGCCATTCAGTTTGTTCTCATGATCTCATCTGGCCTGATGAAACGTCAATGAGTTGCTGTTAGTTTGTTTGTGCCTTTGATTTATCTGCTCAGCTGCAGAGGAGACTTAGTTTCCCAAAAGAAATCAAAACACTTAACAGAATCCATTGAAAGAATTTCTTAATTGCAATAAAAGACAATATCTGTTATTAGAAAAAATACTGTGTTTTAGCCTATAGGTTATATTGTAAAAAAAAATCTAGTCATTACAGTGATCACCACTTTAAATTGATATTGTTTCATATATGTTGACTATGATTTGAGTCAGTTTTTGTCCCCCAATTTCATGGTCAGTATCTGATACTGATTGGATAATTTTCATGGAATAGAGCAACTTTTAAACCAATAACCAACCAATAAAACTACAAATTGACAGAGTGACATAATATTAGGATGCAATTGCTTCAATTTAAAGGAGGCTGAGTTGAGAGACTCTTTTAGAATATGGCTCTTAATTTCTTGATTTAAGAAACAAACTGCCTTAAAGCAGGTGAGCTCATGTTCTTTACGTGAAGGCCTGTCTCTGGAAAACTCCATCAGTAATAAAACAAACAGCTCAAATTATGAATTTCCCCACTGTGGGATGAATAAAGTTCCATCTCATCTTAATTATTAACTGTTGATTTTGAGTGATGAGGTATCTTGAAGTCATGAGGTCCGATCACTGGTTGTTTCTTGGTTGTGAAGGAGAATTGTCTAACAACTGAAAAGGAAGGTTTGTTTGTCCCGTTCACCCCATGATTTGATATCGAAACATGGTGTAAAAGAATGACAATCTACAGACATAGTGATGTTGGCTTCTTATTACAACTCTGCCACAATCCCTGATTTCCTGTCTCACCTGAAAGACAAAATTATATTTCTGAGATCTAAGATTACAGATTTGTGTAATTGGCACCTCTTAAACTTTGACACATGATGTCAGAGTTATTGCACAAGATGGAAGCTGGATTTTTTTCCTGATGTTGTGCCTGAAGTCTGTGTGTGCCATGTGGTGGTATAGTAAGGAACTGCCCCGTTTAATGCAATACCGGAATAATTCCTCCAAATAATTGTCTCCCTCTCAAATGCAGAGATGTATTTTAAAAAGACAGTTTCTTTGTGTAATTGTCTCCTTTTGTGCGGCTTTTGGATTTAATAAGTGGCACAAGATTTTTATGTTTTATGGCTCTTCAGGGAGAAAGCTTAGAACTTGAAAATGTCCTGTCTGACTTTATAATGTGTCGTCTTTTCTACTAATGTGCCCTTTTTGTCAAAAGTCATCAGACTCTGAATATAGCAGCCATCGTTGTTATAATCAGAACTGAGTTTTGGTAAAGCCAGGAGATGAAGGAATAAATTGCCCGTTTGATGTCTGATGGTAAAAAAAACAAACCAGTTGGATTTTTGATTTCCAAATGTCTGTAAGGAATTGCTCTGTAGGCATGTAAAATTGAGCGTAACGGCTTTGGAAACTAGGCTGAAATCACTTTTATCCAAATTCAAATGTGCCTCTTTTAAGTCTACTCCAACCACCACTGTCAATACACTGTAAGAACAGACCAGTGCTCAAAGATAGATGTGTTAATTGGTACATTATTATAACAGTGAATCACATCTGTAGTAGTTTATTCTCTGAGACAGCTGTGCTGTATCATTGTTTATGTAAAGAAATAAATCAGTGAGTTGTGTGCATACATAAATGTGTTGAAAGAGACAATGAATCACATATTTGGTTAGTTGTAAATGCTGCAGATATTAAGGCATTTCCCACTGAGCATTATTCATTTTAAATAATGTTATTGTGTCGTGAATGTATCTAATGCAAAAACTACACATGCCCTTCTAAAAGACAGGCATGTTGAAATGTAATGATTCACTATATATAGAGACTATTTCTGAGGTCACATAGGTACCATGCTGATACTGTGTTAAGACATATTAAAATATGTGTATTGTTATATAGATTTATATTTAATGTCAATGAGTGGTGTGACTACTTTTAGAAATATCTTTCACTCTCAAAAGGTAGAGCAGAATTGTACAAGTACATTACGGTACCATTTCTTAAGAGTCAATTTTTGTACCCCTACCTTAGAAATTACCCAAAGTGCCCAAAATGCACCTATAAACAATGACATGATCATTGGACAAAATTGAGAAAATCGGCACGTTATCCTTTTTTTCACATGATGTGGATTGGCCAGTTCTTCCCTGTGCTGCAGTCCTTGTTTCTGTTCACTCCCACTCTTGGTATGGGGAGGCTGCATACACAAGTAACAGTGCAGACAGATCAGTAGGAGTTGCTAGTGCTGCGATGAGGATGTGACAGCTCCCCACAACTAACACTGCTGATTGTGTTCAGTGGGGGCAGAAGCTAGATGTTAGAAGCACCACCTTCTGGGATTAACCCTGGGTTTGGGTGGATGAATGTTTCCCCCCTTAACACCTGCCCCCCTAATCAGTGTGCTACCTTAACTGTAGCAATTGTATTTTAAGTTCACGTTGAATCAGTATAAATGTGTCCCTTAGATGAACAATAAGCTTATTTGCTTTCTTTCCATGTTAGATGAAGCAGCCAGTTAGCTTAGCACAAAGACTGGAAACAGGGAGAACCAGCAAGCCTCAAGTCTAAAACTGACTAAATGCACCTAACATCATCTCTAAAGCTCACTCATGAAAGTTGCAATCAAAGATTTCAATCTGGTTGATTTGGCGACACCTGTAGTTACTGATGATAACAGCAAATGCTGTCTAATACAACAGCCAGACAAACTATTGTTGTAATGCTAAAGAAACTGCCCAAATTTCCCCTATGGGGGATCAATAAAGAATTCTTATCTTATCTTATCTTATCTTATCTTATCTTATCTTATCTTATCTTATTTTATCTTATTATTAATTGGCCTTTTTCCATCATTCTGTGAGCAACTGTGATCTGATTTTATGCTGCTCACAGCATGAGCCTGCGAACAGCGGGGAGCATTGAGGAGTTGGTTACCTTGCTGAGACGTTAACATCCTGTCGCCTGCAGCTCTTCATCTAACAGCTCACTGTGGCTGCTCCTCCTTTCTTTACTCCCTGCAATATTTCAAACTGATCCACTGTCAAAAAAATGCAGATATATGTCACTGCTCTCTGGGGGACAAACTATGTAATGTTGACACTGTTTCTAAATTACATCATACCTAGTTTTGCATGTCTGTACTGCAATTTCTTGTTATTTATCAGTTGACATATACACCAATACTATATATCTGCAATAATCTAATATTGGTTGATTAATCAGCCTTCTTCTACTTTAGACAGAACAACTCTACCATTTCCCAAGTTTCCAGTTTTCATGTTAAGCTAAGTAAGTCTCAAGCTTCATATTTACCACACAGACATGACAGTGCTATCACTCCTCTAATCTAACCTCAAAAGAAAGTGAAAGCATCCCAAAATGCTGAAGTTTTAAATTGAACTGCCATTTAATTTTTATCTATATGGTGGATTAAACAGTACATGGCCCATTATAGACCTGTTATCATACATCAGTAGAGAAATGTACTTTTTGGTGCCGAACCGTACTTCTCCTTTACCTCTGTTTTTGAGTGTGTAGAGCAAGTCTCAAGTCTTGGAAGAATTTGAACTGATATGTTTCTCTCCTACTCGATGAAATATCGAATGTCCAGACAAATTAGTTTGTCTAAATCTTACAGCTTTGAAAGACTAGCTTTGTCCAGCCAAGAAAACCCTTCTCTCTAGCCTTCATCTCCTTCCCCCCTTATGTCATTATGCCTTCACTAATTGCTGTCCAGCTGGAAAAAAACAGAATACTTGATTAATAAATTGTGCCTCTTGAGGGCATTTGGATTTTTAAGATTTAGATGTATGTAGTGATGCACAAGAGCATGTTAGGCGAATGGTGGTGTGGCAGGAGAAAAATTAGTTTTTACCTCTTTCCCTCTCTCATTCTCTTGTACTTGATTTCCTTTAGGCCTCATTGTATTTTACCCATGAAGTCATTAATCATTACTCTGGAATATGCAAAATGCTCTGATCATTGTGTCCAGTGACCAGATCCTTTAGCATGTGGACAGTTAATTTGGTCCTGAGCATACTTCTGTTGCCCGGGGCACAAACAAAGGGCCTTATTTCTCGATCACTGTATAAAGATGTGATAGCTGTGTATGAATGTGACATGTATTAATGGTAAGTTAAGATTTTTTTTTTTTATCTGACATTAAAAAAAAACACAGCATGGTAATAAAAAAACTCATTTATACATAGTTAATAGTTTGTGTAGACCAACAAGAAAAAAGATATAATATGAAAATCATTTGTATACAATGATGGAGTCATTGTTAATGGTAATAGTTGCTGTTGCTGTGGCAACAAAATGACAACATGGCTACCTTTCTATTATCCTAATTGTGAATTTTTTTCACATTCATTGAAATAACATACAATACTAACTTATTCAAAAAGGGAATGTCAAATTAGTTTGTCTTGTTATTGCGACGTGATTAAATATTTTGTATGGAAAACTTAAATCCTTGTTATATCCAAAGGTCCTTAGGGGAGATCAGGTGTTTATTTTGTTTTGTTTATTTGACCTTAATTGTTTTTTTGTTCTTGTACATGGTGTTTTTTGAGAAATAAGAATGGACTTTGGCTTTTGAAGCTAACACCTATCTGTCAGGGAGGTGAAGAGGCTTTTGGACTAAGTGAAAGATCTTCATCTTTTTCTGTAAAATCAAACTAGTCAGCAGTCCTGCAGACTCGCTCAGTTTCCTCTGCATGGGGGTGTGAACTTTCATTAGTGAGTTCTGTTTCAGTTTTGGCCAAGAAGGTGGCCCAGAAGCCTCTTCCTGCCCAGCTGTGCTGGGTGATGTCGATCCTTGCTGAGGTGTATACGAATGTGTGATGTTCACCTTGTTTGCACTTATGTACATAACTATGTCAAAATACTCAAAATTTATTTTGAATAAATATAGATAAAAGAGTTGATTAAAAAATCAAATCAATGTATTGTTAATGAAATGAGTATGTCTATCATTTTATTACAGTATAAAAAGATTGCTTTGAGGGATCTGTCCTTTTGTTTGTTTGCTAGAGCCCTGTTCTTTGCCAAGCATGACATTGCCTAGCTGTAAACCATGAATGATTTGCTTTATAAAAGCTTTTTTCTGTTCACTTAGTGGGACACCTTTGGTTCAGTAATATCTCAAACAAGACAAATGGTTAGAATAAATAGTCAGTCTGGAACATGTGTAATAAACCAGTAATAACCTTGTCCTTATATGCTGATCATGAGTACACAAGTGCAGGTGCAGTCCTCTCTCCAGTAATGCACCAAAATAAAGCACAGAGTGGCTCCCCCTGCAGGCTGAAACCCAGCCAGGAAAAAAGGTGGAGCAGATCTAAAAATCAGACTATATGGAAGGACATGGAGGTGAGATGTGTTCATAGGGTTTTAAATTCACTTTAATTTTGTCATTTTGTGAAATGAATGGTGTCATTATCCAAAACAATAATAAATCTGAATTCTCCTCAGGATTTAGTCAAAATTGCAAACAAACTGGTTTTCCAATGTTATTTTGCAGCAGCAGCAACATCCCTACACAGATTTGGACATGTGATGCTCTTCAATTGCTATTAAAGCCAGCGATTTTGTTGCCATGGCACTTGTCCTAGTGGTGGATTGACTGAGTCATTCTGGTGAATCAGTTCACAGCCCTCTGACTCCACATGTGGGGAAAAGTACATGTGGAGTGGACTTACCAAACTGCGGGTTTCCAGTCACCAACAAGTGAATAAGATTGTGAATTTTTTTTCATTGATTTATTGTTACCATTAATTTAAAATGATTCAGTTGTAAATGTGCCTTTATCATGCAAAGTGTAGTTTTTCTTTTACGTTCTACATTTGAATTGACTTAAAACAGCACATGTATTGATTGTGTGTAAAACGTATCCCTTTATTTAAAATCCTTTGTTGGTGAGTCATTAAATTGGGTACAATGAATGACTGAATGGTAACCTGTGGAAGATGATGAGGGCCAAAGACTGTTCAGGACTAAGCCATATGAAAAACTCTCTCTGACACTCTAGGACAGACTTGAAAGTGACTGCTGTTTCGTAGTCATCTATCGTTTCACTCTGTTTTCTGCTTGTGGTGCTTGTATGTGCTGCTGTGCTACATGCCAATTTATTTTGCAGTGTATAGCTATTAAGAGTAAGTTACTGTGCCTATGATGAGTTCTGCGATTTCTGTTTGACCTTTAATAAAACTCATAATTGTGATCCTCTTGTGGTGTGTTTAGTGGTTCATTATCACCTGAAATGTGACATCTACTATGTATCTCCTGAACTGAGTTTTTTTTTCCCTGTTTATGTCTTGATGATATTTATATGAATGAAGGTTAGATTTAGAGTTGTCATGGATGCCAAACAAACATAGACTTCATTAAAATATTGCACAAGGAACTGCAATTCCACTCAGGTAAAGCAAACATTTTGATTGTTTCTTGTCTAAAAATGTCAGTAAATACTGACAAACTTTGCAAGTTTGCATATTAGACAAATCAAAATTGACAAAATAATTGTATGTCATTTTGGAAGTACTTTTCCGAGCATTGTGCAAAAAGAAACAAAAACATGAAACAAAGCAACCTTGAAATTTATATTTTATAAATTTGACAGAGAAACTTTACCGTGTCCTGTCTCACCCTGGAGTACACTTCTACATCACTGCAGCAAGGTGACTGAAGGTAATCCACTGGAAAACAGCTAAACAATATTATTTTCAGCCGATGTTTGAGTGTGTCTTTATGCAACAGACAGGTAAGCTCATGAGGGCACGCCACAAATTTTACATTTATTTAAATGAAGACAAATAGATGATTGTGATGCTGTTATTATCACGCACTGCTTTCTTTTTTTTATCCTGGAGTATTGTATTGCACGACCTTAAATCTATCAAAATATCTGACTTGTAAGTGGTAAAATCCAATACATTTGAAAAGAAAAGTTTTCTTACAGTTCCTGGAAGTAACTAATTAACATGTCCAAATCCATGATATTAAATTGGGTATGTGGACAAATTAACTTGGTGATAGGAGTCATGTTTGCAGCAGCTATAAATCTTTTTCCAGCATTTCGAGCAGATTTAGAACTTATCCCTGTGGAGAAGAGACTTTTATTCTGAAAAACTACACCGGAGGTCTTGTTGTCGTTACCGGAAACGAAGCTGTTCGCTTCAGGAAATCAGTTGGTCTTAAAAGCTTTTCTTTCTGTATTCAAACCTGCACAGAGTCAAACATATACTGGAGCAGCCACGAACCGTAGCCAATGGACCCTCGGATTATCATCATTAATCTGCGGTCTGTCCATCGATAGCACGCCCGGGTGCCGGAGCACCGGGCCGGGCCGGAACCAGAACCAGGCCCGTACGGACGGACACAACCAGCGCTGCGTTTAGCGACACCGGCGGGCTGGTGTGTGCTGTGTTGGGGGAAGTGGCATGCTGTCTGTGGGGGAAGTATAATCGTATCACCCTGACTTGCTGTCTGTAGTTAGACAGCAAGTCCTCCGATGAGTCACCGGTTCTTCTGGTTTATCAGATCGGATGTAAAGGCTTGAGGCTCGAGCATGGGACGGCGTGAAATTAGCCAGGAGCGAACTAGCTTGAATGCTAGCTAACAGCAGAGTTAACGGACATCAACTTTTACTCGCTAACTAGCTAAACTAGAAAAACAACGAGTATGAACGCTACACCCGGGTTTATGTGAACGAAGAGGAGTTATTTTACATTGGCATACATCTGTCAGTTCGCTCCTTAGCTCTTTTAAAAGGCCTAATAAATGTTTCTGGAGCGAGTATAGCAGTGTAGCTAAGTCGTTAGCCGCTCCGTTAGCCTGCCTCGACCGCCCCAATGAAAGAATACAAAGTGGTCGTGCTGGGCAGCGGCGGCGTCGGCAAGTCCGCGCTCACCGTCCAGTTTGTCACCGGCACCTTCATCGAGAAATACGACCCGACCATCGAGGACTTTTACCGCAAGGAGATCGAGGTGGACTCGTCCCCCTCCGTGCTGGAGATCCTCGACACGGCGGGGACGGAGCAGTTCGCCTCCATGAGAGATCTGTACATAAAGAACGGACAGGGGTTCATCCTGGTCTACAGCCTGGTCAACCAGCAGAGCTTCCAGGTACCGGACGACACCTTGAAACACTGATCATGGTGGTTAATCAGGGCTCTTAGACTCTGTATTGGGTTGTGATTAATGTCGTGAGAGCCCTGCACCATCCAGATTTACTTTGGTATCAAAGACTGAAATTCATTTGATCCTGCATGTAAAGATCTGATGTAGTGACATTCATTTAAAACTGATACAGCTCATAATGTGTTGTGGTGCGAAAATATGATTGATTATACGCAGTAATGTATTTGTAACTGCAGAGAAAAACTATGCCTCACAATTTGAAAATAATTCTTAAAAGCAGGAATCAATGTTTGATAATTTGACTGCACAGTGTTCAGGTTTAAGCATTTTTACAGGCATTGTGAAACATTGTGCACGTGCATGGAGGCATTTTTAAACAAACTTCCATAGAGACATGCAAGTGTGCCATCATCCAAATGTAAAACATCTACAAACTGGCAAACAGCTGGAGCTTTCAGGGTGCATAACAGCTTCACTGTCAAAATATGTGGCAGAAACAGAGGACTCATCATTGTAACATCGTGATCAACATGTTTCAGTCTGGCCAAATTGTGTTTAACAGAAAACACAGAATAATGAAATGCCACAGAACTAGGAAATTACCACAAACTGCAGGATTTATAAAGACAAAAACACTTGTTGTGTTATGATCACATTATGCAGGGGAATGTGTCGTGAAATTAATTGTACCAATTTTCATACTAATACTACTACTACTATTACTACAGATTCTACTTACTAATTGTAAACTCTGTATGTATTATTTTCTACGTGTAACTGTTGCGTTTAGACAAAAAATAGTTGACTTGTTACATGTTTTCTACTAACAGGAAATGATGCAATACCAAAAATCTTACTGCAACTCTGAAATGTTGTTGCCAGTTAAACTTTACACAGAGAATGGAAAATGTTTAATACATATCTTGATGTGTGGACCAAAATGTTTGCCTTTGCCTGCTTCACCACCATACTTGGTTATCTAAACTTTTTGTGGCTATATGTATGTCTGCATTTTGTTTTTGCATTGTGTTTAACAATGCACACAAAATCAACTATATTATGCCTGTATGCATACCAACATATTTTTCTATACCTAATTTTCTCACTTTTGCAGTGTGATTGCACGTTGACATGCTGCTATGAAATTTGTAATATGGAATTGGATAACGACTACACTGGCATACTGATCTTTTGTCCCAGTGCTACAAACAGCCTTCCGTTTTCATGAGAAACCACACACTCATATCCTCTCCCTCTTCATCTCCCAGGACATCAGACCAATGCGAGACCAAATAGTGCGAGTGAAGCGCTTTGAGAAGGTGCCGTTGATCCTGGTTGGAAACAAAGTCGACCTGGAATCTGAGCGCGAGGTCGCCGGGTCTGATGGACGAGCTCTGGCTCAAGAGTGGGGCTGCCCTTTTATTGAAACTTCTGCCAAGAGCAAGACTATGGTGGATGAGCTGTTCGCAGAGATCGTCCGACAGATGAATTACTCCACTCTGCCGGAGAAGCAGGAACAGTGCTGCACAGCCTGTGTGGTACAGTGAGGAAGAGGTACAGGCACTGCCATTCCTCTCTTTCTTTGCATGGTTGCATTCATACTTGGGCTGCTCACAAGCACAGCACAGTTGGCCGTTCACTAATTTTACAAAATGTGATAAAATGTCCCTGCAGTGACTGTGTAAAAATGGTTCACAAGTTGAGGAGAAATGTGACACATGGATGACTGTGTGGCGTTTCAGTGCAGTGTAAGGGAGAGGAGAGTGAGAAAGAAGAGTGGGTGGTGCTGCTCCGCACAAACCGTTGGTTTAGCTTGTTATCATAAAATTGCAGAAAGTATGTGGCATGAAGAACACAACTGTATGAGCAGCTCGGGACCGGGAGGGAAAAGACCCTGAAGAGTCGAGACTAATGAAGCAGACAGTCCTGTGAGCTGAGCCATACAAAGAGGAAAATGTAACATCCTGAAAAAGAAATTATGTTCCAAAACAGGAAGTTCACTTTGTAGATTCTGTCACAGATGTTGCCTGTGTTAACCACTGCTCACACAATGAATGCCCATTTTAGCAATTGAGACTTGATTTGTTTTTCTTTTTTTCAGATATATCATTTGTCTGGATCACCACAAGGATTTTGATGCACCATGTACCTGGGGACAACCTGACTTTTGAGCCTACTGACAAAAACTTGCCGCAGTGGTAAAGTTTCTGTTCGATGTGGTTTCTGACTGTCTATCGCAGAGCATCTGACAGGAAAGACGTCGGTCCTATTTTTGATATCATAACCGTTAAAAGATGTTTTTGCTGCAACCTTAACGGCCTTTGCGATGACCCAAGATGGAGTCGGACAGACAGACTTGTAATGAACGAGAATGGCCATCTGTGAATTTCAGTCTTTTTTCTCCCTTTTAGTCGGAAGTATCCCTGAAATAATAAGCAGGAGTGTTCGTGAGGTTGCAGCTTCTTTTTAAAGCTGCTTTAATCGCTATTATATACTTTATTATTACTTGTATTATGTCTCAAGTTTGGAATTTGACAAAGTATTTCATAGTGTTGAAACATTTTGACTTTTCAGCATGCAAACTTCAACTAGTTTGCTGCCCAGGTATACTGTTCGCTTTCATTTGAAAATCTGTCTAAATAGTTCCTCTAACTGACACAAAGTAGAACAAGAGTGTACTACAGGATGACTTTTTTTAGCTTCAGGAAACTTAGACAGGATGTAAGACTTTGTGGATTAAACTGGTAACATTTACTTCAAGGGACAGTCTCTTTATCCACCAGTCTGCTCTGCTGCTCTGTGGTTCAAGCATTTACCTTTTTTATTATCGCAGTAGCCTGAAGCAGCTAAACTCATCTGACAACATGCATGCTCAAAATTGAAAATGTTCTACTAAATCAACTTGAAGTGATAAAGAAGAGCCATTTTACTGTTTTTAGCCTGAATTCTGTCAGAGTCTCTACAAGGCATGAATTGCGTGGACGCAGGTCTTCCATTTTCAGTTTTCTCGAGGAGTCTCTGTGGGAGAATGATTTTGGAACGACCAAAGGAAGCTCACAGTGCATATTTGTGTTTGACTACATAACGTGTGTTGCTTTAAATTCAGGAGATGCTGTTTTCTTGTCATCCAATAACTCTTGCTGCAATGTGGTTTGATAAAAGTTCTGGCACAGTTAATCAGATTTAACTTTGTATTTTTCTTTTTCTTATAGTAACCTATTTATTAAAAACTAATGACATGGGTAGCCCGTTTTAAACTTTTAATTTTATACTAGTTTTTCGCTTTTTGTGACTTTTCAGGATACATGGTACATTGTTCTTTTGGGTTTTCGTTTTTTGAAGCTGAGGATTTAACAGAGCCTTAAATAATTTCTGTCGCACCCTGGTATCATGTCTCTTATTTTTTCTTCTGAAAGATAAACACTTGTCATCATTTGGTAATAAACATACTGGCCTTTCTCCTTTTTGTCATGGGGCTGACTTTTACAGTATTGTCTTTGACTTATATCCAACCAGTTCTCTGTGACCAATGCTGTTTTTTCTTCCTGCTGACCTCCATCTGATCGTTTTCTATTTTCAGCCTCAGAAACTGGTAACAAAATGAGCCAAGTTGAATTTTTTTTTGCCTTTTTCAGGCCACATTTTTCCCACTGGTCATGTGCAATGCTCCACTGCCCCCCAGTTTGGGAACCATTTCTCTAGAGAAACACACTTAGGAAGTCAGTAATGTTCTGTAATGAAAGTAGCTTGGTCTCCTTCATCATGCTACTGTGAAAGATCTAAACAAATGAACGAGGTGATGTGATGAACCTACAGATAATTACCATGTGAATCTGCAGCTTTGCTCAACTTTACAGAGTTTTTCAATGAGAAAGCTCTAAAATATTTCGCAGGAGTTGGTCGAGCAGAGCATTAACAAAGTGAATATTGATTGACAAATCAAGTGAGTGTCAAAGTTTTTCTCCTTTAGTGCAGAATCCTCTCATTGTAACCTCAGGCAGTGTTTTCATGCTGAGCCACGGAGTGATGGGAACACAACAAATCCTTACAACATTTTATAATTTGCAGCATCTAGCCCACATTTTACACCTTTTTGTTTTGTTTGACAAACAACAAAAATGTATTATTCTTAGTTGGTTTACTAGAACAGACTGAAATATAGATATATATATGTTCATAGACATACTGCATGCGATACAACAGCAATACAACAAGGAGTTAACTTTTACTGAATCTACATTGTCTAAAAATACCAACTCTCAGAAACAGGCTATGCTTTCCACTTCCTTGTTGCTCTGTATGTGTATGTGTGTGTGTCCATGCACAAGTCTGGCAGAGTGCACTCAAGTTGGTGTGTGCTTTGCAAGTTTTTTTTTTCCTCGTGCATTTGTCACACATGGCACTGCTGTAGTTTTCACATCCCACGGAGCACAAAGCTGGCTCTTCATCCTCTCGCTCTGCGGTTGTCAGGTGGAGCTGCTGGGTGCTCGCTGAGCCTGTGCATCCTTCACCGAGCTGGCAGCAGCTACTGCGTGAGGAGGGGGGGAGGGCTGAAGTCTCTAAATCAGCAGGGTCACCACAGCTCCTCCAAGCTCCTTGAGGGATAAATAACTAATTTTGGGTGTCTCGTCCTGGTTCCTGCTGGGTTTATCTCTGTCTACACCACAAGAGTGTTTTAGACTCCTAAAAACAAAAACCAACACAGACCACCAGACTGTCAGCTGCCTGCAGTGCACAGAAAGTGCCAGCAAGCTGCAATCAAACAAACATCTCACACAAAAATATGATTGTGACTGAGAACGTAAGTCATCTTTTGATGTAGCTCAGGTTGATTTAGACATTTCTTTCTTCCATAGTGCTCACAATGGCATACTTGTGGTATATAAAAAAAACTAAATTTCATAATGTTAAATTCAATTGTAACACATTTTTATTCATTCCTGTTTTAATTGTCTTTTTTAGATATCAATGGAATGCTTCTTTATTATTTCTATGACACAAGCAAGTTTTTAGTGATTTGCAGGTTAAAACAAGTTTGAACTGAGCTAAATTGGGTTGACAAAGTCAAGGTGTGTTTGACACCAAGGTTGCTCTGTGATAGAAAACTCAGATCATTTAAGTGAAGATAATAGTACATGCAATGCAATACAGTGTAGAAGGTTTGTTTGATAAAAGCAAACTGCAACAATAAGCAATAAATATTCTTGGGATAAATGATAACTTGAACCTCTATAAGGAAGGAGAACCATCCACATTTTCTATGATGGATGGAGCTTTCTATGTGAGTTGTTGACTAAAATCTCTGACAAGAAGACTGTCGCTCCAATGATTTCACATCTGTTAAATATACCTAACAGACTGTATTTGCAATATTTCTCTCTGAACAGTAGTGAAGTAGAAGTATAAAGTAACACAAAAAATAAAACTCATGTAACTTCATTTAGCCTATTTGTACTGCAGTCACCTAGACATCTTTAGACCTACAAGTTCTCACTGGGTTCATCTGAGGCAGCTTGTCATCAAGGACGTATGAAGTCAAAGCATTAGCAGCAGTGATAATGTGGCCCCGGAGCCCAGCTGTCAGTGTCAAGTACAAACTTGAATGCCCTGATTCCTCTGTGGAGCTCTGTCAGCAGGTTTGCTGTTGTACACCTGCATGCTCCAGGTAGATGAAATCTTTACATCACACACTCTGGATTTTATGCTGTACTTTGCAGGTTTATTTATTCACTTTTGGTTCAAAATGAGCAGATGCTCAACTCAAACTAATGACAGACAAAGCCATTCACAGAGAGCAGGTGTTAAACCAAATGACTCTGGACATCTGTTTTGACCTATTGGCCCGCTAAGAACCAGGTTTATGGTGGACTGAATTCTGGATCTGTGCACGTTATAAACTCTTCAACCACATCAGGTGATGGCTCCTCTTCAAATTTGTCATAATGTAGATAAACTATGGTGTTTTCCAGAACTTCCTTCTTATGCAATTAAGCTTGCTTTTACATGAGTCCCTCCACTGTGGACCATGGGCCCCAGTTGACCCTCCACCACCTAATTCTCTGTACACTGTGTCTGTACTCAGTCACCTTAAAGCACCCATCAAATGCATTTGAGGACATGTCATAGAGCAGACTCATCATATATTTCCAAGAGTTATGGAAACCACCCAGTTCTCTTATGCTGAATGCTATCTGGCTCAAAGTTTGCTTGGTGTCAGTTAGTTTAATTAAACAGGAGTGTCAACAACACAAGGATCAACGAGGTACAACACGAAGTACTCTGTCTGATCATGACTGAAACAGTGATGGTCTTTAAACCAGAGTTTGACACATGGCTCTCCCTGTCTGGTAGACCACCCTTACCTTCATCTGCATATCTTACTTATAAGTTATACTTTCAGTCTAATGCTGCACAAAGTCTGTACTTTTCCATTAAGTACGCTGGGAACTGGGGACTAGACCACAGGAAGAGCTTTGCAGGTGTGTGTGGTCAACTTTCGCTATAACCTCTTTGCAGTACCTGTACAGTGTACAATAATCATTGAAAATTTGACAACATTCATACAGTCTGACCTCACTGATGTAGGTATTACTGTTGTCATTTTCAGTAATATATCTTCATTAGTTATTTTTTATTTGGTTCTTTCTTATATTTTTGACCATGAATAAGAAAGTGAAACAAAAAATGTGTGTTCAGTCTGATTATCAGAGTACAATATAATAGAAATGAATTGTTTAAAACAGTTGTAAATCAAGCTCTTAAATTGAAGGATTTTTATATTTTCTTCCTTAATTTGTTTAATCACATTGGGTTTGTTCCTTATGCTTTGATTATGAAAACTAGTACTGATCAGTATAGATTTGAACTATTTAAGAGGTCATATATTTGTAATATACATGTTGTATTTTATGTATTACTTTGCAGAAAACAAACTCAGTGTTATTTAAACTGGTATTTTTCCACACATTACTATATGCATAGCAGTTACAGCTCCAGACCTCTAGGTAGCAGCACGACGCATTTGAAGCGAGTGCTGTGACGTCACCTGTCTGAAGCGGAAGTATGTGTCAGGTTTGTGGCTGTAAGATGAAGATGTGGAGCTGAGAGCTGTGAAGAGTTTTACCAACACAAACCTGAAAACTGGCAGTTTTTTCCCCCGGAGCAGACATGAAGACGGTGTTTGTAACTGTCGGCACGACGCGCTTTGATGAGCTCATTGAAACTATCACCTCATCAGAGCCCGTCCAGGTGAGAGAAGCTGGTTTTAAATTAACACTTGAATCACATGATCCTAGTTTATTTTTCTTTGCTGCATAATTACTACTATGATACTGTGTACTGCCAAGGCCTGTCATATGTACTCGGTAATGGAAGAGGTAGGCTATTCAAACCACTTAAGTAAGAGCAGCAGTACCACAGTATAAAAAATACTAGCAACTAATTACAAGTAACGTTAAAAGTCCTGCATTCATAAAGTACAAGTACAGAAGTTTTAGCAACAATTAAAGTATCAAAGTACTCGTTATTCACAATGGTCCCTGTCAGTGTCATATAGTATTACAGGGCCATTATTTATGTATATATGTGTTTGCGTCAATGTTGTAACTTGGTTTAAGCTAATATTAACAACTTCGTGTACTTTTGGGTAGTTTAATATATAGAAATGCATCATATTTTATTAAGTAATCATATAAGATCTTTATCTGAATAGGAACCAGTAACTATAGCTCTAAAATAATTGTAGAATAGGTCGACTAAAAAGTACAATCTCTGCCTCTAAAATGTAGTGGAGTATAAGTATAAAGTACCACGAATCGACATACTCAATTAAAGAAGCAGTAAATCAAATTTCTACTTAAGTAAATGTACTTAGTTACTTTCCATCACGAACAGGATTTTGAGAAAAGTATATAAGGCATTTACACTAGAAAAAAATCATATTAAATATTATATATATAATTAGACCTTTTTAGCAGATCTTTTATCATAGCAAAGGTGTGAAAACATTAACATTATAACATTAATGGTATTTCGGCCTCTGGCACTGGGACACTTGTGAAAGTAATGTGGCCAACAACACTGTTAGCAGTTAAAACTCAGATTTATAAGTCAAAATGTTTGCTGTCAGAATAGCTTTTTATATCTATTATTATTATTATTATTATTATTGTTATTATTATAGGATTTAAGGACTGGAGCATGGTGGTCTCCCCTATTGGTTCAGGTAAAGATCATTCACACTTGGTATCAGGTGACTCCAGTGACTGTCAACGACTGTTGTTAAACACCCAGGAGCACTCAAAAACTAAGTGGTATCAATGACCTGGATAACAGCCCCACAGAGGATCAGCACCTGGGACCCTTGCCAATAAATCAGAGTTGAAAAAGCTTCTTGGATGAAAAGTGAAATGTCTTCAAGCATCTATAATCATCTCCAGTTACCATTGATTCAATCCTTATTTAACTGTATGTTAAGAGACTAAAACAGTATCCTGTGAAGAGACTATACTTATTTCTACTATTAAATGTGAAATGTAGCAGAAATGCCAAAACATAATCTTTAACATAAGAAATATGAAACAAAAACTGATATTGTCAGGTGTTGAAGCTAGTTCTCAGGAAAAGTTGGCAGTTGGCAGAGGTGACACAGATGTGCTTTTCCTCTTTAGCTGGGAAACATGGCAATAGCATTGCTTTATCATCTATATAGTGCTTCTCTATCATACTACTTTATATATTCAAAGGCTCAATTTTTGAACATGTGACCACTTTTATAATAAGTCATTTTTCCCTCCCCACAGGCTTTAAAGACTCGTGGATATGAGCGTTTGGTTGTTCAAGTGGGAAGAGGATCTCTTCTCCCATCTGCTGACAGCTGTCCACATATTAAACTGGAGGCTTTTCGATTCAAAGGCTCTCTAGCAGAAGACATCAAGCAGGCGGACCTTGTCATCAGCCATGCAGGTGAGTTAGCTATCAAAATGCAATTGACAAACGTATGCACACTTGCTCCTCTCAGCACAATACACACTCAGTGTTGACTCTTAACACCAGTAAATAGTGGCTACATATTAATTTAACTTTTTCTTTCGTCACATGCAACTGATACTGCTTCATAAATCAAAGTGCTGTTTATTTATTAGGTTTTTAAAAAGCATAATGCACATTAATAATTATTAAAAGCATCAGCCAAAACAGGTACTTTCCATGTTCATTGCCTGCCCAGAAGATATTAATGACTATGTAGAATTCAAAGCAAGAGCAAATAGTGGTATTTCAGCAGTGTGCAAACATCAAACAGAAAACTGATGATTAATAGAGCAGAGTGTAAACAGACACATACAAAATGAGGGCATCAGAGGGATGTAGAGCAAACTATTAAAAACAGGATTATGTTCAATGTTCCAGTTCCAGTGTTTGTTAATGAGGAAAAATCTTATCTAAGGAGGAGAAGACTGAAATATACAAAATGATCATATTAATGTTTTTGCAGTTTGTCCTACAAATTATATATGTGTGTGTGTGTGTGTGTATCTGTACACATACTACACATTATAGTTATAAGAAAAATTTCAAAAGCATGCTTCTGAAACTGTCCCAGATGGTCCCTGTTCATGCTTGCTATCGTCGTTTTTGTCCTGGGTTTAATTTTCCAACAACATACAGCAGCAAAACTTTGGCATCATGATTCATTATGATTTGAATGAATGCTATTATGAGCTAAATTATCTACACACATGGTGATACTAACATGTTTTTACAGCCGTGGTGTCATTCACCTCCATGAATAGAAACACCGACTGAGTTTAGGTCTAGTCATGAGTAAAGATCTTGTTTTTCTCCACAGGGTCAGGAAGTTGTTTGGAGGTGCTTGGTGCAGGCAAGCCCCTGCTGGTCGTAGTCAATGACAAGCTGATGGACAACCACCAGCTGGAACTGGCCAGACAGCTACACAAGGACTCCTTCTTGTTGTACTGCACATGCAGGTATGTGTTTCTCACATGTAAAGTTTAAACATGTGAGGCTATCTAGCAAAAGAAAAGTAACATGCTTTTTAAAATCTTTCAGCACCCTGACAGAAACACTGAGGACCATGGATCTCTCTGTTCTTCAGCCCTTCTTGCCTGGACAGCCGAAGCATTTTGCAGACTTTCTAGACAAAGCTCTTGGTATTTAGCAAAACTTGAATTTAACAGGACCGCTCCCTCTGAAATTTCATGATGATATTTTGATATGATGATATTATGACCAGTTGTGATATATAATACACAACTGACTCTGTTGAACATTTGAGCATTTTCTATTTTTGTCTACAATAATAATATATGTGTAATTTCAAATCCTTATGTGTGCTGTCAATTATTTGTATTTATTTATTCTAGGTTTTGTATTTAAAAGGTTTTATACCAGTGAAAGAAACAGATAACTTGAAGTCTGAAGGGTAACAGTTCACAGAGTTGAAGGCATAGCTGCACTGTGAGACAGAACAAAGGCTGCATTACTTCACTGCAGCAAAGACAAAGAGCCCCCTAGTCTACAAACCGCAGATGGAAATTGGGTTCCCTTCAGAAACTCTTGACCTAGACGATGCACAGCCTGGCAGCTGAGTTCATCTACACTGAGGTGCTGACAACAACAGTCAAGTCACTTTTATATGCTCATAAGTTATGCTCAATGCTCAATTTTTAGACAAAATAATTTATGGCATCTATTTTACGACGATGTACCATTTTTAGTCTTTGTGGCATGAAGGCAAAGTGGCAACCATTACTGAGAATAGATCCTAGGGTAGGTAGGTAGGTAGGTAGATACTTTATTCATCCCCATGGGGAAATTCGCTAAACACAACACAAAATTCTGAAGATTATCTATTCATCAGTCCATTAGTAGACTGTGCAGACTACATACTTCGGTTTCTGTTTCTGTTCCTTTGAAATCCCAGTGCTGTAGGCTGTTCTTTTAGCCGAACATATGCTGGTAAAAAAGGTTATATAAATGTAAATAAAGGTTATACTGTATATCTCACTGATGGTGTCTTTAATGAAATTAATTATGAATAATCTAAGAAACATTTTGCCTTGCTTTCTGAAAACGAATTTTGGTGTGAGTGGTGCTGATAGACAGACACTAAAGAAATGTGCTGCATCACAGAGAGGCAAGTTGTACCATTTCTTACCACAAGGGTGAGGTAATGTTTAAAACTATGACCTTGCAATATCATTTGTCCTCCCAGCACATAATGGAGTACACTCCCAAATTCTCCCAGTCTAAAGTGGCAAAAACATGCAGATATTTGATGGCTTTTCAACTCTTACAACATTTTAAAAAGGGGTTTTGATGTGATATCAGGCCATGTTAGCATTTTAAGTAGAATCCCTCTGTATGCTATGACCAGCACTTTCTACATTTGTCTACCTCGATCTGTGCCTGCATCTCTGCAGAGAGGTCAACCATCTCCTTCAGTGATCTGTGTATGAGATAAATCAGCCAATCTGCAGGTAGCGATGCATGCTGTGTGTACTTGAACAGCCTGGGAACTGAAATTTACAATGTAACTGGCATGGGATGACCACTTTGAAGTTTTTTATCAATCATTGCAAAACTGTAATTACGTGACATACTGTAATAATTTAGGAAGTGTGGATGTTGGCATAACACTGCTGATTCATCAGTTACAGTTTCATCACTAGGAGAGCTTTTTGTCAAACAGGAAATGATGAATGATAGACAGCACGTAGTCTAGTTTAGCTGTTAAACCTCTGAACATTGTTTAGAGTCCAAACAGAAAACACCTTTGTCCACTTTCTATCAAAGAGGCTAGATTCACCAGAATTTAGTAATGACACTGTGGGTGTTCATTTCTAAAGTTCCCTGTGGTATAGCTGGCAGCTTGATAAAGAAAATATGTAAAGGAGCAGTAAAGCAGAAGCCTGGCATATTTCTTTCTTAGGAAAGTCCCTTGTCTTTGTTGGCAGAAATTTCTGTGGAATAGGAAGATTGACTGTGATATGAAACTGGTTGGGATGGATGACTGCCTGCAGTTCCTTTTCACAGTTGACAAAGGTGAAAATGGCTACCTCAGAGGCATGTAATAAATGAGACCAGTGAAATACCTTTCGTTTCTGATGCTGTGAGTACACTAGACAGCTGTTCTACCACATCAGCTGAATAAAGGAAGTGGTTAGTTTTAACAAGCAACAAAAAAAGAGAATAAGGGGTCAAGCCACATAACACATACGGTATTCAATGTACTCATACCTTTCTCAAATGCCACTGTGCTGTAATGCTGCTTTCGAAATGTTTGCATTATAATCATACCTTTGCCATACTTAAACTCTGGCTCCAGCCAAATTCACTGAATACAGAATTTTGATGAATTTCTTGGCTGTTTCTGGCTTTCACAACCAGATCCCCAGACAGGTATTAAGTTTGGTACCAGACTCTGGATGTTTTTCACTCTTTCATTTCTACTTCTAAAATATGAAGATTTCCTTTGTCTTTGTCTCATGTGATAGTAAGATGCGTATCTTTTTGTTTTGGACATGACTTTGGCTTTTAAGAAATGTATGAGTCCCATTTTCCAGTATTCTCTATTAATTGATAATGAAAGCGCCAATAGTTACAGCCAAAGAACATTGATTTAAATCTAGGACAAGGCTTAATCCATGACTGAGAAACCTGTTTATTACAGATATTCTAGTCACAACCTTTTGGTGTTTTTCCCCTGAATCAATTTCAATGTAGTTATCTAGTTTGGACTGGTTCTTTGTGTGCTCCAGTATGATTCACATGATGTTTGTGCAAACTACATATTAATCTAATAGAGATGAACACTCGAGTTTAGTGTCACTTGTTTTCCCTGCATCAGTCTGTCTTATTTCTAAGCTTTATAGGGTAGTTGCATTAAAGCTCATTGCATTCTAACCTTTTCATAATTAAAATGTTAAAATTCACACAGTCTTGTATCTGTCTATATCTGTATTTCCTCTGTATTTCCTCCACTGTGACTAGATGAGGCCTCAATACTCATGGGGATATTTTAGACAGAAAATAGACCTGGTTTTATACTAAATGTGTCTCCCTTTCAGGTGGATATCTAACCACATATTTAGATATTCATTTACAAATACAGTAATCAGTGTCAGACTAACCAAAATTAGATCTAATTTTCAGTAGTACTATTAGTAATTTGCATGTATTTCTTGCATTCTTGCGTCAATATTTATTTTCAGTTCCACTTTCAGAAAACTGAAGTTTCCATAGAGTAAAGCAAAACCTTTCCTCAAACAAACACCTGATCAAAAAAGATAACAAGCGATGTCTTAAGATTAAGCAACAATTAACATTTGAAGTATCATTTACATAAATGGCTCATCTCGTGAGTAAGTGTGTGTTTATCTTAAGCAAGAGGTTAGTAAGAAAGTACAAAGAAAGGGCTCTGAGTGAAACTAATTAATATGAAAGTTGTGATTTCTGTGCTCAGAAAAACAACCTTAATTGACCCAATTCAATTCCAAGATTTCTGATAAAGAACAAACGCCCCATTCATCAAGACAATGGTTGACTGAATAAGTCCATACAAGAAGTAACAATTGGGTCAGTGCAGTGGATGCAATCAAACAAGCCTGAATGCGGTGGTCAGTTGAAGACATCTCATGGCAAGAGAGATTGTAATCAATGCTTGTTGTGTACTTACTCATCTCTGTGCAAGTAAGTAAGTTCTTTCCCACCAAACTGGAAAAACAGATTCTTGAGGGACCTGGCTTTGTGTAGAGAGGCATTGTCTTGTTGAAACAGGAAAGGGCCTTCCCCAAACTGCTGCCACAAAGATAGAAGCATGTTGTTGTCTCAAATACCACTATATGCTGTGGCATTAAATGAGAGGTCCACTGATTTACTTCCCATGAGGACTTCTTCTTGACCTGTAATAGCAGTTGTATGATATTTGTTATGTGTCACTGAAGGAGAGAAAACCTGTGTTAAAAGCTGCCGACATGGAGTTTGAAAAGACATGGGCTTTCACCAGAGCAGGGAGGCTATGACAAAAAAGATGCAATCATCAGATCCCATTATGGGAAGCATAGGTTTTGGCGCAACCTCTTCTCTCTCAATTTTGCAATGAAGTGCTCCTGAAAGATTTCCACATAAGGGTTGAATCAATGGCAACTGGATTTGATTGTTTCTCTTCTTATCCAAGAAACATCTTCAGTTGAATGAAAGGTTAAACCTCTTTAGGCAACTATAGTTGAGTCCAGTTGCCATTCGTTCAACCTTTATTTGAATACCATTAGCTGGATGACTGATGAACCCTCACAGACAATGCTCCTTTAACAGTTACATATAAAAAAAACCACACAGAAATACATAGACAAGGCTGTTGGTGTATAGTTGACCATGTCGTGTCACATGCTAGATCTCTGAACCTACAAACCTGGATTTGTTTTCTTATTAGTCCAGGGTGTCAAGATTGTGTCAGCCGTCTGTCTATTAAGCTAAAACAGCACAGCTTGCATAAAACAAAATGCTGATTCGTAACAAATGTTGCAGGAACTGGTAAGAAGTTGTAAGTTACAGGGTTAGCTCAATGCATTTAACAGAAGGCAGTCTTTTTAAAAACATAATTCAAAGGTCAAAATTCTCACAGTATTGTACATATCAGTCCTCTCCTCCACTGGATGGACCTCAACACTCATCTTAGACAGACATTGGATCCGGTTTTATAGTGAATGTGTCTCCCTTTTAAGTGGATATCTAACCACAAATCAAGGTAATCCTTTACAAAAACATGACAATTTAATGTCAGATATCAGACCAGATCTATGAACTTCTATCTGTCCCACTAGGCAGGATTACACAGGGTTATCTGGATTACTTGCAATGTAAAACCTGGATTTTCTTTTTTTAGTCCAGGTTGCACTAAAGCCCAGTACATCTTAGACAAGGCAGCCTTTTCTAAATGTAATTGAAATGTTAAAATGTACACAGTCCTGTTCATATTAGTCCTCTGCTCCACTGGGGCAAGGCCTCAACATTCATGACTGTTTTAGACAGACATTAGATGTGATTTTATAGAAGAATATAGAATCAAGATAGTTATTTACAAAATAAGACCATTTACTGTCGGACACCATCAGATCTGTGAACCTGGGTCTGTCCCACCAGGCTGGATCACACTGGATTACTTTGCGATGCAAGACCTGGATTTTCTTTTTTTAGTCTAGGATTGTGTGATGATCTCCCTCATTTAAGTGCATCTAAAAAACAGCACAGTTAGCATAAAACAAAGTGCTGATTTGAGGAGCTGCTAAGAAGTTGCTCGTCTGTCTGTCCCGGCCTGGTCTTGCCTCTCTGCGCGGTTGTTTGCAGATGTTCATTAGCATTTGGATGTAACCCTGCCGGCCAGCTCCGCCTCCTCTGCTTTGATTGGGTCCACTGTTACTGGAGCTGTCAGCTCGGCTCCGGGCAGCTTTTCTCTCTTCTCAGTCCGGTCTTCAGCTCCAGACCGACGGACCGAGCGACCGCCCGCAGCCGGCGGCCAGGCTCCCTGCCTTTGTTCGCATTAGCCTGGAGAGCACCGAGACAAGACAGCCGCATCCATGCAGTAGCAGCACTTTTAATGGAAAATGATCATCTGTACGAATAAAATGGAGTATCCCCTGAGAAGCCAGTGCCAGCGAGTCCAGAAACAGGTAGGTTGAAGCTGACAATGGACGAAGATGTTGAAAATAGTTAAGCTAACTTAGTTTTAACACAATTAACGCTAGCGGCTAGCTGAGTAGCTTCTGTTACATTCATTCATTTCAGCAATTATTTTATATAAGAAAAGATCGTCTCTTAACCTGCTCCTGCTCTGGATTTATTTGCTTTAAATCGGACAGCTAACATGTAACAAAAAGGTTGCTGTTAACAGCCTTTTCAGCCTCTAATGTTGAACTTTTTAAAACATAGTCTCATCATAAGGTTAAGTTAGCTAGCGAGCGAAAATAGCTGCACCAAACTTCTGATCTAGCTAGCTAACTCAGCTAACGGTTTAACGGCTGAACATGATAGAGTTAAATGGCACACGGAAAGGTAATAAAATGAATTTTAATGTCTTAATTCAGCATTATGAACTGAAACCTTTCATCTCCACCATGAAACAGTTTACAGTTTCCATCCCCAGTTGTTAAAATGTCACGTAAAGCTCGCAAACATTTCGTCTTTTTAAGCTAACGTTCATTTACATTAGATATGAGCCGTTTGAACAATTATATTGATCATATCATATTTATTATATGAATTCTGTGTTTGTGCTTTAACTGTGATGTTAAAACCCTCAGACGTTGTAGAAAAGACGCTGCCTTTGTTGCTTCACCAGAGATGATTTAAGTACTTTCTTTCCTGGGGGGTGAAATTACCACCAGACTCTAGTCAAAAAATGATCAAATATAAAAATGGATGCTAGATTTCAGACATAAAACAATGACTTCCTATTGAGTGAGTGGTGGATTTTAGCATTTATGTCAGCGGGTGCTTCATTTTTAAAACTTAATATCCTCCCTTGTTTCTTTGTATTGTATATATGCTGTATTTAGTTTTCACACATATTTAGTGAAACATTGATTTTTGAATGCAGTAATGGTTGAGAGAGATTCAGCATGAGGAGAAAACTGTAGGTGACAATGACATCATCTGATAATTTGGGAGAAAAGTGCCTGTTAGCTTGGTGGCTGTGGAGTAATGCAGAGCCATTTATTGACCATAAATAAGATATAAGGACGTCTGGAAAGGACAGATCAGTGTAAATGCTTTTAATCCATGTTGACAGATGAGGATTGTTGAGCCTTTCCTGCCTGCTGTGCCTCTAAATGTTGGCGACTTTTATTGTGCTGTTTTTTGCTGGCTGAACTGGACTGCCAATCAAAGTTGTTTTTCTCCTCTGTCGCTGTTGTTCATTCTGCAACTGAAGGGGGGCGCTGTCTCGAGTGCAGTCCAAAAAAGACACGTTTGCTGCAGATTACAGTCCAGAAATGGAGCATAACAGGGAGGAATGTGAGCAGCAAGGGATTCAAAGCCCTCTACTCTAGTTTCTGATCCAATTTGTGCTACTTTTCACTGTTTGCTTTTCACCTTCATTGTCATTCAGCAGCCATTTTTCCTTACATGCCATTTGACTACATAATAGTCTGTAACTGTGGACAAACAGTCAGCATTTGTTTTGAGACCAATGCTGCTGCAAAAGAAAATCACCAAGTTCACAACCACTTGCAACCTAAAGCTGTCTGTTAAACAAATATTTGGCAGATGTTCACCTGACTTTGATATAATCTACACGCCCCTTGTTTGTGAATGAGATGAGTAATGAATTACCCTGTTATCAGCCAAAGTCTTTTGTAACTGCGCCCCCACCCCTCCTCCCCTTGCTCTACCTGCCTGCCATTTTTTCTGATATGCCAAATCTCTCATCTGCTGTATGTGAGCTCGTCTTTCTGTCTTTCTTCCTCATCCTGCAGCACAATGTTTTGTTTGTCTTGCTTGTGTTGTATGTGCTGTCCTACTCAGCAGCTCCTTTCCCTCCCCTCTCCTCCCCTCTCCAAACATCTTTGGGCTGCAGCTGGTTTGTTTTGCGCTACTCCCTGAGTTCAGGTTGCAGAGCCAAAATTGGCCCCGGCTTCTTGTGTTTCCGGTGGTGAGGTGAAGGGGAGGGGAGGGTCAAGGAGTTAATGCCCCCAGGACGCCGGCGTTTGATAAGGACGGGCCCCTCCAGGCTCAGTCGGAATGCAGATTGAATGTCGTCCTCCTGTATCTGCATCCGCCCCCCTCCTGCAGTCCACCAACATCACACACACGTACAGTCACTACATGTGCACATGCACATCTCATCTCAAGCTGACACATTTACCCTTGGAAGGCTGCAGGCATCATTTTTCCCACTTCTTTGTGTGTCATCTTAGTCCTGCCCTCTCCTTCATATCCCTGTCTGTACAGTGCTGCTGTTTTGTTTGTCAGCCTCCTATCAAAGCCTGTCTTTGTCTCCATTTACCTTTCCTCCCCTCAGTGACGTCACCCCTGTTTTTCATTTCATCCCTGCCTCTTGCTCCTCTCTGATCAATACACAAATGACCTCCTTTTTTTGAATGTCAAATGATCTTGCACCTGTGAATATTTGCCCACAACATGCTCTCTTTGAGGTTTTTTTGCCTATCAATTGCTGCCATGCCACAAGTTTGAATTCATCTTGTGATTTGAATGCAGCAGCATTCTAATATCAACATCGCTGTCTCGCTTTTGTCACCCTCCAGCTTGTTTTTGACGAGGAAGAAATGTCTTTGTTTCAGAATCAGTCGCTGCTGGGCGTACTCTAAGCAGAATTAATAGGTTTGTTTGCACAAAGCCTTCATGTGCTTGTGCTCTATCAGACAGTTTGCATCCATGTGAAACCAAAATATGCTTTGTAATACCATACACAGGCACCAAGTTGTTCCTTTTTGCTGTATATATCCACCCACATAGGCTTGTTACCAGATTTTTTTTTCTTTTCATGCGGGTCTTTTTTTCACGTGGGTGGACAATAAGAAGGGTATCGCCTTATCAAAAGTACTGCTGTGTGCCGCTTTTGTGGCTTGTTTTCAGGCAATAAAGATGAAGAGGTGAAAATGTGTGTCTGGATGCAGTTTTGATGAAAGATGTCTGTCTAAACCTTCTTCCCCTTGTGTGTATTTATCACAGGTATTGATTAGTTCTGATAAAAATGTTTCCTTAAATATTGTATCATGGATTCGGAAAACACTGAAACATACATTCTTATACATATTCAAAAAGAAGGATTTGACATTTAAAAAGCACTTTCATTTTAGGAGTTTCAAAAATTGGAATTTTTTTCCCCAAATTTTCATTCAGTATCTTCATAAACACACTGTATATTGTCTTGAACTGTAGATTTAGCTGAGTTTTAATTTTGCTTTCATGTTATGGTGTCAGCAGACTCAGTTAAAGCCAAAGGATGTGTCATTTCCTGCTCCGCGACTGCTCACATCAACTGTAGTTCCTGTTTCAATTTGACTTTTTCTGTCGTATTTGTCCAGACATGTTTATGAGATTTTGCAAAACACCAATTTCCTTTTTCATATTGTGATGCCACTGATGGCAAATCCCATCTCCTCCGTCTGTATAAGAGTAAGTGTTGTCACTTATTTTACTTTTCTTGTCACTGCTGTAGATTTGACAGTGGCTGAAGACTAAATAAATGACCAGTCGGTTAAATGGTCCCTTGTTTATAGAGATTTCATGTGCATACCTTTTCATTTCTAATGGTTGTACATGCATTTTGCTGAGAATGCAGTGGGTTTATCACCTCTCTGTGCAGCCCAGTAGAGTCCAGTGTGGGCAGTGGATCACACAGACAGTGTCCTGTGTGGGCACAGGGTTCCCTGTATGATACACAAGCCTATCATTTCAGCTTTAACTGCTCTAACAACAACAGGAACCTTCTGCTGAATTAGTCCTCAGACACACTGCACAAGGAGCAGCAGCACAGGCCTACAGGAGCAAGTAAAACTATATTTTGCTCACTTCAGACACTTCAGCAGGGTTCACTTGGTTGTGCATGACTTCCCATTTTGATCAGGTTTTGTCAATAGCATTGGTGGGATCTTAGAAGTCTCATTTTTCATGAGCAACTGCTGAAATGTCTTCCATACACAGTTGATATTTGGGAAGTTTGGTACAGCTCTGAAATCTGAAAGCCAAGTTCCTTTCTTGTTTTGGATGACTATTGTATCCTGTGCTGTGACTCTTGAGGTTTGATTCTGTAAAGCACAAAAAAGCATGTTAATACTAGAGTCAGGCTGATACACGGGCTGATATTGGTTGATATTATTGACGCATATGTCAGCTGGTGAGTATCAAGAAATTGCTGTACTAGAGTGGCAGAGAAGATTTTGAACAGTCATAATCAATAATCTTCAGATCGAAGTATAATCAGTTAATGTTGCAATCAGAGCTTGTGTGGTCTCACTACATGATAAGTCCTTGACAAGTTGCACTCAAAGCATCTTTTCTGCATGGCCTCTGAAATGCCAGTTCCTTTCATTGGCCAAACCAGTTAGTGCTTGATGGAGCAGTAACCTAGATTCGGCAGCTCAGCATACTAATCAGTACCTCTTGTGTTTGCAGAGAGATACTTGTTTGAATGTGCTCTTGTCAAAAGGTCTTTGATTGGCAGGCACCTGTGCACTCTGCCCATGTCCGCTGGCAGATGAGAGTGGATCTGTGTCCGAGTCTCATTAAGTGCCAGTGTCTCCTCGTTCACTTGCTGCTTTTTTATCCTCCTGCTCCTTTTAGATCGTTTTCTCTCTTGCTTTGTATAAATTATGAGATCAGGGAAATATAAACATCACATTTGTTTAACATGTAGTATGTTAACATGTCTTCTCCAAGATCTGAGTGTGGACTCTATGTAGGTCAAGAGGTGGAGCCTCTTGCAGGATCAGGAGGAAACCCTCGTCCACTGCAGGGAGAAGTGAAATACCACATGGAGCTACCAGCCAGATAAACATGGTGCTGAATGCCAAAGAGGTGGACAGGGCTAAAATTAAGTCACATGGCCCACTAGTTGCCATTCACTCTGACTATCTGTGACATAAGTTGAAGTGTCTGTGATATGACTGGACAGTAATAATCCTAGACAGCAGGCTGTGCTGTTAAAAAGAGAGGTCTTTGCCAAGATTCAGACGGTTCAAACTGCAGTGAACCATTTGGCTTTGATCAACATTGTGCACTCAGGTTTCACATACAGGGGAACTACGCTGAGGCCGAGCCCAACACCTTTTCCTAGAGGCCATTGTATGTTGGCGAGAGACGTAATAATCGGCTGTGCCTCTTAGGGCAAGCCAGCTTCCCTCTCCACATGGGCCTGTTTCTCTTGGCCTCGGGCTCCTCAGCTCAGTCACCCCATGTTTGTGTGTTTGGTCTCATCCATTTCTTTGCTGCTGCAGAACGTCCCTCTTCAAGGCCTCCTAAACCCAACTTTCACATTAGTTCTTTCATCTGTGGTTCCTCTCAGCATGTAAATCCCCTTTTCAAAGGATAACTTTGGGTGTTTTTTTCCTGGTTTCAACTGTTTATGTTTTTTGCTCACTGCATCCACTTTCAATTCTCAGAAGGGGATACTTGTTAATCCACGGTGCTTCGACTACATTCAATAATAATGTAGTGGAATCATATGAAGCATCAGACCCTGCTGCAGCCAACATTAGTTGTTGTCTGTGCGCCTGTCGAGATCCCAGCTGAGCACTACTGTTTGCTTGTTTTATTTGCAGAAAGAATAATGTAAGGAATGCACTAACTTGCCAGTGGCGCCAGTATCACAGCATCACAGCTGCTGTTCTTCCAAGACTGCTGCTCTTCAGTTGATTTAAGGTGTGGAACATGACTCCAGTCCACAGTTTGAGCCATCACATGGTGTGGTTACTGAAGTCCAACCTTATCATGAGCCAACCTGCTTTGGCTACAAAATGAGCTCTAATAATTCTCCCCAAAGGACAGCCTGTGCTACTGGTTTCAAGGAAAACATTTGTCACTGTCACTGTGGGCACTGTGACAAAGTTGATGGCTGCTAGGGCTGGAACCAACATTTATTTTCTTTATCAGTTAATCTGCTGGTTAACCACAGACATTCAATTTACAGTGACAATTCAGAGAAAAGCAACAAATCCCTGTTCCATCTCCAGTGGATAATGGCTCAACTTCATACTCAATGCTTTTGCTTCTCCCATCAGTGACCAAACATATCCCTCCTCTTCGTCCTGCTTTCTGTAGGTAATGGTGAATGGTGAGAAGGAACGAGTGTCGCTGCTGTTTATGAAGGCTCTCGTCAGTACGGGGAGCGTGGACGCCGTGTCCCAGCAGATGGCCTCTCACCCTCAGTACTTGGAGAGCTTCCTGCGCACACAGCACTATATCCTGCACATGGACGGCCCCCTGCCGCTGCCCTACCGCCATTACATTGCCATGATGGTCAGTGACCAGGCTGTTCTTGTTTTTGCATACCCAGTTTCTCACCATTTGTCATGCTATTGCACCTGTAGTGAAACAAACACATAGTGTGGGAAGCTGTTTTTTACTCCTCAGGGACCATATTTGTGTTCTAAATGCTGAAATACTAGCTCTAATGTCTGAGTCCGTCATTTCCTCCCGAATCTGTCTGCTCAACTTCCTCTTCCCATGACTTCTAGGCTGCAGCACGACATCACTGCAACTACCTGGTGTACCTGCACGCGTCCCAGTTTCTGAGGGTGGGCGGGGAGCCACTGTGGTTGCAGGGTTTGGAGGCGGCACCCCCTCGCCTTCGTCTCCTTGACCACATCAACAAGGTGCTGGCCCACCAACCCTGGCTCACTGCTTGCTCACACATCCAGGTACAGCAAAGCAAAACACAGACAAACCTCAGATAATAGACATAATAGAAAACAAAAAACACAGTATTAAATGATGACCTACTGTCACTTCCAGAAGTATAGTATTATGTAGACATTTGGAGCTTTCAGGATGCAGATAAAGATAAATAAAGCCTTAAAATTTCATGAAGTTCACTGACCCGTCTGATGCTGAGCTCTTTGTCTTTGTTCCCCTCCAGACGCTGCTGAAGTCGGGCGAGCAGTGCTGGTCGCTGGCTGAGCTGGTACAGGCTGTGGTGATCCTGGCCCACTGCCACTCCCTCAGCAGCTTTGTCTTTGGATGCGACACAGACTCAGACTTTGTCCCACTCTCCAAATCTCCTAACGGTACCCCCCCGACCTTCTGCCCCTTTGATGCTGCCAACGGCAACACCAACGTGCCTCAGTCGCTCGCCACTCCCTCTGAACACATAACACGAAGACAGGTAACTTGTATTTTTTTAAACTAAACGAGATTTACAGAGTGAAATACACTGTCTATCCTGCACAAATATTCCTCTCGTCTTTGAATACATTAGCTTTGGGTTTTAAAATGCTGTATTTATACAAATGTTTTAGGATCTGATATAATGGCTTATGTTTTATGTAATAATTTGATAATTTTAAAACTTTACCTAGCTGGGGAGACATGCATAAATAAATAAAATACGCTTTTATAATTACAAGGTTATAGAGTAGAGCTGCAGCTTCATTTCATTATCACCTAATTTATGAAATTATCTTTTTATCTTTACAATTGATCTATATTTCCAATACTTTGTAAAAAGAAAATGGTGAAAAATTGCAGTTTTTGTCCTATCAACAGATGAAAAAACAAAGCATAATTAATTTATAGATATGAAATGGAGAAGCAACAAATTCTCACGTGTAAGAAGCTGGAACCAGGGAATGTTACTATTTTTGTTTCAGTCATGACTCTTAAAGGGATGAATTGATTTTAGGGGAAAAAAGGTTGTCAGTTAGTTTTCTGTCCAGTTACAATCTCTTACTCATTTTACATCATTTCAGCAAAATTATACAGTATTTTATAGGAGTTCTGGTGACCATTTGAGAAGGATTTTAGCATTTATGATAATGTTTGCTTGAGATTATGACATTTATGTAGATACAATATACATTATAGTTTCCCGAATTTCTCCTATGGGGGGTCAATAAAGAATTATAAGATAAGATAAGCCTTTATTTGTCCCACAGTGGGGAAATTCACAGTTCACAATTCACAATGATCTTATCTTACATAAAATATTCAAATAAATTGTAATTCATGGTGTGAAATAGATGGTTAGGTTAGTCCAGGCTGTGGTAATGCTAACTGATACAGCATCACTTGCATAATGCATGGAATGCATGGTCACATTAGTTCTTGTGACAGTAGCAGTTGGGTATGTCTGTTCCTTGTGAGATACTTCAGCTGTACTTTTTCTGACGTTTCCGTTGACAGTCTGTGGACTCAAGCTGTGACATAGTGTGTCTAAAGGAGAGGATTCAGAAGTCCCAGGAGGAGCGTGAGAAGAGAGAAGAGCGTCTGCTGCAGACCCAAACACTCCAGCAAACAGGTAACCTACTTGGCAGATGGTGCGCACAAGCAAACCGCTGAGATGATCCCACTCACTTCTGATGGTTATCTCGAGTGTTACATTTAGGTCACATGGTGTGAAACTTGAGCAATTATCACTCATCAGCCACACTTATTGACGCACTCCCTCTGCCTCTCTGCTATCTCCTCTCCTTTCATCATGTCTTTTTTTTAGACATGGAAGAAGAAGAGGAGATGATTTGCTTCGCAGACCCAACGTGTTTCATCACAGACCCTGACTTTTGCTATCAGGAGTTCGCTCGTAGGGAGGAGGACCACTTTCAAGTATTTAGAGTTCAGGTGAGGATGTTACATGTGTGAAAGTATCAGTAGGAATATGGTGCTGTCAGTACACTTGATTTTGTGTCATGGCCTGAGGAAATACTTTCTCACTGGCTGGCAGGTGTCTAGCCTTGTAACAGAACCTCTCAAATATCCAGTCACTTAACACAGATTTCAATCATGCTGTATTCCTAATTATTTACATTTATTAACACTTTATCTAATCAGCAGTAAATCAGCATGTATGGTTTAACTGGTTATCACATGCGTAGCACTTTAACAAACACTTCTCAGGTTTGATATTTAAAATGGCCCATTTCCAGACTGCATCACAGTCACAAGCAGACTGAGTGGATTTCCAGGTGGTAAGTGGCCAAATTAAGATGAAAATGTGATGTCTACAGTCAAGCAGCTCCAGGCAGAGCAGGTTAATCGATACAGCTTTTGATATTTTAACACATTTGTTTGGTTCACAAACCCAAATGAGTTCCTTGAGAGAAATTGACAAATAATGGTGAGAGCCGAAGTTTCCCTCTGCCCTCATATATTTGTGTGTGTGTTTGTTTGTTTTTTTTATCAAAGAGAAGTGCATATGGCTGATTGATTAAATGAGGTTTAGCATGTAATTCTTTGGTGTTACCTCCCTATATGATTGAATAGTCTGGAGGTTGACATTTTTCTGTTGTTCAGATATGTTTACATAAGATTATTCTGCTTCTACAGTATCTTCAGAATAAAAAAAACAAATATGCCATGATGTATTATGGTGGTACGTAGTTTAGGGTTGCTGGGAGGATAGAAAGCAACTGTAACACAAAATTACGTTTTTTTCCCCAGTCTTGACTGGATCATTTTACCTCTAAAAACTATTTAAATAAAATAAAGAAAAGAAATAAAATTCTTTGGGTGAACTGGAAGCACATGATAGACCGGGGGAACCCTCTTCAGAAGGTGAACTTCATCTCATAACCTTGTAATGCTGACTTTTAGGATGTGTTGTATTTACTCTGCAGGACTATTCCTGGGAGGACCACGGCTTCTCCTTAGTCAACAGGTTGTATTCGGACATCGGCCACCTCTTGGATGACCGATTCAGGAGTGTGACCACCCTCCCCTCGTTGCACAGCCCCGACCTGAAGAGGGCCATCTGGAATTACATCCATTGTGTGTTAGGAATACGGTGAGTGACTGTCCTTTTTTACTCATACAAAAACCCCTACTTTTTCTAGTGTTTCCTCGATAACCATCTTTGTTTGTGGTACCAGGTATGATGATTACGATTACGGAGAAGTGAACCAGTTGCTGGAGCGGGATTTAAAGCTGTACATCAAGGCTGTGGCCTGTTTTCCAGATGCCACCAAAACTCCAGTGTGTCCTCTGAGTTGGGCTCCACTTAAAACTTCAGAACGGGTAAGCAGACATCCACTGTCACCTTTCCATCAGTGAATCCTCAACCCTCTTTTTGCACTCTGTGTGAATAAGTTTTCACTCTCTTTCCCTCAGATACATGTGAATTTACTAATCATGGAGGCCCGGCTGCAGGCTGAGCTGCTATATGCTCTGAGAGCCATCACTCAGTACATGATTGCCTAAGTGCTCGGACAGGCACAAAGCTCAAACTTTCCGCCGGTACAGAGAGACCCAGAGACGCGAGGATGAGAAATCTCAACAGCAGACGGTGAAGTGGGACAAGAGTGGCACTTTTAAGGACACGAGCTCCATCATTTTGTAGCGGTCCCTCATGAATGTGCTTTTCTTTTTCTCAGATTTAATGTATTTATACCATAGTGTGCCACACCCGCTCCCCTCGCCCCTTCTGTGGATTCTCCTGTTGTGGAGTCCTCTTATCAAACATCTCGGCTCTCAAAGGTTATGTGCAATTATTACTAGAGTTGTTTTAATTTTTACCTGTTGTTTTGTGTTCCAGCTCAGTCTGTGAGAAACTGCTTGGTTGTAGCAGTGTGTTACAGTGGCCAATACTCTCCCTTTTTAGTTCAGCCCTCCCCCAACCCTTAAAAAAAATCCTTTTGTACGAGTTGAATAAATGTTAATGGGAGACTAGGGCCTTTGTTTTTTGGACAATCCTTGTCAGTGTTGGAGGAGGACATTAAGTGGACCGTGAAGGATGACAGTTTTTCTCTCCCTTGCGTTTCATATTAATGCTGGTCAAGAACAAACACAACAGTGACACTGCTGGAAGTTATCACATCGCTATAGTTTTTTTTAATAAGCACTTTTTTAAACTTTATATATTTATAATGCAAGGTAGCTCATTAGTAGACATTGAGACGCATAGTGCGTGGGTCTGACGCCTTTCTTCTCCACTGTACGACGTGTAACGAAGATTTTTAGACTGTCTTCAACCTTTCAGACTTTGCTTTTGTTCTCAGCCCGAGACGTCTGGGTGAAGTAACTTGATTCAAGATGTTTCAGTAAATTATCAGAAGGATTTTGAAGGTAATGATATTTGCAAAACACACAATTTACACCTGATGATGATGATGAGAAAATTTGTAACTAAATAGGTCAGTTTGCTGTTTCCTATGGTGAAGATTAAGCTGAGCCATTTGCTAAATGATTGTTTTGTTTTTTGTACTGATATGCTTCAGAAATGATCAAATTGGAGAATGAATTTCAGACCAAAGGTCATTCAAAAACTCACCATTTTCAGAACAGTGAAGTGATGATTGGATAGATGAAAAATACCCAGAAGTACATCTGCACTGGTCATGAGTTTAGGTTGAGTTGAGATTTTTTGCTCAAAGCTTTGTGTTAAAGCTTTTTTGTGAGCTGTATCAAGGCTGATTATCAAGTCAAAATCAATGGTACAATTTGTAAAGCAGAACAATGTGCGAACTAGTTGTTAAAACTCTTTATGTCCTTTTTTTTTTTTTTTTTTTTTTTTTTTACAGCTTTTGTAAACTCTAGAGCGGAGGGGCCCAAACATTTTCCCTTGGAGGGCCAAAACTGAACATAGTGGTGGGCCACAGCTGCTCTAGAGTATTTTCTTTGTGTTGTCTCTGGGTGTGACAGTAGGACCTGCTTGTTGTGCTGCAGCCTGGGTAGATGTAGAGGTGTGACAGACTGTTTAGAGTTAGACATTAGTAACTGTGGGACGTAGAAAAGAAACAGAAGTGCATATCGACAAAAGCAAAAGCGCTGTTAACACAGGTGCCTTCAGGCTAAAACTGGAGTGCTGCTGTAGTGGAGGGATGTGACTACTGGAGGCTGACTGTGGGCTTTGGTTGCAGCTGGGGAACACCCCCAACTGACAACTTTAAAACTGTGGTCTTTCCTGCATGAATGGGAACTGTTCTTGGTGTTGGTCAGCACCATTTCTGGTAAATACTGCAGTTGTGAATGCCCATGTTTTCAATCGGACACCTTCTACAAGCCCCAGCAACTCGGGAAGAGCCTTTGACACAGATGGATGTTTAAAAAAAAATGTTCAACTTGAGCAGATTAAAAAGGACAATGGACAATTATTTAAAAAATAAAACAACCTTAAAAAAAAGAGAACAAGTGAAAAGACAAAAAAATGTTTTTGAAAATGTGAAGAAATGTTTTCTATAAAGATGCTCTATGAAAATAACATTTGTCTACTGTTTTCTATTTTACTTTCTTCTGCAGGATACCATAAAGAACACCACTGTTTTTGCAAGTTTTGGTCCATTTATTAAATGTATATTATAACCAAATAATTCAGGTAAGCAGTCCCTCAGTTTTTAGACTCACCTTGTACCTACCAGGCAGCCTTTTTCAATCATACATGAAAATCCACTTGTGGATATAATTGAGTTAGCTAATCCATCACAGAGCGTCACTTTTTCCGTAGATAGCCAAATTTTATTATATTGCTGGAAGAAAATGAATTAAAGGACAGGTTCACATTACAGTCACAGTCTCTCTTTAAACAATACTTACATAACCTTATGTACAATCAAATTCATAAAGTTTTACTCCGGTCCATACTGGCTGTGAAGACAATGTAATTTCAATGCAAGATGGTGGACAAAATGGTCCTGACGAGTTTAGCCAAATCAAACATGAGACCCCAGCACTCTGAGTTTCCAAATTTATAGTCATTTTAATGCAAAACTTCCTTTTTTCGTTTCCTTGGACAGCTTGTAAAGCTGCAGTGGAGGATGGTAACAAAAGAGATTATCACTCTAAAAACGCACTAACTTTGGAAAGCCAGTTCATTTGACTATGTTGAACTGATGAAGCCTTATTGTGGGTTTGGTAGAAATTTGAAATACATTTTTGACCATAACAAGGACTTTGGATTTCACACTAATTAGGCAGTGCATTATGCAGTGGGCTCTTCATGGCCAGTGTGGAGAGGAGGATTGATTTGTGACCAAAAAGTCTTTAAGCTTAATCCTTTAAACATTGTGATTGTCAGTATGTGAAATACAGGTGACTAACTAAAGCTAAAACTAGTCAAATATTAGAATTGATATGGTGGCTCATGTGGTGGAAAGGGTATTTTTATATTTTGACCAAAAAAAAACGCTTTAATATGACTTTATTATTGTTATTTATTTATTTATTTATTTTTACCTTCAGTATATTTCAGTATATATTTATATTTATATGGTACTGTATGTAGTTACAGTATTTGTGTTTGGATGGTCTATAACTGGGTGCCAGCTCCCCCTAGTGGCAGGCCAGTAGAACTGACAGTCTGACTTCAAAGAAGCTCATGAAGCATTAACAGTAACTTTGCACCAACAAGTCAGACAAAGTGGGTTAAACAGTTTATTGAATTTATTTCTGCTGCTCAGAACTGTTTGTCATCTCTGGCTGACTTTACAATGTGTAAAGAAAGAAAACAAATGAAAAGGGGGGAGAAAAAAGAAAGAAAGAAAAACTATCAACATTAATCAAAACTCATAAACACAATTGGCTTATGCACAACTCATCATAACCCATCCACCCCCACCCCTCCCCCATGGGAAAATCAAAGTAAAAAAACCCACCCATGCCGAATACTAAAATGCTGTATCAAATGGGGCAATTTTAAATTCCAAAACAAACATACAGGGACTAACTGCTAATTAAAGAAGACTGAAGAAAAAATATGTATGATAGTTGTAATTACATCGAGGGGGAGATACAAAGGGAAGTAATAACACCACACCTGCCCCAACACCCCCTTTTTTTGTAGGAGGCAACAGTAAACTAGAGACATCAAAGTCTGGTGCAGCAGATTCTCACAAACCAGCCACTACTCATTTTACATGCTGCAGTCATCCTATCAACTGTTCATAACATTTCCAACACCTAGATATGAGTTCAGAAAAACTGGGGGATTTGTTGCATATACAACTCTCTAAAATAATTACATGTTATGATTTAAAATAAGAAGAAAAACATGCAGTTTGAAAACGCTGGGCTTCTGTTTCCAGATCTATTTAAAGTAAGGGGGGGTTATTATATATATATATAAAAACAAAGGGGGGGGAGG
Source organism: Centropyge bicolor (assembly GCA_037975185.1). Taxonomy (NCBI): domain Eukaryota; kingdom Metazoa; phylum Chordata; class Actinopteri; family Pomacanthidae; genus Centropyge; species Centropyge bicolor. The sequence continues at coordinate 8,521,229 of JBBMOC010000002.1, forward strand.
ACTGTGGACTGATAACACCAAGTCAAGATCCTTGTGCTGTGTACAGAAAATTCAAAAGGCCCTGATATGCACCCACTGTATCATGGCGTACTCCAGGATACGTCACAAATGACATCTAGCACCATTCAAAAAGAGGAAAAAAAAACATCTGTGGAAAAAAAACAAGAGTGCTTTATACAAATCAGAGGCTAACATATTCACATAGCTACACTGAAATGATGAATATTAAGAGTTTAAACTGCAGGGATGTTATTTCTGATCACAAAAAAGTTGACAGTTATCAACAAAGTAATTAAATACAAACACAAAAACACAAAATTTTATGGGGGGAAGATGACAAAATAAAGTCCATCTTGCTACAGAGTAACGTCATGCTATAGTGTTTTAAATATTGGCAGTCAAAAAAAAAAAATTATAATAAAAACCCAAGGGATAGGCTAGCACTGATATGCATGGATGGCTGGAGAGCTAGAATACGTTTATCTAAATTTAAAAAAAAAAAGAAAAAAGAAAAAAGGGGGGGGAAGTCAAATTTGAGATCAACTCGACAGAAACGTGTCCAGGAAAACAAAACAAAGACGTGGCGTGATGGTTTCCAGTCTGTAGTAACAGAGAAAAATGTGTAGAATAAATATGTATATGCTATTGTCATGTGATCTGATTACATCTTTGCACAATTGTTTTCCTGTTTTCCTTGCGAGAGACCCTGAGAGGTAACGGTTGTATTAGTCTCGTTTTGAGATGAGAATTCGGCGGCTAGTCGAAAAAGTCGGACGATGAAGGTTTTTGTCTTCGCTGTGCCGCATTTCAACACAGATTTTTTTTTCTTTACTTGGATTCACAATTAATGCAGAAAACAATGAGGCAGACCATTGGGAATTTTAGTCAAAACGGTCAAGTATTGATGTGCTCTGCCTCGCCCGTCTTTCAAAGTCAGATTTTTACGTTACAGGCATGTTTTGCAAAGCATATGTACAAGGAGATACTGTGTCAGGCCCAAGCTCCCTAAATGCCATGCAAATACAAATATTAGTGTTCCTTTGGTTATGTAAAAAATCTACATGCATCTCATCCTTTACAAAAATAAAAGTATAGAAAATTACCGTTAGAAATTATCTGAAAATGCTTCTTCCAATGTAAAAAAAACATCACTTGTCATTAGTAATATATTCATATGTATTAATATCTCATTTATTACCTCCATCTAAATTGTATATTAAAACTATAATCAAATATATTCTCTTTTTTTGTACTTCCCACACAATGAATTCATTTATTGATCTGGATAATTGAAGTACTGAATAATTAAAGTGTGAGAGAATATTCTGACACCCCCTTAAGCCCCCCTTAACCCCGCCTCCCCCAACAAAATATCAGGAAAATGTTAAATAGCAAAACCCTTCAAGAAGTCGTTTCTCAAATTTCCTTCAAGATTTCATCTCGTTTTCCTGATAAATCTGCATAGCGTGTCATCACGTACATGTGCAACGTGTACATTAAATGTTTGTTGTTGTTTTTTTTTCTTTTACAGGATTTAAACTCTCTTCTAATGAAATGGTATAACCTAACGTGGATGTATTCTCCTAGTTTGGGGCTCCCTGTGATGCAGGAAACCTAAGTGCTTTGAAAATGCACAGGCTCTATGAAAAGAATAATCAGGTAGAATATTTGACAGTGGAGGCATACTGCTGTCTGAGACAATGTAATACTTGGCCAACCAATCACTTGTTGGCAATTAAATTTACCCTTGAATGCCCTGTGTAGAAATTCACAAATCACATTTCTTCATTTGTTAGTTGAACTGCACATCAGGGATTTAAAAAAAAGAAAACACCTTCTAACTGACATCTACCTTAACACCAAAAATGCCAAACTGCAAATACATACCCTCATAACTGTTGAATAATCAAATTTCATTGTCTTTTATCTCTAAAGTGAGAAATCTGAATCGTACATGTGATCATAGTCCAAGCACAAAATTGGGCGAGATGTGTAGCCAATGTTGAATCAAAACATTTTATACCTCCAGTCTTTACCTATCATGTTCACAACAACACAGTCAACAGTCTTCAAAGTTTCCACTGACACGTGCGATGAAGCCTTTTCATGGTGCAGCAGAGTAGGTGCACCTCGTTCAGATGATCACACAGCATTTGGTCTGGCAAGTCATGCTAGGTAAGGGTCAATGGAAAACTGGCCATTTCTCCAAAAACGCACAGTCCATTGAGTCTTCAATACCAAAGCCATCGAGTACCGTATCCACCCTAAAGCTATTCTGGTGTAACATCGCGGGAAAATAAACTCCCAGCAGAGGGGAGTTAATGATTTGTCTTTTCACTCTTAAAAACATTATGTCACACAACTTTAAAAATCATCAGTTCGGATTAAAAGAAAAAAAATGGCTAGCAGCCAAATCGTTGCAAGTGTTATGGTTGTTTTTTTTTTAAAAAAAGGGAGAAAAATTGTGCATAGTAGCCTGAATCTCCTCCCTGTCCTCTGCATGTCTTGGCACATGACATGGGTGAGGTCTGGTTTTGTCTTTAAAGTCCAAGAGAACCATCGTAGTTGAAAAATAGTATCTCCAGCCAGCAGGGAGGAGGAATGCACCGGTCGTTTTGTCGTTTTCTGAGGTTACCTTGATTGGAGATCAGTTCCTGCAGGATAAGAATGATAAAATGATAAAATGGTCATTTGTGTAGTTATTGCTTGAATCATAAATCCAGACTGCATAAGTGATGTAACTAAATAAGCTATTGGCTCAATCACCTCACTGGGATGAGTTTATTAACACCAGTAGATAAGATCGATATGTAGTGTTGTGCATGGTTTGTACAATTGAAAATTTTTGTTTATTATTCAATTAGTCAGCACAAAATAAATCAGCAACAATTTTGATAAACGTTTTTGGGGATACATCTGATGACTGTTTTCACTATCAGTGGTTGGACCAATTCATTAACTGTTTGTGTAAAAAAATGCTCAACATAACTTCCCAGAGCCTCATGTGACAAATATATTCCAATTTACAATTACAATTTAACTGGGAAAATAAGCAAATCCTCACATCTGAGAAGTGAAAATGAAAGTTTTCTCAGTCATTTAATCCACTAATCAACTTTCAGCCTTAAACAGCTTCATCATTGAAGTTGCTATTAAGCCAAATGCTAAAGCTGGTTCCAGTTTACCGGATGTCATTTACTTCTTTACTATGTTTTATTTCATTGTAAAATTATCTTTGGGTAAACATGACATTTGAATTTGGTGCCTTGAGCTCTGGAAAACATTTTGCATTTTTAAGATTTTTAAAATATTTTTTAGACAAAAGAATTCATCAAAACAATTTAGATTAATCAATGATGAAAACAGAGTGATCAGTGTACCTTGCTAACTTTGTGTGGTCAGCTGAGGAATTAGCTGGGCACCCAGCTGTGAGCGGAGCCCTGTGTGGTGGCTGGGCCTGCGTAGCCTTGGCCGCCAGGCAGTATGGGGTCGAAGTTGAAGTCAATGCCATCTCCGTCCATGAGGTCACTGTTGATGATGTAGTCCACGTCACAATCCAGGTTCTCAGTGAACATGTCTATGTCCAAGTCTGTGGGCAGTCGGTCCTGACCAGTCGGGAAGCAGGACGGAGCTCCGAACTGACTCATCCCCTGCAGACTCACACTGGGATTGGCTGAGGCAACGGGCCCCACGTGATGAGAGCCCACAGCTGGCACCGTGGCATGCTGGGCTTTGAGAGCAGAGAGCTGTGATGGGTCCTGAGAAATACCTGAGAGGATCATCCCCAACCCCATCTGAGAGTGATGCTGGTGTTGTTGTTGTGGTTGTTGTTGCTGGTGGTGCGGCTGCTGTTGCTGCTGGTGGTGCAGGTGATGCTGCTGCGGCTGCATCTGAGCCTGCAGCGCCATGGGAGCCACCGTGTTCGGCTCCAGTCCTTTACCCAACAGCAGCTGATTGGGTTTGGACCTCACGCCCACCACAGACGTGCCCAGGCCCAACAGGCCCACCCCTCCAGGATTGGGCATGAGGGGATCCACCTGGGTCATCATGACATCACTCGGAGGAGGGGAGTCGGAGGTGAGCAGCGCCTCCAGGCTGGAAGGCACGTGGGTGCTGTAATGGCCGCTCCCACGAGAGCCGGAGCTGGACATGGGGTTGAAGAGGGAGTTGCTGAAGTTTGACGGCTCCTTGCTGCTGGGTCCACACTGAGAGATGGAAGCCTGGGTCCCGGTGTGAGTGGGGGCTGGCGGGAGGCTGGATGGCTGCAGCTGATGGAAGGAGGAGAAGCTGGAGCCGCGAGGCAGCAGAGTGGAGGCGGAGGGTAGTGGTGTGGGAGGTGCTGGTGGGGCTGTACTGGGACTGGCCCCTCCCTGCTGCCCAGTCATCAGAGTGAGACCGTCGATCAGATCCAGCTCCTCCATGAGGGTCTCGGTGAGGGTGGGGGTCAAGCTGCTGGCAGTGTATCTCCCCAGCAGCGAGTCCTCAGGCAAGTTATCGTCGTCCTCCTGTCCAGGAGCGATGGGGGACAGACGTCCGCTCAGGGTGCTGGCGTTAGAGCTTGTGCGTGGGCGGAAGGTGGTCCACATGTCAGTGTCATCCAGGCTGCCACGTGACGAGGGGCTGCTGCTGTTTACCCCCCATTTGGGAAACTGCTGGGACGAATTAGGGCTGTCTGCTCCACCGGAACCTGTGCTGCCGTCACCCTGCAGTGCCCCTCCAGCGCCCCCCAGGCCGGCCGCTCCCGCCTGCTTCTTGGTCTGCTTGGCCCTCATACGGCTCTTCAGCAGTTTGCTGCTGTTGTCCATGGAGGCCGCCCGACGGCGAGGAGCCTTCCCGGTCTTCCCCCCCTCTGGGTTGAGCATCCACCAGGAGCTCTTGCCTGTCGATTCATTGTGTACCCTCAGAAACTTGTTATGGAGTGATAAATTGTGGCGAATTGAATTCTGAAAACATAGAGAGAGAGAAAGAGGGAAATCTAGGCAACTTTTCCTTTGCAGATTAATCACTACTAGTAAACATACTTCTGCACTGCAAAAGTTTAAACTAAAGCACCACTAAACCTGGAAATAAATCATTCAATTCTTTTGAGAATAAAGAGACCTCATGTGTCATATGAACTACTGATTCCCAATCTGGGAGTCAGGACACCTCCAAGAGGCCTATGGGTTCACAAAATGAAGAATGGAATTGAAAATCAATCAATCAATCAATAAACTTCTGTTACACATTATTAGATATATTTGGCAGACTTTACTGCACCTTTTTCTTTTGATGTACTTTCCCCCCCTTGTTTTATTATTTCAAAAAGGGGTCAAAACTTAAACGCAAATCCAAACTATGAAGATGAATCACAGCTAGCTATTGCTTTGTTTCAAGGAAAAATGCCAAAAACAGTTAAGCTAATTAAGTTAGAGTTAGACAAAAAACACAATGAGACAATTTAAGACATGCTGGTACAGTATATAGATGAAAGTCTGCTGAAAATGAACAGTAAGATCATGGTGGAGACAAATATGATGAAAATCCAAGAAAGAAACTGAAGGAGGTCATTTTTCATGGCTCAAATGTGGTGTTTCATACTGACAACATAACAGGGTACTCATCTGCAAACCAGTGCTTCCATGCTGTAGTGTGAATTACAAAGCTCTAAATCTACGACTTGAGGCACTTAAAGCATTAGAGAGCACCTTGTAAACTGATGCATTAAAGATGTAAGCTCCCATCCACTCACCTTCCATCCAGCCGAGCTGTTGCTGTCTCCCTTGTCTCTGAAGTAAGGCACTGTCTTCACCATCCACTCGTAGATCTGGGCCAGGGTCAGCCTCTTCTCAGGTGAGTTCTCGATGGCCTGGCTGATCAGGTCTGCGTAGCTCTGATTCCCCCACGCGTTGCGCCGGGACGATCCTTTGCGGGGCGTCGCTCCAGCTCCGCCGCCGCCGGCCACGACCCCGCCCTCCGCCGCCGCCGCAGCCTTCTCGGGCTCGGACGTGATTTGCTGCGGCTCGGGCTTGTCCTCATCGGCGGGCGGGGTCCCGGCGGCGGACTCGGTGCCATCGGCGGCCTCCGGTTTGACAGCCGAGATGTCGGGTCTAGGCAGAGGCCACGTGCAGGACCGGGGTCTGCTCTGGGGCTCGAAATCCGGGTCAATCGGGGGCACCGACGACTCGTCCATGTTGGTCCTCTGAACTTCCAGGGAACCACTCAAAACATCTACCTTTAAAATCTAACTCTGATGGCTTTGTTAAAAAACTTCCTGCCACATAAACAATATGGTTCAGATGGTAAACAGAGGGGCCTAGAAAAGAGACGTAATAATCTGGACACACCAACAGCCTCGGTTAATCCTCAGATTGGAGATTAGGGAACCCAAATAATCTCCTTAATAGTAACTATCATAAACCTTCCGATGTATATAGAAAGAAGGAGGACTCCCTTTGTTTGAGTGGAATAAAAACAAAAGTGGCAGCAAAAGATCTGGATCTAATTATCTCACCTGAATGACAAAATATTAAATGTATGAGAAGACAAAATAATGTCACTCATATTAATAAACATCAATTTAAATATTATAGTAAATGTTTACTTTTTCTAACAATTGATATAAATGTTTTAAGAATTTTGTAATAATAATGTAATAATTATGTGTAATTCATTAAAAAAATATTGAATCCAGGATTTCTTTTAAATTTTTTTTTTTTTTTTTTTTTACTGTAAAGCTATGAAGGCTCCAAACAGGGATTATCAGGCTACTGTTACAAAGGAGCTTCTCAGGAGAGACCCTGACTGTCTCCACTTGTAAACAACGTGATGTCTCGGCGCTCCACAAGCCACAAACCTCAAGCCAAACTTTTTTTTGAAAAAGATCCCCAGATGACCCCCAAACAGTCCCAAACCAGCCCGGGCCAAATAAGAGCAAAGTTTAAAACCTACAACAGCTGATTATCGCAGCAATAGTTTTCTTCTCAAACTGCCTCAAAAGTGCAAAAAACAGGACTTGGCCACCGTCTCTTTGGCCTGTATGTTAAAGAGGCTCCAACTGCGCGACAAGAGGTTCAAAATGAGGGGAGATGAGCGGGTTTAAGCAAAAGTTAAATAGTGTTTAAGTTTTTAAAAAAAGAAGTGTGGAGATGAGGGACATGTACGTGACAAAGGTCCGGGCTTCAGGTCCGCACGATCCGCCACATTGCGGCCGGGCGCATGTCACCATCTGCCATGTTTCTCCGCTCTCTTGCCGCGGCGCACGATGCTCGAAGAAGCGGCGATCGAAGCCCTCTCGACTGGACCGAGGCCCGCAGCTCGGCCGATCCTCGCCCCCCCTCCCGGGGCTTTCGTAAACTGAACTAGAAAGAGGAATCCCGGGTGTTGGGTGAAGTTGTGTCTGCTCGGAGGTCTGTCGGCTCCCACTGGCCGCACTTTGACAACAGCACGATAGCCTCCGTAACGTTAGCTGCTTAAGCTGCTGCTACTCCAGAGTTTACAATCCGTGGAAAAGTCCGTGAAATGCCTCCGATAACTTCCTCCAAGTGGACGTTTTTATCCAGCGGTGACTTTTGTCGAACTTTGTGTCGTCGTGTCTGTCCAAATCTGCACTCCTTCGCTGTCTTTTTGACTTGTTTTGTTTTGTTTTGTTTTGACTCGAGGCGAAGACTCCCTTCTGACGTCTGTTTACCACTGTCAGGCAACCGCTTCTGCGCATGCGCTGGGTGGAATTCTGGGAAACCGAGTCGTTCGTAGTGATAGTACAGGCGTAAACAGCATCCGAAGGAGTCAACGTGTACCTGTAATAGTACATTATGTAACAGTTTATGAAAGTGGGCTAAGTCCCAGGGACACTTAGGTCAGTTATTAGCGGTACTTATCGTACCGATAGTAGTAATAGGATACAACAACTTAAACTACAAAACAGCTCATTTTTATAATAGTGTACAGGGTTGTCTGTCCACCTCCTGTCCCCAAGGCAAAAAATGTATAATATAAATATATATATATATATATATGTGTGTGTGTGTGTGTGTGTGTGTGTGTACTGAATTTGTACCCTGTCATCTTCTGTCCCACTTCAGACAATGAATACATAGTTTAATTGTACTCCCAGAAAGCAGATGTTCTCCTCGGATATGACCGGCTATTGAGTCACGTAATGTTAGCATGACTCTATTTCAGAATATTCATCTTGTGAGCACAATATAAACTAAAATAATTAAGACGGCCACTAGTGAAGTACTACTAAATAGTTTCATACAGGGCCCCTCTAAAAGAGAGAGTCACATGATTGGTAAATAATAAATAGTGATCCAGTTGATTTTGTACCTTCTTGTTACAAATGCCTATAAAATAATTACAATTATTCAAATTATGTGCAACTCTTATTTATTTATTTCTTTGTAATTACCTTTATTTAGGAAGTGCAGGGAGAAAACAATGATGGTGTGACATGCGGGTCTGTGTGCAAGTACTTGTAATTGATATTCAGTGACGTGGGGCTTAGGGGACTGGGGTCCACTAACCGACTTTGTCCTGTTAAGTAATCCAACTTTACTGCACTACACAGACACATTTTAGAATTTGGGCATGGAAGCTCTTTAGAATCTTTGGAACAATACATGTAACAAAAGAATCTCAACTCAAAGGTCCCCTAATTAGCTTTCTTGAGAATTTCAACCACATCTCACAGTCTTCATTAGTTCATAAGTTTCACATTTGGGTCACATCACAGCAAACCCTGAACCAGCTCCATTCACTGATGAAAACTGAGATGTGGTTGAAATGCCATAAAGAAACTATTAGGGAGTTGAGCTGAGATCTTGTGTCACATATTCTAGATTGTAATGAAGTCTCGCTGGGGTCACAATTTAATTCATTAAAGATGTTTCTCGGGTTTTATTAGTGCCATAAGACATGAACTGGATTCTCTTAACTTCAAAATGTTGCTGACAGGCTGTAGACCACTGAGCCTTTCAGCCCACCAAGGAACAAAATATCTCAGGACATTTTGTTTTATTGTTTTTTATTATTATTGTTAACATGGTGTGTTGGCATTTTTTCAAGGTGTAATTTAGATCTGAGCCTCGATTGGAGATTGGCATGAATTCAGTGGCATAAAGATTTACAACTTGATAATAAACTGTTGTCTTAATACTTAAGTGTGACTCTGTTAATTATTGCATTGTCACACCATTGTCTCAGAAGCTGGCAGGGTTTTTGATGATCTTCTGTGTGTTGTCTTTTGTTGTGTGGGCATTTTGATGACAGAAACCTAATAAAAAGTGAAATGACACATGCACCAGATGTGGTAAATTGTAAAAACCTGAAGTTAGAAAACACCTCACTTCTAAAGCATCATGATGTATCCTGAGCAAAGGTTTTCTATACTCTTTACTAGTGATTAAGTGCTTGAGCCTCCATATAGGTTTTTTTTGTGTGTGTGTATTTGTTAGATCTTATAAAGGTGTAATATACAGCTGATTGTACTGTATTCTGCTTACTTGGGATGATTGCTGCTCATCATACCTAAAACTAACCCAGTGCACCTTGACCTTTACGCTACATAACTCCATCTCTATAGCCTAGCTTTTAAACTGTTCCTCATTAGCTGAGTCATGATTCAGACAAGGCGAGGCGTTTACACAGGAAGCCATCCTGTGTAAATGCTTGCTGTGGCTCCAGGTGTCTGATAGCTGCTCTACCATGACTCACCTCATGGCTCATGGCATTGGCATCAGAAACCAGAGAGCATGCACCGTCTGAGGTTTTTTAAATTCTGAGTTATGCACCCATGTCCCCAAAACTGGATCACATATGTATGAGCTCAGGTGATATCTTGGCCTTCATCATCATCTGGGTCTTTATCTTGGATGAAAATGAGAGGGTTTAAGTTAAGGTGTAATTAACTACAGGCTAAAGTTTAATAGGCAAATTCTTAAGATCTGTCTTACTTCATGTGAAACTGAACACACGCTGTGTTGACTGTAATTCAGTTGTTTAAATTGACTCAAGAATCCAGCCTATCCTGAACTATTTCGATCCCCTCTGTTTTAATCACTTGGTCCACTGCCACAGTCAGTATTGCACAAGCTTTGCATCTGATAACCTGGTTGAGCAGGAAATTTCACAGTCTGCAAGGAGTTTGCACAGTTGTCATGGTAAAGATCTTCATGACAAAAGAACAAACTCGATCTGCTGATGATATGGTTCTGGAAATCCTTAAGTTGGAACTGCTTTTTTCAAACTATAATGACCAAAGTCAGGAATGAACATTCTTATTACTAGAACAAATTAGGTCTGTTATAGTGGTATTTTTATGTGACATTGGAGGGAGTGTTTTTACAAGATACATTTTGTTATGACTCTTTCCTCTTAGGCGCCCTCTCCCTTTTTATCTAAGGCACAACACACTGTAATTTGCGCAATTATTGTGTAGTATATCACGTACTTGCTCCACATGCATCTAAGCTGTTTAAATACACGAGGAATAAATTAAATTAGTCATGCTGTTTCATTCTGTGTGTAGCTGCTACCTTTTTTAATGTGTCAAAATGTCACAGAGGAGCGCTTCAACCCCCAGACTTCAACTCCCAGAAGTGTTTGCGGTCGTTTTCTATGTTTACAACCAGCTGACATCCGGCGTCTTCCCGTCCATTAGCCACCGATACCCACAGTCAACGATATCCATCTACACTCGATATTTTCCTCATGAAAAACGCTCCCCACTGATTCGACAATTCAACTGAATGCAAAATTCCATTATAATCATCAGATGCAGGTGAGGTCGACGGGATGCAAGTCGCCGTTGCACAATTAGTTAGCCAGCTAGCCAACGATAGCAGGATTGGCATAGGCTAACACAGCAGCTAATGCTAACTTTAGCAGAAGCCTTCCTATTCGCAGGGCTCGGTTTCTGATCTGTCTGCACAAAAGTCGGTGCTAGTTGGTGTCCTCGACTGAGATACATTTTCTAGCTGTTTAACAACATTAACTGTAATATTGCAACAACCCAGCTAATTAGCAGCTTTGGTTGAATTTAGCTAAAATAAGAAACAGTATCCCGCTAGCCTAACTAGCTTAACGTTAACTGTTCGAACCTGTAAAGACTTGAGCTATGAGGCTCGTCGCTGCCGTAGCCTGACAAGCTAGGTTTGTTAATTTTAATTAGCTAAACCGTGGTTGAATTAGTCTGTTTACGAACTACTAATATGATTTCAGGTAACCAGTCAGTCATGTGCATGTTTGACGTTTGATTGATCATGTTGTGGCGTTAGCTTTAACGTTAGCGACATGTTAGCTCGGTGGATAATGGAGTATGTGCAGTGAAGTTATGGTGCCAGGCTGTGGGAAGCATCCTCACAGTGTTTGTGTTGTTTGTGTCAGGGCTCTGGCCCCGTCTCCAGCAGCTGAAGCACACCAGTCCTGTCCTCTCTGCTCCACCTCCACGGCCTTCCTCCTCACTGAGCCATGACCACCCAGAGGGATCTTGATATGGTGAGTGAGGGAGGGTCTGCCACCTTTTAAGTTAATTTCCAATAACAACTCTGGGCTGAGGTGATAATCTGTTTGCTGACAGCATGTTTGCTCTCTGCATTTTAGTCTGTCACTCCCATTGCTACTGCATGATATACAAACGATTGATAGTATTCAGTTAACATAGTAATAACATAAATGTTTCCACAAGTTAAAATAATTTAGGGTAGGGTTGGGGGGACATGGATTATCCAACGTTGACTAACACTTAGCTGGGACAGTGACTGCTGTTCCTGTGAACACCATCTGTCTAATCTCAGTTAAAACGTTGCCCTACTTTCCTTTAAAGGTTTAGACGCCAATTGATTGTACCCTCTTAATAAATCCTGGCCACACTCCCCCCTGCCCCCACGCCACCATGGGAATGGACAACACTCATTTAGAGACAGAGCAGAAAGATTATCAGAGAAGTTATATAGAGGATAAGATTTTCTGTTGACTATGATACCTGGGGACTGGATGTCCAACTTGCAGGTATGGTCCGCGATAATAAGTTGGAAAATGTAATGTTGATCGGTTGGTCAATTAGGCAATAGTTCTTAAGTCTAATGTGAATAAAAGGGAAGCTCTAAGTGCTGGAATAACTCGTCGATTAATCTGTTAATCCAGTGACAGTAAATTAATATGCAAGAAATTTGATAATCGATTAATCATTTGAATGATTTATAAGCAAAGATTTGCAGCTTTTCTCTGCTTTATACAATTGGAAATTGAATATATTTTTTTGGGGTTGGGATGTTGGTCAGACAAAACAAGACAATTGAAGATGTCACCTTGGGCTCTTGGAAATTGTGATGGGTGTTTTAATTATTTTCTGACAATTCTTAAACCAGACATTTATTTAATTGTGATGATTTTTCTCTTTTGAAAATAAGTTCGGTTGCAGCCAATGAGACAGTGGCACTTCTTTTCTTTTTTTTGTAGCACACAGCATTCCCGTCAGAGCATTTAAAAAATTATATTTTAACTAAAAAGCACTGTCAAATGTTTTATCTAGGACACCTCAGGTAAGGACCCACGACAAGGCAGAGTGGGATTTAAATCAATCATCTCTCTTGGCAGGTTCCCTGGAGCATTAGCATGTGGTTTGTTATGTTTTTAGGGAACTTGACCAACATCATAAATGGATAAGCCTTCTGTGGATCTCTTAACCCTTAAAAAGTATTTCACAACAGTGTCTGAAGGATTTAATGTCTTCCTGTGGATTGGAGAACCTAGAGTACATTTGCGATGCGGGATGTTGCCATGGTTAACCAGGCAGATTTGACTTTGTTTTTATTTTGTTGGGGATGAAAGGGATGGGGACAAAGCTTGTTAATGATGACATGGGTATGTAACCCCACATTGAGGTTATTCGGTTCAGAGGGGGGATGGGAGGGCAGAGGACCACCGAGGGTGGATTGTATTTGTAAACAGACCAGAGAGTGGGGTCGTCCCTCCCTGACGTCACACCTCGTGGATAAATCTCTTTGTTCTCTCCTCTGTGATTTGTGAACCAAAGAAAGTTCATGTGCCACCTTCTGAAGAAGGGCAAATGTCGGGGAAAATTAATCCCATCTGTCAATTCTGGCTCTTGAGCAGAGATGTCCCGGTAGAAAGATTTAGTTGATGGGATGGGTTTTTTTTACCCTAAAGTAATTTTTTGGAGTAGCAGCATGATTGATTAGAGATGATGGATTAATGGATTAATAAGGAACAGTACTTGCTGCTGCATAAATTAGATGACTAAGGTCCAGAATGAATCAATAATTTAGGTCAGAGTGATGTTTCTACCCTGACCATGGGCTGACTATCCATACAGTATAAATTAAGTGGGAAAAATGAATATGAATGTAGAGTCACGACTGCAAATCCTTCACTATTATGGCTGCTGAAAGAAGAAGCGTAGTTAGATGCACAGCACATGTAGATACAAGGCTGTTGTAAATCAGCATCAATAAAGAGACCCCAAACCACAGTTTATTTAAATAGACAACATCTATTAACTACATCAAAAACATCTCACATACATACAAATTTAGTTGCCATGTGTGAGAAAATACTAAAATATTTTACAAACTTCTTTAATCAGAAAAATCAGACTCAAGGCCTACAAGGAATTTGCATTGGTGTTTTTTTTTGCATAACAACAACAATGATAATAGATATCGTAAGTAGAGGAATATATAGAAAGATAGCAACCAAGTACTGCAAGTCTAGCAGCAAAAAATAGAAAACAATAGATTGACAATAAAATATGAATAAAAAATAGGTGCACTGTGCTATTTAAATGAAATAGCTGTACAGTTTTGTACATTCCTGTACAAAACTCCACTCATATCTGTCATATTTTTCTGTTAACAAACACTAATAAAGATAATGTTTATGTAGTGTATGTATGAGTATGGTAACCAGTTTTAGGCATTTTGACATAACAAAGATTAGACTGGGATTCAGAGGTTGCCTCTTTAAATACATTTGAGGTTTTGAGTCAGTGTGCAGATGTTAATCTTTTCATCAGTGCCGGAAGTCTGTGACAGTAGACATCCACAGTTGAAACTGAACTCATTTGGACTGAATTTAAGTTCTGCTGCTGTACTAGTAAACATTAATAGTTACACATGCTCGACTCTTTACTGTACTACAAAACAGGGCTGCGACTATTACTAATGTTTATTTTCAAGGATCAATTAACTCTCCAATTATTTTTTCTAATTATTTGGTCAATGAAATGTCCATTACAATTTCCTAAAGTCAGTGTGACGTTTTGTTCATATAGCTTATTTTTGTCTGGTGAAAAGTTCAGTTAGACAGTTCACATATGACAGAAGAAAAGCAGCTAATCATCACAATTGAGAAGTTGTAATTAGGTGTAGTGTTTGATTTTTATACTTGAAAAATTAATGATAAATTGAATAGAGTTACAGATTACAATTATTTTTTTTAACAGATTGGTTTGTGTAGTTGCCCAGAGGATAACATTTGGAGGAAGACCAACTGTTAAAGACCCTCCCACACACATATGCACAGTCCCCCTCAGGGCTACGCACTGGCCATGTAAATTTAATAACATGGCCCAGAGCTGTCTGGGACACCTGGGGTTATCGCATTAGGCCGACAGCCCGGAGAGGAGCTCGCAGCGCCCTGGAACTAAAGGGCCAGTGTTTCCCCCCTCAGCCCCACCCATATCTGTTGTCGTCTTTGCCAACTGGGGCTCACTTCAGTGTAAGCCCTCAGTGAATGAAGTCGCCCAGTCAAAGGGTGAAGATCTGGTGTGGATAAATCTCATTAGACTGGAATGCCCGTCTCTTCACAGCCTTCTGAAGGTCACCTCATGTCTGAAGAGGTTAGAGGAAGTGGAGGGGATTCCACCACAACTCATTAAGAAGAACTTTAATGGAAGTTTGGTGTTGTGTTGGCTAATACAACCTTTCTGTGGACTAAGATTAGGCTGTTTTTGTTTGTTGTTGTAGGTGCACCTCCGCCTTATCCTGGTCAGTGGGAAAACGCAAGACTTCACTTTCTCCCCAAATGACTCGGCCACAGACATCGCCAAGCATGTATTTGACAACTGGCCTGCAGGTGAGTTTTTACACAGTTCATTTTTTTGTGTTAATTTTCGGTTTATATGTTAAAGAGATTGTTTTTATGTTGTGCTAAATTGTCCATCTGGTTTAGTCACATTCTTTGCTGACCCATATTTATTCTCAGTTTCTGCCACTAATTTCTAATGATAATAATATGATATATAACATCAGTGTAACATAAATAATGAACTGGGTAAGTTGTTCCATTTCATTTGTTGTGACAGTTTTCTTGGCGTTGTAGCACACCACTATTTAATGTGTGTACTGAAAACATTCTATGTATATACTGTTTTATATTTAAAGTTGAAAAGAACAAAGGCTAATTTTACCACAAATGTAAAATGTCAAAAGCATCCAGATGGGTAACAACAGAATAGTGACAGAAAAAAATGGACAGATTGACCAATATTAGCTTATTTATTAGCCTGTAAGTAACAAGTTGATTTTTAAAGATTTTTGGTTAGTATGTATCTTGATCACAATTTTGAATGCAAACAGAGCCAAGTAATCTGTAATAACATTGTTATTTATGTATTTATATAAAATGGGCTGATATACTATTATCATGTTTTCAAACTTTGGTATGTCAAAGTGAGTATTGGCCTTAAAAAAAACAAAATCTAGTATGGGCTGGGTCATGTAAGGTGATGCCTTTGTTTCTCTGCTCTGTGACAGGATGGGAGGAGGAGAGAGTGAGCAGTCCCAGCATACTGCGCCTCATCTTCCAGGGACGCTTCCTTCATGGCAACGTTACTCTGGGAGGTAAGACACCATCACCAATATAAATCTGAACACAGTCAATACCATCTTTATCTTTCTTTTTTTTACCAAAAACACTCCTGTATATTGACAAATAAGGCTGCAACGTTGGAGCTGAGGTTTCATAAAGCTCTCCTTATGCTTACGAGGTTCAAATGGTTGTACTGAGCTTGTGATGCCCTGGTCACACCACATGACTTTCAAAGCCGCCAGACTACTGTACAGTTCACACTACACACCTTTCTGTCTTGTAATTGGGAATCTCGAAGCCGTTGTGGTTTGCAGACATGACCGATCAGCAACAGGGGGTCACACATTACAAGACCTTTGACCAGGAGGAATCCACAATGGTTCTGTCTGTGCTCCAAATCATGTTTTGAAGTGATTTCGAAAATGATGTAATTCCATGCACAGGACAGAATTTTGTTCTTCCAAAATAGATGTCAACAAGAAACAAGTCGAGTCCATCTTTGTGCTATGATTTGTGGTGAAAAACAAGTCGTTGCTATGTTGCATGTTGTTTCTGGCTTCTGCTCCATTGCTCTTCAGTCTCTCCTTCTCGACTCCTCTCCTCTTTCAGCCTGTGTCTGCTCTTATTGGCTATACCTTATAGCATGGCTCCCAGACCCAACCAGATATTTAGCCTACCTGATATCTCTTGGGTGTCTGCAGGGCATTGGCATGCTCTTGAGTTGCCATTTTGAAGAGGGAGTGCCAAGCAAATGCCAATTTGCTTCTGATCTGGGGGCTTTTGTTTGCGATCTCTGTCGTCAAGTCGCAAATCAGGGCTATAATTCGGAGTGTGAACCCTGTATGAGGTGTATTATAATTATGATCAATAACCGAGATGAAGAGCCAGGTATGACTGCAGGATTTTATAAAATAATGCCATCAATAAGTGACCAAGAATTAAAAGGAAAAAGAAAATTTTTCACTGTTGATGAATACCTGCACGCGAGCACTAACTGCACTCACTTAGCTTAATTTCAAACAATAATACGACCTAATTCAGTGTCACACATGCAGAATATGCCAACATTAACACATTTGTTTGTTTTAGTGACAGGTGGCAGTAGAGACAAGTAATTTCCTTTCACCTCACAGTCTTTTGTTCTTGAGATGGTGTGAGGAAAATGAGGTGGGACAGGAAGTAGTGTGGGTAGAGTCCACGATGTTGTTATTGCACATCTTCTTATCTAACCCTGTCATTTACCTCTGTCACTACAGCGAATCAGCATCCCCACGTCTCTGTTGCTTGAACTATTTTGCAGTAAGAAAACAAGAATATAACCAAACAATACTTCCTAAATGAGAGCTTATTCACACCCCATCTGACTGGAAACAAGCAAATATGTCTCTCCCCATTCCACATTGAAATTAATAGGAAAAGGAATTCAGTCTGACTGCACCATAGTAGCCCCCGTCTTGTGCGTCTGCTCATCTGGAATTCAACAAGAACTTAGAGGCTGACAGAATTATTATCCTTTCAATAACACCACCACAGTTGTTTGGCTGACAACTTCACAGACATGAATCTCTCATCATATAATTACTGTTTTTGTAGAATTTGCCACCATAAGATCATACTATAAAATGCAACTCATGAATATTGAACCATTTCTTTGTTTAAAGCTCTAAAGCTGCCACCGGGCCGAACGACTGTCATGCACTTGGTTGCCAGAGAGACTCTTCCAGAGCCCAACTCTCATGGTGAGGATCTTTTTGTTGCCTGCTTTTTTTAGTTGAATTGTAGAATTTTCAGTATGATATTTGTGTAAACATACAGGACTAGTTGTGGTAGAAACAAAACTGAAGTAGTCAGGCTTACTTTGGATGAGCTTAAGTCACTGAAGCTCAGTTAAATAGCAACAAAATCTGTTTCATTACAAACATGAGATCAGCCAGTTTGCAGCTATGCGGCTAATTACACAATGCACCTTAAGTGTTGTGTTTGTGGTCTTACAGTTATTTATTTGATTGGTTGATGAGAAAACATGGAACAAAATGGGCCAAAAATAAGTTGAATTCATCAATATCTTCAAGTTCTCTTTGTTTGACCTTTCACATACATTATGCAGTTGAACCTTTGTTGCTACTGTTGTTAACCTCAACCTCATCCCGCTCAGACAGTCTGCCGACTGATTCATGCTTTCAGACGGTTCTTTTTGATCTAACCTCATGTCTCTGCTGTCCTGTCTTTGTAGGTCAAAGGAACAGAGAAAAAACCACAGAGAGCAACTGCTGTCTCCTCTTGTAAAGCAACAGAAACAACCCCCTACTCTCTACCCTAACCCCACATATACATACACACACACACACACACACACATAACACACATATAAACATGCATACACCCCGTTCTCTCCTGCCTGTCATCCTGTCAGCTGTGGATTTGGAATAAATCACAGGAAGTCTGGTTGGGGCTGTCGCTTTGGTTGAACACTTGTCCAATCTGAGGCTTTTTTTTGTGCCAATAGAGTCACTTTTCCCCCCAAAACCTTTACCATGTCGGCAGAAGTTGCTGTTGTTATTCCTTTTTATTCGATGATCATGACGTTAAGCAGTATCTACACTTGCTCGCAGACCTGTTCGCTGGTGGACAAGTCTTAAAGAGCCGTCATACATAGTGAAAAAGACCCAGGAACTCTTTGCTTTTCATGGACAGAATTGCTATAAAGGATATGTGGGTTATTACCCTCCCCTACTAGTCACATGGATGTTTCCCCCAGGTCTTACTGAATGGTGTTAACCTTCTCATTGCACTTAACCAGTCTGTTAATTCAGAAGTGTTTATTGTGTTTCATTGTCATCTTCTTTTCCCCAATGGCTGTTTTTTTTTTTCTTTTCATTTTTGATCAGAGGATCTAAATTTCCCACGTGGTAGAAAATGTGCCATTCTCCTCATGAGACTGTTTCTGCCTCTTACTAACTGAACCGTTCGGTCTGTATCAGCACCAGTGGCATTTGTGCCATTACCTTACACCTGTTTGTTCCTGGCAAAGGACCAATGGAGGAAAGACTTTTAATAGGAAGAGCTGTGTAAACACCCGGGGGGGATGTACAGGTCCACGAGAAACAGGAACATACTCCCAGCAAGGCTTGTAAAGATGGAGGATTGCTTGTGTGCCATCAGGTGTCGTGTTCGCACCTCTGGCTTTGACTTTATGGACTAGACTGTCGATGCTTCCTCGTAATGGGAGTCGATGTGGCGGGCCAGTTAAACGCAGACGGAAGAAGCGGTTGAAGATGAGAGGGAGGAGCGTTGTCACCGTGAGACCCCCCTCTACTGGACACTGAGAACAAGGCAGGGGACGAGTTTCTCCCACCTGGATGAAGAGTTAAAAGGAAGATTTTGGTGGTGTTTCACCTCCTTTTCATTTGGATGCTGTCTTTATTCCTTGTTTGCCTTTTATCGTGGAATTCAGTAATATCATTAATATTGAAATTTAAATATATCAATTTTTATCTTGTGTATAGGTATTTGTTCAATTTTAGTGTGGGTGAGTTTGTTTGTGTGTGATTGTCTGAGGGTGTGTGATGCACGTGGCATACTGTATGAGGACTAGCGAGGGCATGTGGTCTTTAAAAATTAAGTGGTGCACTGGGAGTGTTGATGGGCTGCGGTTTCTTCAGAAACAGTCGGAAACCTTTTGATTCCTTCCATTGAGTGTCCTTTGGTTTGTGTTTTGTCAATCAGTGTCACTGCTATGAAATTTAGCTCAGTATGAATAAATGTAAAAACTAAAAATGCAATGTGGTCTACATAAAAGCTTGTATTATAAATTAATAAATCTTTAAATAAGGCGACTTCTTTTGATTATTTTTCATTGTCACTCAAATGTCAGCAAAAGACAGAAATTGTTTATCGGTTGCATCTAACAATTTCCATGATTGATAAATCTGTCAAATTATTTTCACATTCATTTTAGTCCTTAAAATGTCCTGGAGCCCAAGGTGACATCTTCTTACTATAAACTCACTTACTATATATTTTAGGAGCTTTCATCCACATCTAATGGCCTTTATCGGTGGTTGGAAGTTGCTCAGCTCAAATTGAGATGACCTATTTGTGGTCATATGTTCCAAGTATCAGTATAATTAAGAAGTAAATATGTGTCTGCTGAGAATTTTACTTGCCATTTTAATGCTCAAACTACCTTTAGTTTTATTTATTCAACTCTAGGTGGCAGTGTTCCTCTGTAAGCCTAATGAGTGAGTGATTGGCTGATAGAGAGGATGGAAGCATATGCTTTTATTTAGGCTGCACCCAGTGGATTGATAGAAATTAAAGTAGCACAATAAATCAATTATTTGTTTACTACTACTTCAAAATAAGCGACGTGATATTGAAAAGTTGAGTCTGATGAAGAAAAAAACATAAAACACTGTTCAAGTTTAAAGGACACTGAATATATTTGTTGACAGTTTTGTGAAACATGATGTCAGTGCACTTTGCCATCAGCTGAAAAGGTCTTTGTGTTGTTATAATTGGATCATAACTTTCTGTTGAGCTGATTTTCAGCAGCTTTCTTCCCGTCTGCCTCAGGAATTTGCTCCTGACGTGTAGCTGCAAGAAGTCCAGGTTTCCAGTTGACACTGGCAGGGTACCTTAGGAAAAGTGCAGTCAACCCACATCTTTCTTAACATGCTGTACTTCCAAACGTGCTATTGTGTTGAGACGGCTTGTTATTCGACATCTCTTCCCATTTTCCACTTGCTCTTATCTGACCTTCTTTTTTTGGGGTTTGACAGAGTTTAGTGGAAAGTGGAGTCTGAACAGGAGCTGACCTCAGAGGTGATCAGCAGTGTTGAAACGAGAGTCCAGGGAGGCGCTCTGTTGAAATCTCTGCTACTTATGTGCACCACATTCGGAGCTGCTGCAGGATGAATTGCTTTCTGCGGTCGACATGACTCAAAGCACGCGTGCAGCAGCTTCTTGGGTGTGTTGAAGTGGGCTGCGGTCCAACTGCTGGTCTGTCTGTCCCCGGAGGGCCGTCTGCACTCTCAGCTGCTATACCTCCCCTGGTCCTTACATGGAGGGCTCGACTCCCACTTTGGCAACAGCGTGTTCTTTATGGTCATTTACAGTGTAAGAATCCTGCTCAAGTGCAAGTGCTGTTACATGAGTTAAACAGTACTGAGGACTGCCTGTGCCTGGAACAGCATTTGAATCTCGAAATTTGAAGAATTGTTTCACATTTTGGGAAAAATTTATTAGCTTTATTGTTATATTTTCATAGTGTGCAGATATGAAAGAATGGATACAATGGTAGAAAGATTGATGGATTGATATGATTTGTAGAGAAAGAGCTCAAACTTGGTAACATCTTTTAAAATCTTATTTGGTCTGTATCTTCTCAGCTCTCTGTGTTCAGGTGTTAGAATAGATTGATTATGGTAAAGTCAGTGAATGCCTCCTTCAACAGGAGGCTGTGATATACTATACGTGTTATTTCCCTGTTACGGCATTTAGCTCTCTAAATCCCTCTATCCCTTCACTGCGTCTGAACATTTTCTTATCTGCCAGTTCCTCCTATATTGAAACCAGCTGTGAACACACACACACAAAGGCAGGCACATACTGTAGAAGGAGGCTTCTGATGCCTCTGACTCTTGCCTTGTCGTGTTGAATAAAATCTGAACCTGACATTGGAACTAAAACCAGAAAGTTATTAGAAAGGAGCTTCTTTATTCAGTATTCATGATGAAGTGTGAATGTGCGGTCATGTCTCTACATGTATATTATCATGCGTGCATTCCTTGGAGTCTATTTGTCCACACCAGAGGTCCTCCAGTGGCATGAAATGAAAGAGTTCAGTAGGCCAGTGTGAAAACATACACACTCATGCAGGGGTTGAATTAACCCAGCAGGACATTCGCAAATGAGCAGCTTTCATGCTGACTCCAGAAGCTGCTGCTGCCTCTCTTCATCTCCAGACCTCCTTTCTTCTCCTAATTGGGAAAACGACACTCGTTTATGTGGCTCTTTGCTTGCAGATGAGGGGATCATAACCGGGGAGGCCGAGGACGTGGACTTTTGACCAGGTGTGTGTGTGTGTTTGTAGAGGAGTGTTCCGGCTTTAGTGTTTCCATAACTGAGCTGTAACAGAGGCTGGCAGGAGCGAGGGCAGGGTCAGTGAACCTCGGCTTATGTGATGGTTTATTTTAGCAGATGGTCCCCTCTTCCTTGTAACGTGTCACTGTAAAAGGCCATGGCTTTGACAACAGTATCAACTTTGCACAAGAGGAGGAGAGAGAAGGAAAGAAACGTCTACAGCTCATTCATAAGACGAAAACCCAAGTATTTCTCAACATTACCATGGAAGGGGTGGAAGATTTACTGCCATCATAATCTTCTGTTCACATCTGTGAACAGAAACAAAACTTCACAGGCATTTTCACATTACAGTCATGAGGAATTAATAATTTATATCAGCTCACAACTCCAGCAATAGACCATTTCAGCTTCTATCTGTACTATGGCCAATGTTGCTGTAAACCAAGTCCACTGAGAGACTCTGACCTCTGACATACTTAGTGTTGTCTTTAGCAATGATCTGCACAGCCTTGCACATTGCATATAAACACTAAGCACTTGTGGCATATGTGCAATATAATTTTTACATACAAGATATTTATATTTTTTATCCTTTATATTTCTTTTTTCTTATTTGCCACATACATTCCTTTGTATGTGACAAATGAACCTTTAAATCCTTGAATACTTCATTTTCAACCCTAGGAAATTAGTCTCATGTCATTCACAATGAATATGCTATACTTGAGTTTAATTATGAAATGTTAATTGCCATGCACATCTATAAATGCAATACAGTGCAATAACTTCATCACACCATAAGCTTACATTCTTGATTAATCCTACACAATGAACAAAGGTAAAGAGAAATAATCGTTTTATAAAAATGACAAATCTCACCTGCTCCAGCTGCAAAATCTAAAAAGATCTAAAGAAAAAAAAAAAGCACAATTTCAATGCAGTGTATTATCATTTTATATTAGCAACCTTAATGGACAATATTCTAACTCTCAGCATTCATGAATGTTTGCATGCTCTGTAGGTAAAAACTACCTTCAGTTTTAGGAAACAGGTAAACTGCAAAGAATAAATCATACCTTCCTGTTTCTTAGCTTATTTACTTTTCTGTTGTCCCTCTCTGTCCCACTTGAATAATTAGTCAATGTGATATAATCTGGGGTTTATCCTAGATTAAAAAGAATCCATGCAGAGGTTTGAAAATAAGATTTGTGAGTGAATTTCACTTTACACTTTAAACTACAGCCTTCAAATTACAGACTATACATAGTAATTAAATGAAAATGTACCAATGAAATATTTGGTGTGTATCTACTGGTAGATACAACTTTAGAATACAGGGAAAAGAGGGCAACAGCTTTGCTTGCTGAAATCTAAAATGTTACCAAAAATAATTATCTAGGTCAAAGCTTAACAAGAGCCCAGAAGGTCAAAGGTGACAGGAACAGCAATAAAGCACTGAGTAATGAGTAACCTCTGCTCAGGCACATTACTCACAGATGATGCATAAATACTAACATATCGGTTCCTTTACAGTAACGTTTTTCTGTGATTTCTTGGCTCAGGAGATTGTTGTCTCATTGTTTGGTCGGGTCAAGTGGTCTCTGAAGGGTATGGGCTATTGAGCAAACCTTCCTCCTCTAGTTTCACTTAGAATGAAAAGCACAAAATAAACTTTGAAGGATGACATACTAAAGTAATTATGCACAGAACTGAGGCCAAAACGTGGTGAATGTGGTCCAGAGAAATTTAGTCACTCATTACACACGACCTCCTTCTGATTACAGACCTTTTTTGTTTGTTTACCTGTGGTGATACAACAACTTGGATCTGAAACCTGAATCTACTTATTATAGCAGTCATTATATTTTATATAATCACTGTTTTCCTGCTGAAGGCCCCAGGTTGTTTCCCTCTTATGTGAATTAATGGAACTCTATAGTCATTTATATTTTGGCAATCAAGAAAATTGATCATTAACTGACTCCATTTGCTCCGTCATTATAACATGTGATCAGCCGTTTTCTTTTCATCCCTGTTTACATTGGAGATAAAGGTTGTGATTTATGTTCAGGTGTCTCTGATTTCTTCATTTTCACGCTCCGACACCCACCACCTGATCGCTCTCCAGACATCATTAAAGTGAATAAATTTCTCCGGATCTAGTCGTTGAATTATTTCATGTGTTCACATCGTGTGTGATTATTGCTCAGTGACACCAGATGCTGACCCACGACTATGTGCTGTACTGTACGTCTGAGAAGAATGTAGACACTTTTTCTCCCTTCGGATTCCTCAGTATTAACATGGGAGACTCAGTTCATCTGTCTTAAAAACACGTTCACATAAACATAGCTGCTATTTCTGCCATTTCATAACACTGTGGCATCACGCGGCATCATTCCAGACATCTGAGATTAATATTTTGTTTTTGTGTTTTTGATTCTTAAAACCCGTCCTCTCCTCCAGGCTTCATGCGTCCAAGTGTTTGGAGTGGTTTCTGTGGTATCTGCAAATACTGCTGCTCCTTTCAAATTTATAGTTGCCCTTTATTGGACTTGTTGCTGTGTGTATGTTGTTCATTAAGACATCAAAATGCTTTACAGTTCATTGCTCTTTTACACTGCCTGCTGGAGCCGGAGCTGTAATTCCAGTTAGTGAGGGATCAGATGGAGGTCATCGCTGGCCTGTGGGGGTTGCAGCGCACCACAAGTCCACCGAGCCTCTCCGGACTACATTACAGCTTTTATCCTCACTAATGGGATCTCTTGGTGGGGAATCCCAAGGGTGATGGGGATTAAGATACCTGGCCTCGCTCCCACCATGTGGGGCGCAGCAAAAATGTTGCGCATGCCGAGACTGCTGCAGCAACCTTTACGTCTTTAGATACAAGGATCACCTACAGAAATCAATGTTAGGAGGTTGATATATGCTCACCCCCAGATTGTCAGGGATCTGTCTTCCACTCAACCTCTCCATGCACAGTTGCAGCATTTCTGCCTCTCCACGCCTTGACCCAGTTGAATCTGACACCGTTTGCAACTCAATGAGAGAGTATCAGATGATGGCGAGCAGGGAGCCGCTCAGGCCGAGGAGTGACAACACTGAATGTTAACTTTCTACCCTGCTTGACTTGAATGACATTGTTGGATATGCTTTGGAGTTTCCAGGCGCCGCAGCCAAAGTAGAAGAAAGAGTGAGAAAACCTTAGCTTGGAGGATGAATAAAGAGATGAGGGTGGAGTAAGTCCCATGTCTCTTTGTGCAGGCTTCACAAAGAGAGGAGTGAGAAAGGGCTTTGAAGGAGAGTTGAGGGCTGAGATATTATAACAGACAATGTAGGGTCTCACATTTGGTCTTCTAAGCTTGTCTCTGCACTCTCTTCTGTGCTTTAAACCCTCATCACGCTTGGTCACTGCAGTGCTGAAGTGTCTGTGTGAGTCACGACTTAACGCTCCATCTGTCTGTCACATGGCGTCTGGGCGACTCTTTAAAAGAAACAACAAGGCTCAGGAACCAAAACCAAATCAACTCCAGCACCACCACCGCTTCTTCTGCTCTCACACGCCCTCACCTTGTTTGTTTCTTGTTTATTTCCATGTTAATCATCAAGCTTTTTGATCCACCACCCTCTCCCTGACAAGAGGAAGTGCTTTTCTTCTCAGTGATAATGACAACTTAAGCAGCCAGATGCGATGAACTCTCCTCTGACACGTAGTAAGAATTGACTGCTATTTGTTTTTCCTCTTGTTTTGTGTTGAACCGGTGGAGCTCTTCGCCGCAGCCCTGCTGTGGTTGTGCAGACTCACACCACCCGGCAGCAGCCGCTCTGGTGCTGAGAGCAGCAACAAGGAAAGGTCAGGTGAAGTCCATTGTTATAGAGCTGTCAGGTCTCTGATTTATGGGCAGCAGGTTCAGATTGTTTGTGGTGCCTTAACTCACTCACTGTTTCCAATTTTTGTTTTATACACAGGAAGAGAAAGATATGATGCAGATAGGAAATAGCTCACAGGCAACGTCCTGCAGAGTCTGCACTAGTTTTGCTTCTGGTGCAAATGTAATGCGAGGAGACCGCAACTAACCTACTTACTGAACATAACCTCTGCAACCATCACGATGACAACAGTAAACAACCAAGGCCATCAGCAATCAGGTCTTGTCTGTGGCCAACGGAGGGGTGCTTTCATTCAGGGGTGCACAGGTTTGCCGGGCAGACAGTGAGGAGCGCAGCCCTGGTCGTGCCAAGCTCACCATCAACACAGAGAAGAGCATCATGGCGCCTGTGTTGCTCAGAGACCTTAAGCAAGCATAGTCTCAGCCTCCTCCCATCCTCCTTTAGTAAAGGTTAGCAATTAATTTACTGATAGTTTTCTCTTTAATTGAGTTGTTTATAAAATGTCAGTCACCTCGTGTCTAGTTTTGCACAGCCAACAAACCAAAACTCAAAAACATTACATTTAAAATAAAATTGGTTATTAAAATAGCTGAGCAATTAATTAATCAAATAATCATTTGAGCTCTATTTAGGGCAGGCATTTATCCCTCAAATGCTCTAGTGAATCTCCCTATTCCACCCAGGAGCTGAAACAGGCAGCTGTGAACTGTGAAAACTGTAACTGTGCAACTGTGCTGGAAAAGAACACACATTCTTGTTTTTATGAGGTGATTTCATGCTAAATGAAATAATGGTTGTGCAATTTTTTTTGTGCAAAGTGAAAAAAACCTAATGGCAGGTTAAAACCTCAGAGGTTTTCATGTGTCCTCGGAGTGTTTGTTGTGTGTGACTACAGGGCTTCAGGGACTTTGTGGACCGAGGGGAGTTCCTTTGGTTCTGTGGTGGAGTTGGTGAACCGGCGCTCTTTAAGCTGACAGTCATTCAACACTCTGCCAAGTCACAGGCTCATAATTCAACCTTCTGTCTAATGGCCCCTGCATGTGAGGAGAGAGTGAAAGCAACACATAATAAATGCAGGAAAGAAAGTAGATATAAAATGGCCTGAATGTGATCAGAATATAATAGAAAATATGTGTGGAGTAAATCATTAAAGGTAACCTTTTTTTTACATTCAACATCTCTCACTGAAGCTCATAAAGATTTAGGACCAGCAGTTTTTGACTCTCCTTCCTACTTGAAAGTTTCAGGTCCACTGCACCTGTAAACACAGTGATGTCACAGTGTACTGACACACCCTGCAGTACACTTCTACATCACTAAAATGCTTTTTAATGACATCATGAATGAGTCTCCTTTCTTGAATATCTCTAATACCTTTTTTAAAAAAGGTTTTTACACCTGCTTTGTTTATACATTTTGCATTGCGGCCAGGTGGTATGGTTAAATTCAATATCATGATACCAGTTTTCACAATATGCAAAATGAAACACTTTATTCAAACCAATTTTGATCAGACTCAAAATCTTTCAGCCATATTTTATGGGAAGACTACAATATGGATTTAAGATTCTTGGAATGAACTATCATGCTAAAATAAAACCATATAACCTTGCAGACAAAGGTGTTCCACCATAATGAATAACATTAGACAAAACTCTTACTTTTAATCATTTAAACAAAAAAACTCAAATAATTAAAATACATTTTAATTGTAATTTGCTTGGAATCATTCATTTAAACTGATTTTTGTAAAACAAAAGCAAAAAATAATCATGTAATGTACTTATGTT
This sequence comes from Centropyge bicolor, assembly GCA_037975185.1. NCBI lineage: Eukaryota > Metazoa > Chordata > Actinopteri > Pomacanthidae > Centropyge > Centropyge bicolor. The sequence goes on from JBBMOC010000002.1 coordinate 8,548,810, forward strand.
CATGTGTCAGTGGGAGCAGGTCTTGGCTGAGAAATGGTGTTGCGAATCTGGATCTTGATGGGAGTTGAACGTGAGGACACACAGCTGCAGCCCGGCCTTGTCTGTACTGAGATCAGACTTTGGCCACCTCAGCCTCCTCATGTGCCTCTCTCTCTCTTTCTCTGTGCAATTACAGTCCGATGTCGCTCGTCCCACTGCTCGCAATGAGCCACCAGACGTTTGTGCCGCCCCACATGTTTCGAGGAATAACCCGAACAATCTGTGCAAGGTGTCAGATGCATTTGATCTGTGTGTCTAAAGTGATTATGACAGGTAGTAATTTTTAATCAGGGTTACATAATCTTTATTTTCCTAACAAGTTACTGAGTGAGGTAGGAGAGCCAAGTGAAATCAGAACTGAATGTGTTAACAAAAATGTTCTATTCAATTTTGGTGAGCCATGAAAAATAAGACAGGTGAAGACGGCCGAGGCTTTTATGAACTGTTTTTCTGGTTTTTCCTGGTACAGGACGTCTCTTTCTGAGTCTCCTCCAACTGGATCCCTGGTGTCAGACACAGTTGATGTTTTTTCTCCAAGTTTTCCTTGGCTTTGTATGGGGTGTTTTGGATTCGACCACTTATTATAAACAGACATGCGTTTGCGAGGCTTTTGTGATCATCCAAGATTCTCAGGCACTCATGTCCTCTGGGCTTTTTGTTCATCTGGCTGTGGATAACCTTTAGATAAGTTTACAATTAAACAGTTGTCGCTTGGAGTGTTTTGTCACAGCACTGATGTCTTTTTGGTGCTGCAAATCTCTGTGCCATCTCCTGTCTGTTGAATTTATGGACGCCGATCAGCTGTGGATGAAATGGTGGTAAACAAACAATAAGCTCCAGATGAGCACAGAGCAGAGATACTGTATGCCATGCTGGAATCCAATTATGAGTGTCAGTGCTTCATAAATCTGTCTGGAGCTGAAAAGAGAACCAGTCAGGGGGACAAAACCCTGAACCCAAGCTTGTGGCTGATCTGCATAGAGGGTATTATTCTCAGGAAAATGAGCTCCACGGCTTTCAGGGGTCTGTTTTGGACACTGGGAGCAGGGAGCTCGCTTTGTTTCTGTGTGATATGCGGTGTTTAAAGGATTAAACTGCGGGTGTGTGGCTGCCCTGAGCACTTGGACAGCTCTGAAGCCCAGTCTGTGGCTTCGCTGTTCAAAGCGTGCAGGGATAACAAATGGATGGTCTTGTTATTCCCAGGCGAACAGGAAAAGGCTCCAGTAAAACGTGCATGGCCAAACCTCAGTGAATTCCTGATGAAGGAAAGAATGCTGCAAGAAAAGCCACGTTTTCTTCCTTCTTAAATTTACTTTCCCCAAAATGCTGAAAACCTCCCAGAGCAGTATTTTTGGCTTGCTCAGCTCCTCATTCACTTGCACAGCTCTGGCAGAGTCGGAATAATAAAAAAACAGTCCTGTAGTAGAAGATATCTGGGGCAAGAGGAGAGCAGTGGAAAATGTATTAATCTCACTGAGGGACCGCAGTAAAAGCTCAGCACACCCACTGAAAATTCAACCCTTGTTAGGAACTTTAATTTGCTTGTTGGCAGGGTGTGTCTGGCTGAAAAAGATGGCCTTGTTTCCTTATTCACAAACAAGTTGTTTAGTATATTGTCTAGGAAATGTCTGCTCAGTGAGCCTGACAATGATTATGATTATGGACACCGCTGTTGTGTTTTGTTGAGCAGTGTCACCAAATTAATATTGCATGTAAGGATGTGAGGATTAGTAGCAGAGTGAAGTGATCTGGCAGTGACATAGCTCTGTTTGTCAGAGCCAATGGTGGAAGAGAACAAGGTACAGTTTCTCAAGTACTCTATTTACGTACAAATTTGAGGTATTTTACTTGAGTACTTTCATTTTCTGCAACTTTCTACTTCTTCTCCCCCTACATCTCAGAAGCAGTTTTTCATACCTCATACCTGTCCAGTGAAAACCATGTATCTTCAACTTAAGTGATTTAGATTTTTCTGAAATATAAAAAAACATGAATAATTAACTTTTTAGGCTTTTCAGACTAGTAAAACACTGACAGCGACCATTTTGCTGATAATACTTAAATATGTTTACTTAAGAAAAATCTTGAATGCAGGACTTTTATTGTAGTGTAGGATTTCCACAGTGTGGTATTAGTGCTTTTACTCAAGTAAAGTATCTGAAGTCTGAGTTGCTTCATGTAGGGCACTGAGGATGAAAACCACCTGTGATACAAATTTCAGGGTAAATGAGAGAAATAAAATTACAGAAAATATACAAAAACTAAAAATAAACACCTAAATTGAACTGGCTGGCAAAAACACAAACACCCACCCACCCACACAGACACAGACACAGACACACACACAGACACAGACACACACAGAGAGTCTGGATTCCAGACCTCAGTGTGGATGTTATCAAGGTTTCTTCATTACCTGGCAGCTGTGTTGTTCCTGTGGGTAAACCCTTTGTGAGCTCTCTCGAGCAAGAACTGTGGCGACATACCAGTCAGGACTCAGGTGCCCCTCAGCCTTCATGTAGTGAACTGTACAACTGTTTACTCTGACGTAAGAAACAAGAGAATAAAACTGGTTAATGCAATGCAAATTTGAGTTATTGGGAGAGAAATCTGTGCAAAGACATTAAGTTATTACTGAGTCAGGTTAGTAAAATGTTGAAATGAAACAAGGTTCAAAATGAAAAACACATTTAAAAAAAAAAAAAAAAGCTCTAATCAAGATTTCTGTATGAGTTGTATTCAGCAAAAAAAGTGATCCAAAAACCCAGTTTGCTCAAACATCAAACAGCAGACGGACACAATAAGTGACGTGCTGGTTAACATAGAAGAGCAGTTCATAGTTGGTGAAGACCAAACTAGAGCTTAAAGGAGAGTAAATACTGGGCTTAACATTCAGGCAGCCAGAAATACATCAGACTCCAAATGAATGCTAATGTTGCTCCCAGAACCGTTTCTTGCTATGTGCAGACTACGCAAATGCATTTGGGCCCAAGGCCACCAGGGGGCCCCAAAGCTGAATGTTCAACCTCATCTGAGCATAATTAAAATGACCTGTCTTTATCTGTAGCTATCTCATGTGTTAAAATAAATGTAGGATATAAATAGACTGCAATGATAAGCTGTGTCTGGTGTTTTTGTGGCATAATTGCGTCATAATTGTTATATAATAATTATTTATATATAATTATTAATTAATAATTGTCAACCAGTGAGTGATATAAGGCCACCAACAGGTACGATGGGAATGACTGACAGCTGCCCATCATTCCCATTAGTAAGCTTATTAAACAAGGCAAACATTGTAATGGCATCTAAAAGAAATTATCCTAGTGAAGCAGAACAACAGAAGAGGAAGAAAACGAAGGAAGAAAAACGTAGAAAGGATAAAGGTTAGGCATTAGTTTGTGGTGTGGGTGGATGGGGGGAGGTGTACCACCGAGGTTTTAGCAAGTTTGTTTATTTGTCCTGCTAGCTAGCTATCTCAGCCTATGATCTTGGCTACCCTCAGATAAATGTTAGTTAGCTGGCGAGAATTTGTTCGTCATAAACCCAGCTTTAGTGTTTGCTTCATGAAAGTTCGCTGAGATAAAAAGACCATGTCACATGTGAATGGACTGTGCTGTCCTGCCATAGAACGGACTGACTGACTGACTGAGCCCAGAGCCGGTTGTTGTTATTATCTGCTCTGTCATCGTCCAGTGAAAGTTGTCTCTCAGATATTTCACAGTTAACATTACTTTAGGATTACTTATGATTAATTTAATTTACTTTTATTGTATTTTTTTAAGTTAAAAATAAACATTTAAAAAAACATTCAATATCTGTTTTATTTATTGACGTGTAGAGGGTTGTTGTTTTCCTTGTATTATATGAATTTTCCACAACTAAGATTGATCACATCTACATATATTAAATGAGATACTCATTAAAGATACATTCATACTTCAAATATGATTAATTAATACGAACTAACTGGATTTGGGGCTACATGATTGATTGCAGTTGCGATGAGGAGACAAATTAACTTCTTGTGGAAAACTGTATATTTTTATGGAAATGTACAGTCAAACCTGTTTTAGGAATAGGTTATATATGATTGAAATGTGTTTTCTAAGTATGACAAAAGTTCAAATCAACTCTTCAGTGCAGGCAGACTGGGACAGGGTCAAACAGGGATACGCAGGTGGGAGGTAAGAATATCTTTTCAAATTCATCAATAAAACTCAACTGTCTCCATGAGGAAGGAGAGGCTCATACAGAAGAGTGTCAGCGGGAATGTTCGCTCTGAGGCTGTAAATATTTGGGTCTGTTTACTGAGTCTTTTACAGCAGATTTGTTCCTCCATTCAATGACCTGAATGCTTTTTGTCTCCGTCTCCTCCACGGAAACAGCTTGAGGAAGTTTTATCCATCTCATGTGGTCGCATGGCACGTTGTGTTTCTATCATAGCCTCAATTGATGATTTCTCTATATTCAAACCATATTGGTGTCATAAATGATGAAGGCTTTCCTTTGACTAGGCCTGTCATTCTGCATAAGGCTCACACAGTTGCATTTTCCACAATGCACAACAGCTGTGTGGCTACAGATCCCTTTCACATCAATTGTCACCTCTGGTATCAGTTAAAATTGCTCAAATATTCAACCCACACTTGAGATGTTGCTGAATTCCAATCAAATATTTTGGCACCAATCTATCTCATGATACTGGGAGGTTGTGTGGGAAGTCTTTTCATGAAAAATTGAGGACATAAAATTTATTTGCTTTTGTTAATTTCCCAATTGGACGGCATTGTTTTCAGGGTCAGGATATGTTCACTCTCATGACTAACAGAGCAAGAATAATATTAGTGATGAAAAAAATTAGACGAAAAACAAACTTCGGAGTCAAAGATCACTGGGTTTGGTTCTCTGTTGTATCTGGTTCAAATAACAGCATAATAGAATAATGAGATAAAATAATATGCCAGTTTACATCATTTATTTTGTCCTGTTTTTCTTTGACAAGACTTAACTTTACTGAGAAACAATATTTGCAAATGCAGTTGTTATTTTATTAACATTTCTATTGCCAACAACCTTCTACAGACTAATCTGACAACAATCTGTGAAGTGATTTAACAGTGATCAGGAGATTTATTTTGCCTTTTGGATTCCTGTTGTAGCCACTTGATGAAGCCAACAGATGCCCGTCTCCTTTCCATATATCCAGGCCAAAGAGATGTTTTAATGTTGTTATAGGAGGCCAGAGGTTGGAGTGACAGATGACTTTGAATCTAATCAGCAGACTCCCTCCTACACCCTTCAATCTGTCCAGACTGGTTCAAGATATGAGAAGACACTCTCTCCCTCCTGATGGATTTCATCGCATTGCATTCCTTAGTTCTGTTTTTGCTGTGTTTTTTTTTCTTTTTTTTCCCTTTTCCTCTTACAGCTCTTGCAGCCAAACTGAAATGACATCATGCGGAGGGGAAGTCGGACTGAATACGTACCCACAAGGCCCTGCAGGAGAACCGGGGACCAACGGCATGAGGGGTATCAGCTCAACAGGAGGATGAGATATTCATCAGGGAGGAAAATAACATATGAAAAGGTAATTCCTGGCACAGATGACACTCTTTGTTAAGTGCTTCAACAACACGTGGAATGAAATGTGGAAAATGTCCGTTCTGTTTTGACCTGATGATGGGGAGAGATAGAGGACAGGCAGATGGGATGGGAGGGCTTTTGATGAAAAGGGCTTGGTTGAAGAAGCAATAAATATATCCGAATGGAAAGCAAGGGGACATAAAACACTGAGCCACAAGCTGGAGAGGAGAAAGGGGACATTCTTTGTGCTCACAGTCCCCCTTTTTGAAAAACCGCTCTCAAAAAAAAAAAAAGGCTTCAGTTTCTGTGGTCTCTAAGTGACGAGAGGGTCTGGTCAAGAGCTACAGGATTGTTATAAAAGGTTCACTCCACTGTTTTAAGACTCAGAGGGTTTGTTTGAATCTGAAGCCAATTATCAGATTAAAGAGTCCACAGAAAACCCTGTGATCCAGTTAATAAATCCCCATTTGCTTACAGAAACTGTCGTGGGGCCCTCACAGCATGTCAGCTGAACAGTCACACAAGTCTTGATCCCCGGCCCACCGTGTTGGCATTATAACAGAGGGACCGCAGCTTTCATCGCCACCTTAATATACAAATGTCTTTAACTCAGTTTAATTTGCACATGGGGAAACTGGGAATAAGGGATGACCTCTGTACAATAAGGAACTATTACAGGTTTTGACTTGTGCTCAGCACCATTTCCATGGAAATTTAAGGTATGCCTGCTCACACAAACCCAGCGTGAACTCACTCATCTGGAATCCTCCACGCTGCTCTCCTGCAGGCTGAACAAGCTCAGCCCCGACAGCTACCAGTAATGACACATATTAGAGAATCCTGGGTAAACACTAAATAATTATGAACACGAGTGTCACAGATGGCTGGTAACATGGTGGCTTTCATTTCATTTGTTTTCCTATCTCGCCCATCATGAAGTGACAGACTAATAAGGCACTTCCCTGAAAAGTGTTCACATGTTAATGAACATGACAGCCGTTTCTCCAGAGAGGGAAAAAATGGATCTCTAAGGAATTTTTTTGTTTTCTTAAATGAATCATCTTGGAAAGTGTGAGAGTGTGAGTGTGGGTCAAAGAAAGTGACTGAGTGTTTAGGATTGGAGGGGTCGGGGGTCACTGACCCTCAGGACCTCAGTGTTGAAAAGACAGACATGAAGATGAGGAAAAATGCACCGCTCACTGTGCTACATACCTTAGATCTTAGTGTATTTCCAAAGTTATTCTGTTAATGGACAGTTCATTTTTTCCATCCTTCTACTTTTCCAAAAATAATTTTTTCCAACCACCAGACACAGTAGTAAACTGCAGTAGTTTGCTACTGTCTGTTCTGGTCGATTTATTCCTTGTTGGTGGAGAAACTGCATGTTTGTCTTATCTGAGATATCTGACCTAACATAAATGCCATAAATGACATTGTTTAACATTTATGTTAGGTCTTCAAGAATCAGACAGAAGAAAATGATTTTGCATCACACAGCATCTATTTTGTAGCCTACTGATTCTTGATCTTTTTGGCTTCTTGCACCTTAAAATGAAGCAATAATTACCCTCATCGGGAACGGCCTTAATGTTGTTCAATCAAATAGTAGACCAATGTTGGTCTTTTGGCTGGTTGGTCAGATGGTCAGTCCACCACTTTGGGTCAGAATCAACATTCCAACTCCAGAGGATGAATCCTACTAACTTTGGTGATCCAGCAACTTTTTCTCTAGCACCACAATGAGGTTGATATTTCTGGTTTTCAGTGACATATCTCAACCATTATTTGATGGATTGATATGAAACTTTGTGCCGATGTTCATGTTCCTCTCAGTTTGAACTATACTAATTTTGAAGAACCTCTGACTTTTCATCAAGGGTCTTACAGAGCTACTAACATGGCTGTAGACTCTTTGTCTTGTTGTTTCACACAAACCCTGTGATCCTGGTTTGAGTTTTTAAAATTTTTACCCATTTAATCACAGAACACAATATAAAAATGTCAGCATTTGTTGCTGCGCAATAATTCACATGTGCAAAATGTTCTCATGTTTACATCTGGTCTGTTCACTGGCCAGATGCCTGCTCAGTCCAAACCAATGACTAAGTTGATGCTACATAGCCAAAGGGTGACCAAATGCAATGATCATTCCACCTGGTGTCTATGTACGAATGAGCACAATTTGGGACTTGGAGCTCGCGGTCTGCAGTGAAGTGGAAAAAAAATGACACCACTAAACAGAGGCAGTAGTATGTCAGCGTCACAGGGTCGAGTCTCAGTCCAGGAATTTTCTTTCATCTGGAGCTGACAAGCTCTCCCTGCTTCCAATTGTGTGACCTTACAAATGCCAAAGACTTCTCTTATAGTCTGAAATATGGACTGTGAGTGTCTGTATTAGTCCTGTGATCACCTTTTCAAGGGTTATTTACACTTTTTCCACCACTCAAAGCATGCTGGGAGCTGGTTTCAAGCCCAGCCATTTGTGACCCTTGACAGAAATAAGCAGGTAAAGCCTGAACAATTGAATGAAAACTGTCAAACAAAACAAATGGTTTCGGAAATAAAAGATATATGACCAACAGCTGTTTTTAACAGTTTAAAGGCAGATTTTTCCTTTAAACTGTCAAATTTACTGCAGGTGCCTCTTCTGAAAACTGAACCATGAATGAACCTTGAAACACGTGTTAGACAAGGAACTGCTAATCTACCATAAAACAGACAGGAGACGAGTTGGACACTGGACCCAGAAAGGTTCAGTCAGACTTCTTACCATACACATCAATTTACACAGGCTGACAAATTGAGAAAATATACAGGAAAGTATCCACTGTCTGTAAGAAGTTTTCATACAGTTTTTCCCAATACGCAGCCTTTTGTTTTTGACTTTGAAAAAAAGAGGTTTATAGGATTTCAAGGTGAGAGTCAGACTTTAGAAACGCTACAATATTTTACTGAAAATCAGACAAAGCACTTTGGAAAATACACTTTTTCGCCTTCTTGCCCAGACTGAGATGAGAAGATTAAAAAAACCACTCTCATGTCTGTATGACAAACATGAAGCTATATCCAGGAGCTGGTTAACTTAGCTTAGCATAAACACTAGAAACAGAAGGAAGCTACCTGCACCTCTAAGGCTCACTAATTATCACATATCTGGTTTGTTTGATTTGTACAAAAGCTAAAGTGTAAAAACAACAATTTGGAGTTGGAAAGTAATGTGCTTGACTATTTCTTAGCGCTAACACAAATTGTTGTTTTTACACTTTGATTTTTGTACAGAATAAACAACCAAGATATGTTAGTGAGCTATACAATGCTTGTAGATTGACTTTATTACCTTTGAACAGACCCAGGTTCACTGTTTGCCCTGTTTCCAGTATTCACCTTTGATCTTATCATCTCACTCTGGGCAAGAAAGCAAAAAAACATATTTCTCAAATTGTCTAACTATTCCTTCAATAACTCCATCTTCTCTCCTGTATAATTTATGAGCAGAGTTTTCTGTGAAGAAGAGTGAAAAGAAGAGGACGGAAAGAGAGGAATCCAGGAGGATGGAGGCCAAGTTGCTCAATGCCAAACACACATACACACACAAAGGAGAGCTATTGTGCTCGCTGTGTGTAGCAAAGAGACGGGCAGTGATACCATCATCACACACAGCGTGCTTACAGAGTTACACATTTACACCTCTCTGGCCTTCTGCCTGCTACCTTCCTTCCCATCCACAATAATTTCCCTCTATATTTCTGAGGGAATATACTTTACACTTAATCTGTCAACACTGCACCATTCACAGAGCAGGAACAGTACCAGCTGAAGATTTCATTACAGAGATGAGGAGCAGGTTTGGAAGGTGTTTCCTCTGGGGTGACATGCGCTCCGAGGACAACAGCAGCCACATTGTGCCGACAGCCTGACTTGTGTCCTTGTTGGGAGATTCCTCAGCATTCCTGAAAGCACTGTCGCTGTGACTGGGAGCTCTGTTTCGGCACCCCCGAGCCTTCAAAAACCCCATGGGAGTATTGGTTGCACGTCTTTCCAAATTCCACAGGTTCACAGGGATCCTAAAGGAGAGATGAAAGACATATTAGAGATCAAGGTCAGGCAGCAGAGGACGAGGTGAACGCTGCTGCCAACATGCCCCAACAGTCCACTGCCTGCCAGCTATGAGCTCTGAGCATGCAGGAGTTGGTTTCTATCTATCGTGGCTCTTGGCACAGATGATAATTAGAATGCAGTAATGCCAGGAACAAGAGTTTTCTTGCTTGGGTACAGCTGTAGGCTACCAATGAATGTGCTAAATGCCTGATATAATGAGGAAAAAAACACTTACGATCTGTAACTGAGTCATAAAATCAGCAGACATGTTCAGTCACTGCACTGAATGTTAATTCTTTATACCATAACAGAGCAAATATGAAAATGCAGCAGCTGGTTAAGACTTAGTCTGAACAACATGACAGTATAATGTCTTAAAACAAGTATTAGTATCATACTTTACGATAGAAACATCAGTTTTATAGCAGCCTTTGACTTGTAAATTGACTGATGTTAGATCAAAGTTCACCAATGTTATATGAGCAAAAAATGAACATACAACAGTCAGCAAATGTCCTGTGAAGCGGACTGGTGCTCAAATGGAAAGCATTCTGTTTGCTGACTGTCAAGTAAATATTTTCCAGCTTTAAAAACTGATTTAGTCATTTAGCTTTTAAAAATACCAAATATTTGCTGATGTTTCGCTTTAGAAATGCTGACAAATGTTATTGCTGCTCTCTGTTTAGAATAATTGGGTTTATTTTGCCCAGACAAAGTGGGACATCTCTTTGGTCTGTGTAGCAACCGGTAAATCCACTAACAGCAAAGCAAAGCCGAATATTGTTTCTACTCTTTGGTCTGCTCTTAAATTGATGACAAATAGCTATAATAAATTTTATTATACTACAATATAAAGTTATTAGTTAGTTAGTTTTTTTTATTGGAGATTGGGATTGTCATGAAATTCTGTACAGACATTCATGTTCTCCAGAGGATGAATCCAAACAACTTTGACAATCCCCTGATTTTTTTTTAAATCTCCTTGAGGTTTAGGCGGTATTGAGTGAAGCATCTTAATTAGTATTGGATAGATTGCCATGAAAGTTGATGCACACATTCATGTTCCCGAGAGCATGAACTGTATTAACTTTGGTAAACCCTTTACTTTTCCTTTAGCTGCATCATCACGTCAAATTTTAAAATTGTGCAATATTTTTTCTCATGACCAAATACCTGATCAAAATTAACCCACCTCTGCTGTGTTTTGTGTTTAGTAACTGTTAGCATGCTAATTTATTAAATTAATATGGTGAACATGTTAAAAGTTGTACCTGCTAATTATGTCAATGTTGGCATGCTAATATGTTAAACTATAATCCATCAAAACTCTTTTTTTTTGCATGGTGTTAATTAGCAAATGTTAGCATGCTAGTACAATATTATAACTACAATGGCGAACATGTTAAACATTGTACCTGCTAAATGTTAGCATTAAAAACAGCTTAACTAAGATGGTGAATATGTTAACATTGTACTAGCTAAATAAGTCAATGTTAGAATGTTGACGTTAGCATGTAACTCCAACAGAGAGCTGATAGCATAATTAGACAATTTAGCTTAAATTCATTAACTTAATTAGGCACACATGTGATTTTCCTAAATATTTCTGTTCTTGTAAAGACCTAAGCTGAATTTGTCAAGTTATTACTACACATCATCAATGTAAAAATGCATATATGGTATGAGTGGTATGGTTTTTGTTATTGTTCACGTCATACAGCTAGCTAACCAGTAGCTAACCCTGCTAGCTGTCTCTCCTCTGCAGGCGGACCGGCGGAGGCGGAGCGCCGGGACCGTGAGGCAGGAGCAGGACGCTCCAAAGAGGACAAACACTTCTCTGCAGACAGGACACGTTTATTTGTGTCTCTGTGTCTGAGCTGGGCAGGTTTCACAAGAAGGACTGCGGGTCCGGCTTTATTTGTTCATGCTGTGAAAAAGAGAGAGATTTTCCTTGTGGAGGACGGAGACAGAGTAGAGGGACGAAGTACCTGCTGGACACCGAAGAAGATGAGGAAAACCTGGGAAATGATCCTGAAAGACTCGTCTGATGGGGAGGAAAACTTGACTGGGATATAAACATCGATCTATAATCAGGAGGTAACGTATTAGATTTAATGGTTTCAATTCAATTCAAGAAACTTTATTTGTCCCCGGGGTCCAATTCAATGATGTTTTGAATTGCAAGCACCAACAAGGCAGCTGATCACTGTTTACAAGTATTTGCATTGATACATTTTTTAAATCCTTGTGATTCTTCAGGCCAATGTAGGGGCAAACGTTTTAGTGAAAAATATCATCACTAAAACGAGGTATGAAGTTACAGGTGTTTCTTTTTTTGTTTCTATACTGGATTTTTTGTTTTTCAAACATCTTCCAGGTTAAAGTTGAAGGAGTATCTCTTTGCTGTAGGACAGATGCTAGATGCACCTGAACTTCATTTGACTCTGCTGCATACCTACATCAGACAAGATCAGATCATATTCAATGAACTGAACAGGGAGATGTCTATAGAGTATTCTGGATACCTGTTTTTTTGTGCGCTGAAAGAGCTTTTGTATTTTCTCATTTTATGTGCAACTCAATTGTACCATTTTTTGCTCTTTAATGATGCTTAGAGCTCCAAGTTGCTGCAACAGCCCAAAACTCCCACTGTCTTGCCTCCAGTTTTATTGTTGACACTTTTGCACAGGGACGTCTTCTGGGTCCTGTGGTTTCCATCAGAATGAGCCTCTAAAATGGCAGGAAGAGCTGTGGTTTTTGGTCTAGAGCTTGGAGATGTCAAGAGTGAAACAGTGTGTTTCAGCACTGACACATGTTATGAAAACACAGCTATTTAATGGCTTTGCATAGACTCCGTCTGTTTCACCACAGTCTAGTTAATTCACTTCTTCACCAGCCAATTTACCACTTAAGATTTTCTGTAACTGTTGTAATTGTCTGCCACAGCTGTCATGTATCTGACACTTCAACATGGAGGGAAATATGTACTTTCCCTGCTTACATGAGCTCCTTTTTGTAACTCTGCCTCCTTTGTAGTGTTATATGGCACAGCACATAGGTGTGTGAACAGGCCCCACCCTGCCCTTTGTTAGGAATAATGCTCTGGTTTACCGCCGTGCCTTGACATGTTTCTTTTCACTTTTTACACACCTGCTGTCTTCATGCCATGAGTGCCTCAGGGTCCAGAGCCTTTAGAGGGGATCAAGTATCCCCTTGTCCCTGCTAATCTGCCCTGAAAGCCTCACGTATGCTGTGAAGTAGTTAATGTTTGATGGAAAACAACGTCTTACCTCTGAGCTTTGACAAATATTTGATAGGAGGGTTTTTACTGTAACCCCTTGTTCACCTCTTCAGTCTGATTACAATGCAGAAATTCCCTCTCGTAGATCAAGTCTAGGAACATGTTTTTTTGAATGATTTTTCAAGTAATGACACACTGCAATTCTTCTCCTTTTACAGCTTTGACCGCTCAGTCCTGTTCTGGCCTCTCAGCTATGTCTGTGGCCACTTTGCTTCCTCTTTAATTGAAACTTTCCTTTGCTTCTATGGAATTCGTCTGTGACTTTTGCACCAAACAGAATTTAAAATGCTTGTTTGTTTCCATCATGCTGAAATCCTATTTTCCTGGTAATCTATATTGTAGGAACAAGAGGGCCATTGTTGACTCGCCACACCAGATGAGACTCAGGCCCGTGTTGCGACATTAGATCATGCAAGTTGTTCTCATTCACAGAGGCACTGTGATTTATAATCATAATCAACTGTGTAAGAGTCCAGATTTATGGGGGATTACTTTGTGTGTTTGCAAGGCTGTTTGTTTTCCACAGCTATTTTCCTGACAAATGTAGAAATTCATGTGGTCTCTGGAAGATAAGCACTTTTTCTCATGTATGTGGTTATTTTCTGTGTCCTTGCAGTGTTTTCCGTCACCATGATGAGGCCACGTGAGTGCTCCCTCCTGACTCACCTGCTCCTGCTCCTCCAGCTCCTCCTCCCTCTCACCCTGTCCCTTTTGAACCCCCCTCAGCACCCGCCTGTACACGTCCCCACGCTGGTCCCTCACACACCGACGCCTCTCATCCGCTCCCGCTTCAGCGCTCGCACTCAGCTGGACTTCACCACTCACTGCAACTCCACCTGCTTCCACAGAGGAGAGCAGGAGGCCCAGAAGGAGCAGCTCACAGAAAAACTGGCCTTTGAGACGCTGTACTCCGACGGCTCCCGCACTCTCACGACTGTAGATGTGGAGGGTGATGAGGACTTTGAAGGGGATGTGGGTTACTTTGCTCACCCTCCACTGAGGAGAGGACCGAGACCGAAGCCCAGGCACAAACGTGTGAGGCGGCAGATCTATGGAGCCGACGGCCGTTTTAACATCCAAGGTGACAATTTCCTGTTGGATTACCCTTTCTCCACAGCTGTGCGGATCTCCACCGGCTGCACCGGTGTTCTCGTGTCTCAGCAGCACGTCCTCACGGCTGCCCACTGTGTGCACGATGGGAAAGATTATGTGAAGGGGGCTCGGAAGCTCAGGGTGGGCTTCCTGATTCCTCCATCCATCAACAGCACCAAAGCCGGCCTCAATTCTGCCAAGAAGCCTCTGATCCGCTGGGTGAGGGTGAAACGTACCCGTGTACCAAAGGGTTGGATCCAGGGCCCTCAGGAGATCAGCATGGACTATGATTATGCCCTGCTGGAGCTGCGATGGCCTCACAGACGTCCCTTCATGCGCCTCTCCGTGGCTCCCTCCTCTGATGACCTGGCAGGAAAGCGCATACACTTCTCTGGTTTTGACAGTGACAGATCCGGGGAGCTAGTGTACAGATTTTGTCCTGTGGAAGAAGAGTCCAGTGACCTGATCTACCAGCATTGTGATGCCCGACCTGGAGCCAGCGGCTCTGGAGTGTATGGAAGAGTGTGGGACAACAGTTTAGAGCGCTGGGAAAGGAAGGTCATCGGCATTTTCTCTGGACACCAGTGGCTGGAGATAGACGGGGAGAACCGGGATTACAATGTGGCCGTGCGCATCACTCCTCTGAAGTTTGCTCAGATCTGTTACTGGGTGCACGGTAACAGAGTAGACTGTGTCCACGACTGAGAAGGACATAAGGACAAGTTGGAAGTTTTGAAAGTATAGCATGAGCAAAACAAGAAAGCACAAAGTGACTGAAAACATACAGAGTGAAATGTCTCATTTAGAGTGGAACAGGATTAAATCCATACAGAATAACACCCTTCAGTGCTGCATGAGTAGAGCAGATCTACTCAGTTATTTCTCTCTTGGCCTATTAAACAAATCTGCCTCTGAGATCATCACTACGGCATCTTTTAATATGTTTTTGCGCACAGTCAGATTAATAACACACTCAGTGTTTCCACAGTATTAACATATACCACTTTTTACAGGAGGGGAAAAAACACTTTTCCTTGTGTGTGTCAGTAGCACCAGATTATTTTCCTACTGTGGATGACGGCAATCTGTTGACCGTTACATCTCTCCTGCTCTCTTTTCTGTCTTTGGGGAAATGGTTTGGTGTTTTTATAGTTTAATAGCAAGGATCATTCCGTTTATTCAGTTTTTGGACACCATTAATGCTTTTCAATCTAATGTTTCAGCAGTCAGTCAATATTTTCTCAGTGTGGGCTGGAGAGACAGAGTGTTAATTTTATTTTTTGAAAAATGCTTGATATATTTTAATAAACAGAGATTTATAACAGTGTTTGTGTTTAGTCCTGACTTGACTTCAAGTGGTGTTGTGGCTCCCTCCTGTGGTCACAACAGGTAATGCAGCATCAATGAAACTGAACACCAGGGACTCCAGTTTATTTTACACTGAATCTAGAGCCAAATTATTTGATTAGCCAACTGACAGATAGTTGGAGCATTAGTTATTTCAAGCATAAATGACAAAAATGTTTGGTTCAAAATTCTCAGATTTAAAAAAGGTCTGCCTTTTTAGTCTCCGATGATAGTGAACAGAATTTTTTGTTTTTTACACTGTTGGACAAAGTTATTTGAATATTTCAACTTAAGATTTAGGACATTGTCATGGGCATTTTCAAAAAAAAATTTTAGAACAACAATTTATAGTTAGAGTATTCATTAGTTTTGGCAATAATTAAACTGGATGAGCAGATTCTTAATCATTTGTGCATTATGGTCTGAGCATTATCTTTAAAATGTATGCTTTTATAAAGTGTGCCATCCACCATAACATGTTTTTATAGAAAAAATAAACCTGATATGTGACAGATAACCAAAACCTCAAGTGATGCAAAAGTAACAAAAGTGGAAAAAGAGCAGAACAAGTCAGTAGTTTAGTGCTTTTTATTAGAGATAAGGAGACGATACAAAACATCCACCATTCAATATTCAGTCTTAACTCTGACCGCTGGTCTTTCATATACACATCGCTCCCCATCAGACCTTCATAACACCAACATTTTTAAATCAAGAAGATCCTGGTTTTAACAAATACAAGGAATGTTGTCTGTTTACTACATCAAATGTCATGGATTTCTGACCCGGAACTGGAAACAAAAAGGAATCACTCAAGTTTTGGAATTTTCATGTTCAAAAAAACCCCCCCCAAAACAAAAAAACCAATGGAATAACAAAAGAAAAAATATATATATTTAACCGTGTTCCCCCAGAGAAAGTTTTTGTTACATCATGTGCAATCAAGAGTGAATTCTTACTAGTGAGTGAGTTCATACTACACCTAGTCTCAACTACACACACTTACAAAACTTAACTAGGAGTTTGGCAAAAAAAAAAAAAAAAAGTAGTTGGAACGATTATTTATCAGGATTCAATGGTTGGAAAACTAATTTAATTTCGTCCCTTTCTCTGCAATCATTCAAATGGAACCCGGAAAGAACAAAACCCTGTCCTTAAACATGAACAATATGTGTATTTCAGTTTATCATTATCCTTCCTCATTTGTATCTTAATGTTTTCCTTAGTGTGTGTTTTGTTCATATTCTTTATGTTGCGTGAACTGGAATGACAGTCTGCATTTGTGGAATTTCCTTTTTTTTTTTGTCTGTCACTTGACCCCAAACCCACCCCTAATATCCCACCCAGAGAGTCCCACAATTGGTGCTGGTTCTGCTTTTGCCCTTCTCCAAACCACACTGGAATGAACAGCTAAACCCAACAGATGTGTCTGAAAGGCCTCGATCGAAGCCAGAGAGGGGGAGGGGTAATATTTATATAGGTGCTCCTTCCAGGCTGACTACTGACGAGCCACCCAGTTTTTCTGCCAGGGTGTGCCGGTCTTTGAGGTCTTCCAAACCGTTGACCTGCCACTCATGCTTAATACCTGAGAGGAAAAACAAAGTCAGAATTACAATGGTGAACAAGTTTTCAGATAAAGAAATAATCTCACTGTATCATGACTTTTGCTAAACAAGGTTTGGTCAATATAGCATCATCAAGTAAAGTCTACTTTAGTAAGCATATCTGGTGAATGTCTGCTTAAATATAAGACTGGGGATGTCAAGTTTAAGTATAAGGTTAGATTCACGTTTGTGAGCGGTTTTAAATGTTTTGTCCACATGGGGGCAGTAGAACAAGCTGTTAGCACTGCATTGATATTAATTACTGATTTCCACATCCAGACATGAAGCAACATTAACATTCATATGTAGTCATGTTTCTGGCCAACTGACAAATGTTAGTGATATTCACTCCCCATTTGGTCTCCAACAACTCCTGATGGAATTATGTTCTTTAGCTGCTAAATGCCCGACTATGTTCAGCAGCAAGTCATTAACGTTGTTGATCTGCTGTTTTAGCAGGTTTGCAGAGGGTTCTTTGCTGTAAATAGCTGCCTGTGTGTATGAATACACTATGAAAATGCTATGAGAGCAAACCACACACTAAGTTGTGAGCTGGGCAGCCAAACAGTGAGCTAAGAGACACTAAGGTGCTCTGACTGCAGAGTCCAGTTCTGTTTCTCTATTGGTCTGTCACTGCCTCCTTTCACAGTCTTCACACAGTCAGCTGACTCAGTGTTAACAGCACAATATTGATTCGTGCAGCTTTAAGTTTAGGTATGGATTAGATGTAGTTATGGTTGGGATTTATATAAACATGTTTGCATCCGCAGCTTTGTAAACCTCTAACCAGTTAGCCACCAACAAAACCAAAACTATACATTCATACTGCAATTTACCTTCGAATTTTCTCTTGATAGCATCTTTTGAGCTGGCATAGATCATCTTGCTCTTCAAGGGGGCATTTTCTGGAGCCCTGTGAGTGGAAAGGGAAAAATTATTAAAACCAAATATTGTTTTACTGATTGTCATAACCCCTTTAATATTTGATAATGGCTGCCCTCACCAGAAGATAAAGACCAGGTCCTCCTTCTTTGTTTCTTTGGTCTCATATGTGGCGTCATACAGGGCGTAGCGGCAGTCGTCTGGGGGCAGCATCTTCACAAAGTGCTGGTAAGGGTCCTGGACGGTGGTTCCCAAGTCACCCAGGAGGATCTCCTTGCCATCATCCAGAACAATGTTCTTGAGGTCCTTGCTCATGCAGAACAGAATGGCCTTCTTCCTCTTCCTCTTCTCATCCTCGTTCGCCTGAGCCTTGCGCACCTTCATGTCATTGAAGACCGCGATAACTTCATCTGTGACTTTCACACCGGAGGCCTGTGGAGAGAACAATCATGTTAGTTGAATGTATTTAGTTTCACTTGGCCAACTGTCCATGTTTGTCAAAATGGATAATAAAGTCACAGAAAAGGCAATTCCTTAACATGCTCAGGCCCAATTATGTTTTTTAAATAGCATACAACCTATAATAGTTATTTGACAGTTGATACCAGTAAAGTAAATATAATTTATTTTCTTTTCACAGAGGATAAACAGAAAATCTGCTGCTAGAAGTTGAATGATTGGTTTGTTGTATGTTTTTTTTTTTTAATCCACCGTGGATTGACTTGGGGGAATATCGTGATGTAAATAAAATAGAATAATTGTAGATTGACACTAAAACCTTTTAGTTCAATTAAAATGAATAAATAAACAAATCGATTATCTTCAATAATTCATTTGAAGTACTATAACATACACTTGAAAAATTACAAGCTCACTAGTCTTAAAAGCATTTCAAATGTTAATATGTGCTGGTTTTCTTTGTCCCATGATTTTGCATGTTGGACAAAACAATGATGATGACTATGATAACTTGGGCTTTGGGAAATTGTGGTAAGTAAACCAAATAATCAATGAAGACCAACAGACGAACCGATAAAAAAGAATTGTAAGTTGCAGCTCTACTCCACAGTGATAGTGGATAGCCTGAACGAGATTACAGATGTCATCATCTTTAACAGGGCAAAAGTGATGACATAAGTACAGTAAACACAGGCATCATGAAACTGAAGGAAGGCCTGACTGAGAAGGTGGCATGTGACTATCACACCCACACACACACAGCAGGAATGCTCCTTACAAGGCCGAATGATAAAGGGAAGATTAAAATGTAAAGGTGTGGCCATGACAAACAGCAAGTCATGATGGTGGAAAATTTCAGTTGTGTAATGCAATCTGAAAATTCGACAATTGTCAGCACAGTTGGTCCAAATCAAATCAACAGGGATGACTGTCAGTGCAGCCTTTTAATTCCATTTATTATGTATAAGGTCAGACTGGAAGAATACTGGAGGACAAAAATCAAATATGTGGTCGGTGATGCTTGTCCAAAGTCCACCTCAAACATGAATACTAAATAAGCTCAGCTAAAAGGTGTGTCTAAGTTTCTTCAACAGGCATAAAACATTACATAAGTTCTTTCTGCAAGAAGGGTCATGTATCTCTGCCATAAAGATGGCCATGTGGGTGAGGGTGTGGTCAGGAATTAAGAGTTTCAGTGCAGAGTTCAGTCAGACAATGGGCCTTCTGTAGAAATATAGAATACAAGTCACATCGCAGAGCCACAGCTGCCCCACAAACTCACTCAACCAGGTCTTCTGACTCTGTTTAAGGCTCTCATCACAGGAAAATGCTATCTCAGGAGGAGATGGAAGAAAACTGCTTTCGACCAGCAATGTGACAATGGAAAAAAAGACAACAATGAAAAGGAAATAAAGGGACAGGAAAGACGGAAAAGGAACCCAGCTGCCAAGCAGCACAGGCAGGCAGTGTGTGTTTGCACTGGGCGTTAAAGGCCTGGATGAGATAACAGTGAATTTTGGAGTAATAATTAACCAGTAAACAACCTTACTTACTTCCTTAATCCCACTGATCAATAGAAGACGAATTGTGCTTCATATTTTTTCCCATGTTGCCTGCAGTTATCGCAAAGTCCGTTAAAATATTTGCTGAGGTTTACAAAATTTCGATGTCCTCTTTGCAAACGAGGAAGCACATGACATTTATTTCACTGCAGTCTTCCTCCACAGTGATGGTGAGAAATTAATATGAACATATGCGTTGCACATTTTTCTGTACACAGACATGATTTGCATCTGTAAAGTCAATAAAATATCTTGATGCTCCCACCTCTTCCTTCCTGGCTTTGGCCTAATTTGCCACGACAGTATTTCTATTCTGTTTGTTTTTGTTGTAGTAGCAAACTAACGTTGCCATGGTGCTTACTGTGCTCTAACCTCACCTAATCTTAACCGTGGTGACTTTTCTACAAAAAAGTCGAGGTCCAAATGACTCAACACAAATCTAGTCACAATCCAAGTCTTTTACAGACTGTAACAGTAAGTTTTACAGGTATCACATTATCATAGAGGCCAATTTCACTTGCAAACACAGGCCTAATAGGATTGAATTCAAACTCATTTAAAAATAAAGACTCTGAAAAGGGGAAGTGTGCAGCAGCAGATGTAGTTGATGTGAGATTGTGAAATGTCGACTCAGCAATGAAGGGCAATAGATAAAATAGCGGAACGTTAAATAAAACTGTATATAATGTTTCATTACAAGATACATAATACTAGTAATATATGAGTTGTTCAAAATATAACATTTTCTACAGCTATAAGCTTCTCTACTGTTTGATGACTATGTATCAATGACTATAGGCATCGGTTAATTGTTTCCTCTTGGTATGTCATAGTAATCTCATGGCGTGACCAACGTGCAGTTTGGCTGCACAAATCAGATGCGCAACAAAAAAAATGCGCAGTACCGACATGAAGATCCGGAGACAGCGGCCCGTTAGCTTCAGCTAGCGGATCCAACGCTGCCAAACTGGCGTTACATAATGCCGACAATCCCGTAAAATATGTGCCACGGTCTAAGTAATACATGACGAAATTATCGCACTGAAAGGGGCAGTTAAGTAAATCTAATTGAAGATTCGTTGTAATAAAGTTTTAAACAAAACGGTCTTTGCACCAAATTCAGGGTGGGGCCATGAATGCAGCACACGCACATGTGAGCGCTAGCTTGCTATATAAGGCTCTGCTCAATCCACCGTTCGTCCGTCTATTCATTCATTTTGTGTCTCAGTACAACTCGGCCATAAACCTATAAATGTCTATGTTGTGTCATTGTGGATGAAAAGTGACCTGGTTTACAGCAGGCGGTCAAGAAGCGCCCGAAACACTGTTAGCGACGGAGCCGTGCAAACAAAGAGCAAGAAAATCACAGCTAGCGCCATAATGGGTGTCATTTTCTGCCTCTGCTAACGGAGCTAGTTGAGCTAACAATACAGTTAGCTTGTTAGCCCCGAGGCGCTGCTGCACCTGCCAGAGCTGCGCTGTTATTATGTGAAGCGTCGACGAGCAGGAGGTGAAATGATGGAAACATGATGCTGCGAGGAGACCGAGCACCTGCACCAAGTCAACGACGAGCTAGTTAACAGACAACATCCTTCAGCCTTTTTTGTCGGCGAAACACGGCGACATGAACGAAATGGCGCCAGTTGTTTGGGCTCGTCAAGTAATTTATGTGGTCCGTTATCACGATATTGTAATTTAAAACACCTGTAGATGAATCCACTGAATGTAATCAATGAAAAATCTATAAAAACAATCATCGTTAGCTGCTGTCCAGCCTCTCGGTCAGTAGAGCTGCTTGGTGTCCAGCTCCGGGGCGCAAACAGCGGCTCCTGCGGCACAGCACCGGCTTTACTACGTTTGATGTTAAAACTAATACAACCAAGCATAAAATGACCTCAAATCGGCCACTAACATCCGCAAATGTTGAGATTCAGTCTCTATCATACAGTCAAAGCAGCCTGGACACATAAAGTGAGAGTTAAACCTACCATCGCAGCAGCTGTGAGCAGGTCAGAGTCTCGGTATAAATTGAATGACTACGATGATGAATCGTCGTCTCACTCACACTCTGGGTACACGACGTGAACGCGTCTAAAAGCGCGACCCCGGCCTGGGCATCGTGCACGAGCGGGAGCGCATTTCAGCTGACCGAGACTGTCCGGCTTTATTATTTTCTGATCGGTGTTTATTTTTATTGACCTACATATTGCGGTAGAAAAAAAGGACCGCTAATCTAATTTAACTGATTATTAGCTGCAGTTTAATGTCTTGTATACGCAAATGAAACAGGTGATAGAACAAAACAAAAACTATTTTCCTTGATAATTGTTGACAATTATTATTAAAAGTGATACTAATTGGCATTCGTTTGGAAGGAACAATATTTTAGCTCTTAATTCTTGTAGTTATTTCTAATATTTTAATCTTTTGCCTTTGATATTGGCACTGAAATATAACAATTAAATAATAATTTTATTTCCTTTAGCGATGGCGGACAGCAAGCGTGCAGAAATCGAACATACCAAACGGAGAGCGGAGGGCATTATGGGAATATGTGTTTGTGCAGTATTTGTAAAAACCCACAATTCCCTGGCGATGTACGAAATTGTAAATAATAATAATAATAATAATAATAATATTGCTTCATTGAAGAATATTATGATTACATTTTTGACCAAGCTTTTGATGGTCTGTTGCTATAATTTTATTTCCTTTTCATTGTAACCTATTTTAAAAACAAACCATTAATACACGGATATATATATATACATTCAGTATCGCTTTCAAAGGCCGTGAATGCATCTTGATGATGATTACACCAATGAGGAAATAATAAGTAAAGCTGTTGTTTTTGACCGACATTCAGCAGACAGCCGGACGCAAAGCGGTTTTCAGGATGCAGGGAAATTCTCCACCAATCCCTGCCCCCCCTCCTCTCCCCCCTCCCCTCCGTGCGGTTTTTGTTGGACTCACTTCCAAATATGGAAGCGAACGGCGAGCGACGGCGGACAGTGAACGCGCCTCGCTCCCAGCGCCGGGAGGGGCGGAGCCGCGGCGCTGATTCACCATATAAGGAAACAAGGGACACGAAATTCGCTGTAGCGGATTTTTGTACGCGGCATCTTGTGGAGGAGAGAAAGAGAAAAGAGACACAGAGAGAGTCAGTGTGAGGATGAGAGGCAGCAGGAAGAAGAGACGACAGGCAGACACGCGCTTCTCCTGAGAATCAAACGATGCTGAAATGTGACGTGTCCTCAAACTGTGGCAGCTCTGTTATTTTTGTTGTGGATCATGTGGGTGAACGGCGATTTAGTTGTAAACACAAAGCCTGTAAAATATGACCTACATTCATTATGTGGTATGACAGCCAATAAAAACAAGACTGATCTATATCAAAAACACATGAACTCATGTGTTGCCAAGTGTCCTCAATTCTACCATCCCTTACTTTGGTTAACAAATATCAAATGTTTTGGTGCTTATTAGCTTACGTCCTTTTTATTTATACTGCTCATAACATACGGTAGTTCTACTCCGAATACTATATATGATTACATCTCATACTGATTATATTACACCACATACTATACAATGGTTTATTGTTCATTTTGTACTATAATTCATCATTAAATATTTAAAATATCTATATGCACTTTGTTCCTGGTGCTTATTTGGTGTAGTGACAATAAAGTTCAGTCTGATGTGATCTGAATATGAAGTTAAATATTCAAATGCAATCTGAAACAGATTTTGTAGCTGCACAATTACATGATATGAAATATTTTGACAGACAGACAGAGTACTTCATTAATCCCTTTGGGAGGTTCCCTCAGGAAAACTGACAATAAAAGCTTGACTTAAGTAGTATTTTTGTCAAATATGAGTGAAATCAGAACTTTTCTTCAGTGGTTCTGGTCAATGCTTTACCACACAGTAGGTGTGTGTGTAATGGGGAACCTGGTCCGGTATCAGTGCAGTAAAAGACCTCAAAAGTAAGTTTCATCTCTTGTCCCAGTTGTTAAAATAAAAACAGATGAAAGAATAGATAGGAAATGTGCATTAACAGTTTCAAGCTCTCTTTATTCTTTATAAAACAGCATTTCTCAAGTCAAGGCCACCAAAGCCCTGCAGGAGATGATTACATTAGCCGTCACTACAATATTGCATGCATTTACTGGATTTACTTTTGGAATGAGCTGTGTGCAAAAAAGCACCAAAGAGGAAGGGAAGTGCAATAGTAAGTGCTTGTAAAACATCTTGAAGTTTCCTCCTCTTGTGGAAAGAGACAGACATGGAATGTGCAAAAAGATGGTCAAAAATCATGGACTGAGAAAGTCTATCATCCTCCATATTTCCACATTCTTTTGTTGCCCATAGCTCTTATGACTTACGCCTACCGTATCACAGAATCACTGTGAGATTAAAGCTCTGTTAATCAGCTTTTTGTGTCTCTACTCTGCATCTGTATACATAGTTAGCTGTTCAAGTGAACAATGCAAAATCAATGTAGACTACAGGATCCTACTTTTGCTCTCAGGACACACAATCTTGTGACATAGAAAAGGCCTGTTTTACAGTACTAAATGCTTGCCATTCCACTTCTCCAATCTGATATTTGCTGAGAGAATCTGCATTTGATCATATTCAGAGATAATCAGAGTCCTATAATCCAATGCCTGATTCATTCGGAGTTGGCCTGTGAAGCCCTGCTTGGCTCCACAAAGAGAAAAGAAGACCTAACGAATCCACTGTGTAGTCTACCTTTTTCATTCCCTGTATGGCTTATTTTTGAAAAATACGGCTGATTGGTTAGATGGGTAAAGTAAATGAGGACCTAAGTAACAAGTCGGCCCAAATTGATTATTTTTCCTTTCCTTTTCCCGTAATATGGTTTTATTATGTTATGCAACCATTACGTGGAAGTCATTTGAAGCAAAGCTTTGACCCAAGCACTTAATAGTCTCAAGCTGGACTGACGGCCATGCACAATGATTACTTTACCAAAAAAGTTTGTCATACTCAGAGAGAGGTTTTATATTTGACAACGTTTTCTTATACAGTTACACTTTAAATCAGAGAGTAAATCAGAATCAGAATTAGAACTTTTATGGAGAAGGAGAAACTGTGAAATAGTTGAAATATGCCATTTAGCTGTAACCAGATCAACAACGTGAACTCTCAACTGCATCATGGCGATTTATGACATAGTGTTTTCTCACAGTGGAGCTGGTAACACAGGCTATGAATGGTCCCTAAAAGCATTACTTCAGGAAATAATTTCTGAGGTGCAAACATTCTAAAATGACTACATATTAGGGATTTTTGACAACCACCAAATTTGACCAGAATCTGTTCAAAGCACTGCAAATCTTCTGAGATGTCCGTACAAACAGCACAGGAGAACAGCCATTCAGTCTCATTTCCTATAGTTTTCTCCTGCTTTTTACTCTTGCTTCTGTCTATTTAAACATACTGACTGTTATTGTTTCATGTATGTTTAACACTAGTTAATAGTGCTCTCTTTGCGTTCATTGTACTCCCTGCCATTTTTAAACATTTGAAAGAATAAAGCTCTCCTGTTTACAAGGCAAATTATATTTTAGCTTATATTTACTGAGGTTTAAAGTGATAAGAGTACAAGGCCAAAATATGATTCAAATATTTAAAGCTACCTCTTTGGTTACTAGATTTATGACGTGGGCGTTCAACACCTTTGCGTATTCCAATAATGGCTTATCTTTGGAGTTGGAAAATTTTGCAGAATAGAAGTTCCTATATATAATTTCACTGTAAGAATCTAGTATATAATATCAAAATCTATAAAGTATAACATTTCCATCAAGGAATAAACGGCAAAGCACTTGAAACAAATGACATTCAACTGAACCTTCATTACATGCAGCTTCTAAAACCAACTGTGCTATATAGAAAGTGTGAAGCCTCTTCTCCTCTTAAGGTAGTCATAGTTCACCCATCTATGCTAATATCTAGCAAATGTCAAACAGAACGGAATGTTTTTAAGGCCCCAAAGTAAAAAAAAAGAAAAAAAAATACAGCCACAAAGAATTATGTAAATGTATAAGCTTTAAAGCTAGCAGTTTTTAAAGGTGGAATAAGAATTTAGATATACTGCACAAGCTTTGTTTGAAAAGCACCCAGACTACCCCTGTCTGAACAACAGACTGCCAAGTAAGATACGCTCAGCTGAGAGAGAAAATGTAAGTGATTTATAAGTTCAAAGGTAAACATTGACTCATCTATTAAGATCAATTGTAAACTTGTAAAATGATGGCAGTGTCAATTTAAGACTTGTAGTATTGACAAGAGGAACTGGGATGCTTTAACTCCCTGCCTCTGTGAATCCAGTCACCTTTATATGAGCCTGGACTTTTACAGGCAGAGTATTGTGCATATTAAAGATGCTGGTGTATCGACATCATATTTTTGGACTTGTGCCAATGTGGTTTAGCTGCATGTTTGTTTCAATAGGTGGCATGATAAGGCTTTAAGTGCTGAATGTGTGCTTGTGTTGTGCGCTGGTTGCATTGCATCAAGATTATGAGGGTTCAGAGGTCCTCTAACTGGATTTCTTTTGGGCAACGATGCTTGTGCCTCTCGACTTGTTCAACACCACGGTGGCCTGAAAACAGAGAGAAAAGGGGAGACAGTTCATTTCACAGCGTTTGACTGTATCAAGTGTCCTTTTGTAAAAGTTGCTGACTTCCGTTTTGTATGTTGTGGTTTCTGCACAGAAGCCTCTTAACTTCATCAGTCATATTTTTAAACCTGTCATGAGAAGTTAGGTTTGATAACCACTTTTGGTTTTGTGTAAGGAAGCAGAGTGACATCTACATGGCCCTTGAGGGCTGTTAGCAGGGCTTTTTTGTCTCTCCCAAATGTTAGTTTCCTGTTCAATTTGTGTTTCATTGACACAATTTAAAAACTAACTGCTGTGTGAAAGGGGTTGCAATGGATAAACTCACAGTGAAACAGAAGTTAGAGCATCTTTAGTTTCTGTAAGGTGACTTATTTGCAAGGTACTAGAAGGATCGAAATCAAATCCTTAACATGTGATCAGATCGCTCTAAGTGGCTGTGGCTCAGTGACTGAACAGTGACTTGATATTGAGCAATTGAGAGATAAGACACTGTAGTTGGCCTCCACACCAGGAATGTATCATTAGAAAACTTGATCCGGAGCTAGAGGCAAATTCAGTAGTGTGGCTCTTCTGTGTGCATTATGTGACATATTCACACATCTTGGCCACTTTGTCAAATTGGCTTCAAAGTCCAGCACACTTCCTTGGGGCTTGTTCCACACAAACACCTCCATTCAGCTGTGTTGTTGACCAAGAGGAGGGTCAAATTAACAAATTAGATCACAAGATGTGGTTCTATATGATGGGTGGAGTTAGTTAGTCACCCTAATTACATTTGTCTGGATAACTTATGCAATGGCATCTGAGTTCAAGATGAGTCGTCAAAAACATTTCTCTGTTTTACAGGAAGAGAAAAAGGGTGCATTTTGATAGGAAATATTCATTTCACTGTCTTTGAGAACCCACAAATAAGTTTCAACCAGCCCTGATACTACTAACAATTCTAAAGAGACAAGCAAATCTGATTGATTAGAGCTGTGAAAACATTTACAAAAAAAAAAAGCTTCGTAAACTGTTCAAGTAAAGGCACGGACTGGCTATCTCATTTGTCTTGGTTTTATGGCTCACACATTTATGCTCTTCTTGTCAAACAAGTTTTAAGAAACAACAACCAAACAAGCTTTGATAAACCCACTGTATACAATCTATCCTGCTCCAAAAAGCAGACGTGAAAATTTAGCAAGCAACTGGCAAACACTGCCTAGCATCTAGCAGGCTGACTCCAATGAGGTGATAAGTATGCTACCTAGTATGGTTCAACAGACGTGCTTGTAAAGATGGTCCAACTGTGGTGGTATTAGTGGGTCTTCCAGGAGACAGTGTCTAAAAGTGAGTGCCATTATACCCTTATTGAAAGTATAATCATATCTGGCCCTTTCTAAGATGGCTTTTTCTTTTCTTTCCCATGTGACCAGCAAAAAAACAGCACAAACTAGCAAAACCATTCCTTAAAAGAGAACTCCAACAACTTAGTTAAAATGTTCTCCAACAAATCGTGATGGAGAGTTAAAAAATTATTATTGATGATGATATTGTATTTCTTATTTGTGATTCTCTTCTTCCTTGTCAAAACCAACCCCACTGCGGAATGTTTGGTTGGAATTGCGGGTGTGTTGTACTTGTAATGGCAACAAATGTTGACTGTCACATTACCTGTAATAACTTTATAAGGTAATAAGATATCACAGCTGTGGGTTTATCAGCTTTTTTCTGGGTCTATCTTCCCCTTGTGGCTAAAAATCAAGTAAAGAATTTTTAATGCACTTTCAAAGGCAAACAGAGTCGAAAGGAGCCTTTAAACAGGTTGTTTGAGCCCAAAGGCAAAACTAAAGGGATTTGATTGTGGACATAGCCATTGGCTGGCAAGTCACATGATTTCAAACAACCAAATTAGCCTTTTTCTCATAATGACAATTATCAAGAAAAATGCCTTAGCAGCTTTTGCTGGTGTGTAAACACTGTCATACAGAGTCAAGCCAAAGAAATAACACCGCAACAAGGCGACAGTTACTGTATGTGTTAAACAGTTTTTTGATAGGTTTCCTTTCAAACTGGCACTACAAAAAGCGAGAGCATTCAAACATCTTCAAAACTGTTATGTGATAAAAGCAAAAAGAAAAACCCCTACTGCACAAAGCGATGAGCATATTCTATATTCACACTTACACCTGTTTTTGACTGTGATACAGTATGTGACTATAAACTATTACTAAAAATGGCTTGTTTGCGTTGCTTTTGTCGCGAGTTTATGGCTGATGAGTCAAAAGCTAGATAGCGCCAAACTTTTCTTACCCTAACATTGCTCCCATTTTTGTTCTTCCCAACATCAATTGCTCCCTCTAGTGACATTTATGGGTGCATGCACTGAAAAAAGGCTATAATGACATAACTAAAAGGCCCAAAAGTCATACAAACAGAGATCAGTGAACAATAACTGACCACTGCCACCATCATGACTCTCACCTGCTCCAGGACAACACCTGCAGCCTGGTCGATGGCTCCTCCTACAGACCGGTACCGACCAGAGTAGCGGATGAAGGCCCATGTTAGCATGGACATCATGACCACACCCAGAGTACAGTCGCACACCAAGGCGAAGGTGGCCAGGCCGACGAAGAGAAACACACCTGACAGCACGTAGAGGAGGCACACCAGGACAAACAGTACTGCAGGCGTCCGGAAGGCGCTGAAGAGGTTTTTGGACTTTTTTTGTGGACAGCAAAGAGAAAAACAGTTGATTAAGAATCTTTTTAAAATCATGTCATTGCCAAAAATAGCACTGTATATAATAATAATATACTACAATCAGAATCATTTAAAGTGGAAAAACGGTTTCATTTTGGATAAGAAATGTAACCTCGTTGTGCTTGCTGAATGACTGCCACATTTCCTCAAGCTCCTTCTCCAGCTGTGCTAAGTAACGGTCACAAAACTCCTGTCCACCCATCTTCTTGGTTGAGGAGAAGGTGTGAAGAGCCTCTCTGAAGTAAAAGTGATGCTTTTCCTCCAGAGAGTCAGGAGACACATAGGGCAGGTCTCCCCCACACACCTTAGAAAGGAAAACAGAAAGAAAAAGGAATGCAAAAAGAAAGTTTGTAGCCTGTTGATAACTGATTTTCAGATTTTTCACATGTAAGTGAGCAAACCTTCTCCATGTTCTTGTAATACTGATCTTTGGCTGTTGCCACTGCTGCCAGGTTATTGGCCTCTGCTGTAGCCTAGTGAGACAAATGTAAAATGGATTAGAGTGAAAACAAAAAGAACACGTCATACCAGCCCCTGACGGGAAAAACGAGTTGCTTGTGAAAACTTGTGTTCTTGCACATACCATGAGCATTGTCTTTGGCTGTGGCAAGTCTTCTCCCTGGTAAATCTTGATGTAAGCCTGGTAAGACAATAATTACAACATTAAGAAAGAAAAACTGGTTTGGGTTTAGCAAAGAAACTCAGATGGAGAAGTACCTTGAAAAACTCAAGCAGGCCTCGACAAGTGACTTTGTTTCCATTTATTTCTTTCTCAGCGAGACGATCTGGATGCAGCAGCTTAGGAATCAGGCTCTGCAGCTGCTCTCTAAACTCTGGGGCCACATCTGGCAAAATAAATATATCAAAACTGAGGAGGATGCTCAGCATGGTGGGCATTCTGGTAAATACCAACCATAAACTACACCCACGATTCCAACACATTTCAAACAAGTTGGGACAGGAGCAACAAAAGACTGATCCAAAAACACCTGTTTGGATCATTCCACAGGTAAACAGGTTCATTGTATGAAAGGCTCAGGATGGGGTAAGGTTCATCGATTTGTCCAACACATGATTGTGTAAAAGAGATTACTACATGGGCTCAGGAACACTTTGTGAAATCATCATCAGTAAACACAGTTGTTTGCAAATGACTGCATTCTGTCTTTATTCACACAGAATGCCAAGGTTTTTGGAATCTGGGTTGTAAGTAAAATAGTATGCAAAACTGGGACTCTTACCATTAAGTTGGCCCTGAAATTCAGGGCTGGTGGCAACCTTCAACCCAGGGTGAGGTAACAAGAAGCAGGAAATTTTGGTGAAGCATGAATGAATGTGCTCCCTCACTGTTTGCAGCTCCTCATGTTGGGCCTCCTTCACCTTTAAAAAAAAGGGTGAAATCTCAAACTCAGTATTAAGATAAGCTAAGTGTATTTATTATATACTGCTGGATCAAAAAGACACCTGTACCTGTAAACGTTTATCCAGAAAGTCATTGCCTCCTTTAAACCCATAGGTATATTCATAAGGAAAACTCCAGTCCCTGATTAGGAACATTAAAGACTGCAGAAAGAAAAGAACAAATTAACAAAAAGAAAAACAACTGAAACATATCCAACACCATCAATAATGCATCAAATCTGTCTCCTACCTGAAAGGGTTTCTGAAAGATCTCATCCATGGCAAGACGACCATACTCAGTGAACAGCTGTGAGCAAGAGACAACCATGAAGCAAAATTAATACAGAGATACAAAAAACATTTAGAGCAGCTAATGTGAAACAGTGAAATTACTGAAGCACCCTTCAATCACCTATGTCTTAAACATGATCATCATATCTTTAGGTTGACTCTTGTCTATATTAATATAAACAGACCTGGAGCTGCTGCAGGTCATCCTCTTGTATGTTCTGTGACAGATTGTAGATCTAAAAAAAAAAAAAAAAAGAGAAACGATGTAAGCAAGGAGGATGATGAGAAATGATGAAGTCAGTGATGATGAGAGGAGATCAGTCACCTGTATTGAGCTGGTCATGGTGCTGAGGGCAAAGATGGTGGCACAGTCCTTCACGGTGGACTGGTTGTCAAAGGCTCCCTGAGTATCCATTAACACTACTGCCACCTACAGGAGAAGAAAGGCAAAGCACTTTACATGACATGAACACTGTGTGTGAGACGTCAGATGTTATAAGAAAGAAAACTTAAATTTGTGTTACAAATGTACCTGCTGAAAAGCCATTTCATTTTATAAATATCCATTAAATTATGCAAAAAGTCATCACACATGAAATTATCTTCATGAATGTAAGCTATTGAGTAATTACAAGACAGATTATGGCTCATGTACAGGTATAGGTATAGTTCTCCATTCACCAAAGTTATTGTTCATTTGAAGCATAAAAGCAAAACTCTTCTCTTCTTGGAGCAACACTGTCTAACATGCAGAGCTACAAAAGTTGTTTTCATTATAATTTGAATGATGCATATTTACATACATACATTTACTGATTATAGGATTTATGTATGTATGGATGTATGTATACACGCAAGCATGTGTGTGTTTGCATACTTGTATGTATGCATGTATACTTTTTTGTATGTATATATACTTTCATGCATGTATGTTTGCTGACTGAAAGAATTGACAGTTTTGTTGGACGATTTGATCTATTGTTGACCACAGGACTTGCTGACCACACAATTCTGACACATGGGGTACACATGAAACCAAGTGAGCTACCTGGGGGCATCCCCATCAGAGCCCTTTGTTATTAGCAACTACCAAATTCTAAATGCCAAATACTTTATTCTTGATTAGTTTTTCTGTAATATGTAAACATTCCACAACACACAGACATACACACGGTGCATAAAAAAAACAAGTAAATTGTGCAAGATACAGTGTGTGCTCTAACATGAACCATAGAGAGAGGTCTTAGATTTCAGGTTTTTCGTCGCACACCCCTAGAAAGTACCTCTGTTCCATCGCTCTTTGTGACGGGGAAAACTTCGCTCCACAGCTGGATGCCTGTTGTCTCTGGTTCTGAACCTCCTCTCCAGGAAAATCCAGTCAGCGGCTCATCCTCCTGACCCAGCCAGTTTTCATCGCCCTGCAGAAATACAAATTTAAAATCAGTCAGGGGCACACTGGGGCTTCAATGTGAAACTCTGCATACCCCATTCCTTCCGGCTTATTCAAAAATTGAAACATGCCTCGTCATGCTTGCACTTCCAATTATCCTGAAGAATGTAGCAGCCATAGACATTTTAATATGAGTTCTCCAGTGGTTCTGTGTAATTTACAATACAAAAAAAGCATATTTATATGTAAAATTAGCTATTCCTTTGACTGCACTGGAAAGATGACAAAAATATTGAATGGTTTCCAATGTTTGGCCTGATGGTGGCACCATAGCAAAGCTAATGGAGTTCCAAAAATCTATGAGCTGTATTAGGGAGCACAGCAAATGTAAGGCCAAAGATTAGGTTAGTTTCCAAGATGAGGACATTCACATAGACACACACCTTAATATAGTGAGTGACTAAATTCTTAATTATTCCTGTTCAGTAAACTTGTTAGTTCACATGTTACAGCAGGGAGGAGCATTTATGTGGGATGACTGCATAAAGGTTTTTATATCATAGACAATTAGTAAGTGATTTTGACACTGTCACACCTTTAACACAAACAGAGGAGAAGTCAGTATCACCTGGTGTGACTTCTCTACTTTAATACACTCAGTAACAAACATGACAATATTTCAGCATCACATAAGTCCTCCTTAGGGAAGGGATCTTGGCCTCTGAGTACTGCCCAAAATGTGGTGTAATGTCTGACACTGAAAGATCAGGTTACAGTGTGACTCACCTTTCTGTACATGTATCGAAGCATGAAATCAAGCAGGAAACTCTTGCCCTTTCGAAAGGCTCCGGCCACTGACAGCACGACCACATCTTTGTCTCGGACCTCAGGAGCCAACAGAACTCGAGCCAACGCCTCCGTGTCCAAAGCAAAGGAGTGATCCTCCTTACACACTGTGACAATCTGAACTGGGCCTGGTTCACTCCCCATCCTTAAGAAGTACTGGTCCCTGTGAATAGTACAGACAGAAACATCAGGTTGACATTAATACTGGAACAATCTTACACCTGCAGCAAATGAACATCTTCATTATTGATGTGTGTGCCCATTTTTGATGAACTGTTTTTCCTTTAGTTGGTCACAAATAGTAAAAAATGTTCAAGGTGACACAACAACACCTCCACACAAATATTAATTTACAATGACTTAAAGCACGGAAGAGCAGCAAATCATCACATTTGATAAACTGGGTATAACAAATCTTAGACATTTTTTACTGTCAAATGACTTTTACACTTAATACTTTAATACTTTAAAAACAATTATAACAATAGTTGGTAATTAATTTTCTGCCAATTGAATAATTGATTTAGCACCAAGTTTGGTAATTAATATTCACAAAACATCAAATTAAACATTTGCTGGTTAGAGTTTCACAAATGTGAAGAGGTGCTTGCTTTCTTGTAACTTATTATAAACTAACTTGTATAACTTTTAATAATAACTTTTTCTTTGTGTGTGTGTGTTGGCTGGTCACAAGCAGTTCTAAGAAATGCTTAGCTCCTGTAGTCATGGAGTTATTAATAAATATATTAATGGTAATATACTATTTGAAGCATTTGGGGTACATAAAATGTTTCCATGGCTGGCCCTCACTAGAACAGAAATCATTTACAACAATTTGGTTAAAAGAAAATGAATGTAAAAATAATCAGTAGATTAATCAATAACAACAGGAACCATTGTTTGTAGGCCCAAAGGACAAATTCCTCTGCTGAGCCATGTAACTGATTTTCTTTCCAACCTTCCTAAGATATGAAATTTGGATGATAATTACACGCAAAGCTGTTGAGTCAGTAACCACCACTTTGCCTGGTGCCTACTGAAAAGTCAGACATGCACTCATCCTGCCATCAGACACAGTATTTACCTCTGTGTAAAGCTGACTGTGGGATGCTCTTATGGCTGTCATGCTGCTTTGCCCCCAGCTAGTGGATTCAACATGCTCTCAAACACAATGTTCATTTTAGCTGCATCAATGGACTTCATTGTTGGTGCTCTCTGAGGAGGACGCCCTCTCCCATGATGAGTAACACAGACAAATGCTTTCATAACAGCCTGTCAGTGATTATAGTGCTGAACCTCCCTGTCTCTCCTCCTTTCACCAAAACCTCTGCACCTCTAAAGGTGTGGCACTCAGCAGGAGCATGCCTCACATTTCTGGGCGTGGATGTGTTGGATGTAATCAAACAAAATCATCTGCAGCTATGAGACTGAAAATATTTTTGCAAGATGCCTGCATTTTGTTATGAGCAAGTATCGCATGAGAAAAAGCTAAATTCTTTAGTAGCGTCTCTATAATCAACATTGCTTGATGTTAGCTTAGCGCTGACAGGTCTTTGTCCAGTGATGCTAAACTAAACTGATCTCTAACGTTTATCTAGTTTTCTAGAAGCTAAACAGTCAATCACAGCTTATATCTATAAGCAGAATATCTTACTAGTTATCGGCTGTAGCAGACAGCTTGTGTATTTGCATGTGCTCAAACAAAAACAGTGAATGCTAACGTGTATCTGTTGTTAGCTGTTACGGGAAACGAGCGTTAAAATGAAGTTGCAGCAACCTTTTACGATTCACAGCCTTGGATTAGCCTGGAAATATATCAGATTAGAATAGATGAGACTAGATTACATTAGATTTATTGCCATTTGAACATGACACCAAGGGAGTCGCTGTGCGCATCTCTCAAATTCAACTTGTGAAACAATAAAACAAACACAAATAACGTATTTGCTTTCTTTATCTCCTGTTTCAGCGTAATGTTACCTTTGATGTCTTCAAACGGCTTCAACAAAATCTCATGAGAGTCGAAAACCAACTGAAACGTGACTTTTTTTTTACTCTGGCATGAAAACATCTATGAGAACTTTTTTCCACCACGAAACTCGCACACTTCCGGCTTCAGTCTGCGTAATGTCGCATGGGAAATGTAGTTTAAAGCGAGCTCCTGCTGATGCTTTAGCCTGTCTATGAACTACATTACCCAACGTGCCCAGTCTGCCTCTTAGCTATGGGAAATATAGTTTTTAATGTAAAGGTACGAATACGGAACTACTTCAGCAGCAGGTTTTTGTTTGAGTATATACAACATAAATGATAAATATCCGACAGACTGTATTTGGTTCAGTGAGGTGATTGTTACGCCCTCTAATGGTGTCATTCGTATTAAACACCTACAATCCTCCAGAGGTGATGAAAATACCAAAACATATCCTGCTTTTTTTTTTTTTTTTTTTTTTTTTTTACAACAAACTGGTGCAACCAAAACCAAACTGCAATTTTAATTCACAAGAACCGCACGACAGATTTTATTAGTTAGATTATAAAAGCTTTTGAAAATATATATCATTTACAAACAGAAATTCAGTGTACCCTGAAATGTAAAGTGGTTTAAATGGCAGTGAGCTAATCTTTCATTTCAACTCCATATCAGAGCTATTCATGATTGAAACAGCCTTGCTTAGCTTACATGATCATATTTAGGTTTTCAAATTCACAGAAAACTCAAAAACATTCAGGCATCCAGTAACATGTACATAAAATCAACCTTAGCAAACTTGCTCTGAAGAACAATGACGGGTGTAAAGAAATTTTAAAGGCATAAAATTGGAAGTACTAATTGTAATTGAGTAGTGCTTTCTCACTTACTGAGTGCAATCTACAGCCACATCTACATTATAAATTAAGTATTATACTCAACTACTTTCAGAAAGACAACATTTTCAGAAAAGGCTATACTAACAGTGATAAAGGACAAGATATTCGAATTAAGTTTGTTCTGAATGCTTTTTTGCCCACAAAGTAACCTTGATCTTATAAAGAAAAGATGGTCAACACTTTGAAGATTTGGAGAACTGGTCAAACATATTGTATTAAAATGGTGTGGAGTTCAGCGTATTCCACAAAAGAGCTATTTTTATACTTTTCTTGTGCAGGTTTCAGTGCTAGAGAAATCTTACTTTTATTTGAGAAACACTTTTAAAAAGAAACAGTACTCCTACCTGGAGGGAAGCACTCATTCCTCCCCTGAGAATACGCCAAAAAATCACAGTGGAAAACCTAAAAATGCATTGTATGGAAGATTGTACTTGTAGTTTAAGGTTCAGCTTCTGCATTGAAAGTGCCTGAAACATGTGAAGCAATGTGATCCATAGTCTTGTTAGTCCATCAAAGAGTTGATTATATATAATTTTACCTAACTACACAACAATGCACGAGCCAGATCAGGCAGTGTCAACATCTCAGAATAAAGCAGCCGATTTGACAAACATCATCACTCCATCCATTATCACTAAGACTTTCAAGCATAAATCCCTATTATGTTAGTGTGTTGGAGCTTTGCTTACATTGGACGAAAGCATTACATCAGTTGTGATTGTTAAGTGGAATAGGAAATTAATATCCACCACCTGCGAGGTCCAGCAGTGATCCAGCAGCCTCCTGGACCTCAGCATCAAGCTGGAGGATCTCCACAGTCTCCAGGTCCAGCTCGGTGTTGCCCGGCAGAACCAGGTACTGGTGAGACTGGTAATAGTGTAACTCGATGTACCCACTGTCTGACAGAGGGTCCTTCTCCATCTCCTCGCAGACCTCCTCTTGCTGATATTCAACTGACTCCATGGTGACAAGCTCTTCGTGATCAGGGGTCAAAGGGCATGGTGGGTGGTCAGAGAAAGTTGGATTATCATTGGTCAAGGTTTGGGGTGAGGGCGTGGAGAGGAGGAGTGTGTGAGAAAGAGGATCTGTATGAGAAAAAAAGAACAAAAGTAGGAAATGACACAGAGCTTCCCATGAGCAACTACTCATACAGTCCAGATGGCTACTTTATTATTAAATTAATTCTTGACTGTTGTGTGTGTGTGTGTACTGCTGAGTAGTTAGCAGAGAGTCATCTTCAGTGTATTAGCAAAATAACTGATGACAAAACACAATAAGAACTGCAGTGATTGCACAGACAAGGGACATCGTCATTAGACGGACTACTATGGAAAACACAAGTGCAGCAACTTGTCCACTGAAAGCTCTGCATTTTTCAGACGTTTATGGGCTTAAGGAATGAACTTAAAAATGAATTATTTTGCACTTTATATTATACTGCGCTTTTACAGTAGAGCCATCTTTAAGAAACATTGCAAACAAACACTAATACAGAAATTGTTGTGGGATTAAAAACATGTTATTTTCAATGAATAAGACTGCATTTATAGTTTTAGTAAAAAATACATCAACCATCATTGTGACATGTCTTGATAAACCTTACAGTGTAAAAAAAATAAGGTCTAATGATTATATGTAATTATAAAATTTCTCATCAGTCAAGAATAGGCGTGGTTTTAAATCTGAATAGTTATTTACAGACTGTGTGAGCTTAAGCAAACAATATTCACTACCTGTTTACAATCGGGAAGGGAAACTTATTAAGATATGAAGATTATTAAGATTAACATTAGTGTATATGATTGGCCAAATTTGGGCTTTCACAGCCAAAATGTTTCTCTGAGTGGTGCATGCTGTCTACTTTTGTTCTCCTGGCTGGCTACTCCACATCTTTGTGGAAAGCCAGGACATTGTGTTGAAGCAGAAAATGAGACATTAATATTAATAACTTGTTTTCATACAGGCTGGGTGAACAACCACTTCTCAGATTCTTCAGTGAGCATGTGGACTCATATAGTGCAGAGGCTTGGAAATAAAACGAGGACACATAAAGGGGACCAAACTAGACTATTGCTGGGTTTCCAAGGTAATACACGGTTGTTGCCATGGCAATAAAACACAAACACAGGAACAATGTTGCATGCTGGGAAAGCTGCAGCACAGGATAAAAGCTGCAGGTAATAAAAGTGTCACAGAGAGCTGTTACTCCATTGATAAAATACTGTAGACTGAAAGAAAGTCATCAAGGGTCAAATATGCAGGTTCTTGTGCTAATGAAGTGACATGAGCCTGCTGTGAGTCTCCTTATCATCACTAACCTGCGATTTCAAAAGAGTCACAAACCGAAGGCACCCCGAACTCAGCTCCGTCCAACCTGCACAAAGCAGGGCAAGATAGTTAGAGTTAGACAGTTAGTCATTAAAATGTAAAATTATTCAGGAACACTTCACCCACTTACTTTTGGTAATCAATTGTTTTAGTCATTAAGTAAATACAATAAACTAACATTTGCTTGTTCCAACTCCAGCTTCTCAAATGTAAGGAGCTGTTTGCTTTATATTTATTAAATACTGTATGATGATCAATTAAATACATTAGAATTTAAAGAGTTAAATATTTATAAAGGAAAATTAATTCATAATAAATGTTGCTGCCCTGTTGCACATACACAGACTGAGTGATTTTACTCACAGTGCAGGCTTGTTGATCAGATTGCTGTTGGTGCTGTGATAACTGTGGGTCTTCCTCAGCACCTCCAGGAGTGCTGGTCGATACTCTGGACACACACACCACAGTGATCCCTTCCCCACTGACTGAAACAAATATACAAAACCACTTAACCCTTTTAATTGCAGTAGCCCATGATTATATTAGTACTAATCAACACTGACATATTAGACCATATAAAACCCTTAACACATGTGGAGTACATTATAATAATTTCCCTGTAGGGCAGTTTAATTGATGACTTCAATACAGAGCAGCACATCTGGATTCAGTGTGTTGCTCAAGGACATTTCAGTGGGATGTTTGAACCTCTGTCCTATGATTTAAGCACAATCTCTTTCTGTACTACATGAGCTGATTTTTCTTAATGTGCCCCCACCTGGTTCTTGTCCCTCTGAATGCGACGGAAGCTCTTGCTCAGGGACAGGTTGTGTCTAACAGAGTTCCTCCAACCTCCAGAGGCTGTTCTGTAGTAGGGGAAATTGTTCACAATCCATTCGTAGATGTCCTTCACTGGAAGCCTCTTGTCAGGTGAACCTTCTATTGCCATGAAAATCAGACTACTGAAGGAGTACGGTGGCTTGGATGAGGCCGGAGGAAGAGGATGGGTAGGTTGAGAGGACTGTGACTGAGGCAGTGGTGTCATTTTGGGAAGGGGCTGCAGTGGTAGCAGGTTGCCCCTCTGATGCAGCCAGTTGAGGCAGGTTAGGTCATCTTGGTCAGATAATTTTGCCGGGCCGAAGCACTGTATGCTTTGTCCTTCAAGGCACTGAGATGCCGTGCAGTATGAAAGAGGGGAGGACGAGTGAACAGACTCTGCTGTTGCTGGAGAAAGTAAGGTTGGGGACGGGGGGAAGGAAATGGGTGAAAGTGGGAGTGAAACGTGACCGTTTGAGCATGTCTGCTGAGGAGAGGAAGAAAAGGGCAGGGACCCTCCAAAAGCGGTAGGACAAAGTGACGGTGAAGGTAGCAGTGTGTTAGAGCTATTCTCCATCTCTCTCCCAAACTTCCAGGATCATTCAACTGTACCAGTGCTGAAAGACATGACAGAAATAAATGATCGCTGTGACGATTGATTCATGTAAATTAGGAGCAAAAAGCAAGCAACTTTGCACTAAGGACTGAAGTAAAGTTAGTTTCATTTATATATAGTCCTAAATCACATTTGCCTCATAAAAGGCTTTACAATCTATGCAGCATACAAGACCCTAAGGAAAGGCTCTCAAACCCTCAAGGATGGACAGAAATACAATGACTTATTTACAGAACAGATAGAAATAAGAGTGATATTACACTATTAGTATATTTGTTTTTTCTGTTTTATAAATAGATAGATCAAATTTAAGAAACTACCATTCAAAACAAAAACAGTAACTCAAACATGCAGCCTAACAACTTCACATTCATCTCAACTAACAAACTTTGAGACTAAATGAGCTGATGGAAAAAGTTGCTGAAAAGGAGACCAGTTAACTCAGTTAAATGTTAGCTGTTCCCCTCTGATGAGCGTCCGTTCAAAGTCCATTTTGTGGACACTTACTGTCCCATCTCCCGTCTGAATGAACACAAAAGTAGCCAGGTGACAGGTGCAGCTAAAAGTCATTGTTGCTAATAGCTATGAATAATGAAGGTGAGCTGACATCGATTAAACCCTTGTAATAAAATAATGATACGCTTATGTGTAAAATCAAAATTTAAAAGGCTCCAAAAGTTTGTGTTTGATGCCATATGGCTGTACAATGCGGTTGAGGAGACAAATGGCGGATCAATATAAAGTTTCATTGAGTCCAGAAAGCCGCCTTTTCCTCTCACAGGTAACCAGCTCGCTCCTGTTAGCTCGTCCTTTTAAAGCACGCCATGAACTCGCTACTTACCAAATCTGCGAAACGATAACTCAGTCACAACCCGGAGCTTCTTAGAGGTCCAAAAACACGACGTTCGAAAGTTAAAGGAGAAGTTTTGGTGTTTTAAACCGGACTCGGAGTCAGACACCGTCTCCCTCCGGGACCTACGGCAGTCCGAGATCTCCATGGAAACCAAGAGGACGCTCTGCCGCGCGCACGCTCCAAGGCGCGCCCCCGCTGCCACCATCCATTCACACAGTGACAGTGAGGAAAAGTGTAGTGTAGGAAAGTAAAAGTAGTAATACTCCACTGTAAAAAATACCTCATTAAGTATTAAGTAACCAAGTAGTACCAAAGTGCCTGTTGTGAAAGAAATATTCACATGTTTTACCTAAGAAAAAACTGGCAAACTGAATTGAATTTGAAAATTTACTTAAGTATATGTTTTTAGTATGACAAAATGCAAGTACCAAAAGTAGTCAACATGAAGCATAATGTCTCATGTTGTTCTAAAATATATTGCACTATTGGCTTATTAATACTGATGCATGGTCAAAGCAGCTTCTTCACGTTGTACCCGGTCAAGGTAATACTGACTTTTAAATACACAGTTGGATGGTTTAATTTTAATAATACAAATACATTTTCTTTTACAAGCTCTTCATTTGTGTCTAAAATATGACTGTGTAAAGTTGCCATTGACTACATTTCAAACAAATGTAGTGCATTCAAAAGTACAATATTGTTTTTGAGAAAACTTATTAATGGACACGTCAATGTTGTTCAGATGAACATTAATCAGATACAACAATCACAGAAATACATTCCCTACAGAAGTAGCTTGTTGCAAAAAGCAATGAGTCTCAAAAAGTCTCACAAACTGTTAAAATTGAATGCACAAAGCTAAATATATTTATTTTTTTCTACAAAAAATCCAAACATTGTCATGCTTTGTCAAATGTAGATAAATAAACTCCAGAACTTACATGAAAAAGGGGAGATAATGCAACAACATTACCATACCAGAAAAGTGGCACTCGAATCATGTGTGTAATATGTTTTTCTGTCTGTGTGGTTTGTACTGTGTGGTGGAAATACTGAAAAGTGTGTCCAGGGACACTGCATAAAAAGGACATTGGAAATTAACCTCAACTATGATCAAACAAATCTCACAATGAAAGCCCTTGTTTTCAGTTAGGTGGCCAAAAATAAGCACTTTTCAGTGCTACTGTACACTCATGGTAGAAGACAACAGTCTTCCAATGAGACAATTTTTGTGTCACACTTAATTGTTAAGTCAAAGAGACCATTGCAGTATGAACATGTCCATCTGACAAGCTCTACGCACGCTGTGATTCAACACCATCTACATATGTATTGAGTTTACTGACAAGAGAGCATATAAAGGCAGGTGTGTACACACACTCAACAACCACATTGCTGTGTCCAATACACTTGGACTTCGGGTTATTAAATGCCTCATGGTCACCTGATCAGGTGAGAGGTTAACCAATATATAATGACTGGCTGAAAGATTGCAGTAGCCACAGTGATATAAAGGCGAAATTGAGGTTTGGCACTTGATCCAGTTCCCATGGAGTCCGAGGAGAGAGAGGGAAGGATCTTCATTTTCAGAGATCGAACCTGCGAAGATAGTAACATTTTAAAACCTGCAGTTCAACATAAAAAAAGAAAAAACAGACAAATTACAAAACGGATTTGATTAAAGGACAAGTGCAACATTTTGGGAGATATGTTTATTCATTCTCTTAAGGCAGCACGTGGTTAGCTTAGCTTAGAAAAGAAAAATAAATTGAAATAGAAAAAAGAAAAGGCTAGCCTCGTTCTGTCCAAAGGTAATAAAATCCACCTAGTAGCACCTCTAAAGCTCACTTATTCACATGTTATGACTCCTTTATTGTATTATATGTATGTATGTATTGTATGAAAACTACAGTGCTCGTCAACTGGTAGCCTTGGCAGGACAGATGAGTTTCTTTTGTCTGCCAAGTTCTTTGTCTTTCAGTAAAACATTGTAACATATAATGCTAATTATAACATGAGATAATGCTGATGTATTTTGTTCCTGCATTGGACATGACTCAGTGTATTTATCACTTAGTGGCTGCACTGGAAAAAATAAACCTGAGAATTTATACATTATATTACAGATATATATTATTATATTTATATACAGATGTTGATTTTAGTTTTGTGTATATTAGCTGTCCCCCTTTCTTTCTGTTCTTTTCTTTTCATTCTGTCTGTTGATTGAACACTTGAAATGGAAAAAAAGAATCCAAATATGTACATTCCTGACCTATTTAATAGGAATTATAGACAACTGCATCTGAACTAGAACTATGTCACACTGAAGAAACACAATACTGCTGTGGATAGGAAATTCATAGTTGTGATCCTATAATTATGCTTGTGCAGGATTATTAATAGAAAAGCATATTACAGTTTTACAATATGGCAGGTTGAATCTTTTGATGCACTAAACTTTAGAACTGTGTTCAACCCAGATTATACCCAGCACATATTCTGTTTATACATCAGGCTTTGTTAAAAAATTAACC
Source organism: Centropyge bicolor (assembly GCA_037975185.1). Taxonomy (NCBI): domain Eukaryota; kingdom Metazoa; phylum Chordata; class Actinopteri; family Pomacanthidae; genus Centropyge; species Centropyge bicolor. Next base: position 8,592,138 of record JBBMOC010000002.1, read on the forward strand.
ATGCAGTCTATAGTACTACAATAATATAATTTGCTGATTCAGATTAAACAGAAATTAGTCAAGATGATTTGGGTGTCTGTTTAAGAAAACAGTTTTACCATTTCAAATAATTCTGATTTATAAATATAGTGGATGATGTCAATGACTCTACTTACAATGAAGAACATAAGGGCACAGGAGGACCAGGCAAGGGCCACAAAATAACCATCACTGCCAAACAGTAAGCCACACAACAGTGTGAAGATCATCCTAGGGAGAAAAAATATATATATTTATTATGTTTCGCACTACCTATAATTATTATTCACAACTGTATATTTACAATAAACAAAAAGTTGGAGCCTTGGTCTAAAACTAACCATCACACTGAATTGCTTTGTCAGTAAAACATAATCATATGCATCTTAAGTATAAAATGAAATTTACCCAACATATTTGTATCCACTGTAGGCAATGAGGTCAAAGGTTGAGAGATCACTGTGTACAGTCAGAAGGTACAAACTCAACAACATCACCAAGACCTCGATGATGACCCACACGAGGGCAGTGCTGGCACACAGTCCAAGAACCTCTGGACTGAACCTTCACACAAAAACAACACACACTCCTTATCTTATTTGATACAAACACACTTAATGTGAGGCATAAAACAAATTAGATGAGAAAGAATAACTCACCTTTTCTGAATGCCAAGGGCCATTCCAGCAAGTAAAATGTAGGTAATGAAAGCCATTGCTGCCAAAAAGTACACAAAAAATATTATGCAGGATCCCAACATGCGCTGCTATTGATAATTTTTTATTGATAGAAAACTTACTTGGTATGTAAAGATCAGGTGCATTCACATCCTGTCTTGGAGTCAGTGGAGTGTCTCGATGGTAACGAACTTCCCAATCCTACCACAAGAAGAACACACAGAAAACTTTATGAATCATCCTGCAGAGTCTCAGTGTGACATGCAAATAATGCTTAGTGCTCTTTTTTAACCTGAAGGCTCTTCTAGATGGAACAAGGCAATAAGTAGATGAAAGTTAATTTGAATTTAATAAGATAAAAACTTAGTGAAACAAAAGGGGTTGATTATTTATTGTAAGAAAGAATTAAGTAAATACAAAGTAAAAATCTACAGTTAGAGAGAAACTAACATGAGACAAGAGCAAGAGAGGTTGTTTCTTTAGCATTTTTTTTGTTTAAAAGCTTGCTGGCCTCATTATGCGATGAGCTTAGCAATACAGTATTTTTGTTTCCTTAAAAAAAAAATTTAATTAACAATGTATTTGTCTATCTCAAAATACTCTCCGATTTCTGTACCCTGAAGATGTAAATCTTAAAAAAAAAAAAAAACAGGTCCAAAATGTAAAAATTTCTGTTTATTCAAATGCTGAATCTTTTTTTTGTTTTTAAATCAAATATTACTCAAACAGGAGTTACAGTTTGTTGGGGACTAATTCTGCTGTGGATGTAGTGCACACAGATCCACTTCAACCAAAAATTCTTTTTTTTTGGAGCCCAAAAAGTTGCTTCTCAGCTGGAACCAAAAAATTACACGTTCTTGACTTGAACTGCTAACAAAAGTTGGTGCGTCATAGTCAGGTCGTTGTGCATTGTGCAATGCCCTCTGTTGATGACGCACCCTTGATTACAATTGTTCTGCTAAAAACTGGCGGAAACATGTGCTGGTTTTCTAAATAGCACCAAGGTTCCAAGACTCTTTAACCAAATCAGTTCAAGAACAAGAGCTAATTTGGTGGAAAACAGGTTCTTACAGCAGCAGAACAGTTTATTGGGGATTAACTCAGAATGCAATACAGCACACATGTTCACGATAAAGAAGGAACATGTCACTAAGAACAACATTGTGGCTCCCATTTGAGTCTTACTTAGCTTGTGAGAACAGAGGTCTATGGCTCAAGGGAAGAAGTTGTCAGGCATTGGCCACACAGAAAATGCTTGTTAGTATGATCAATTTATTGTTGGTTTTATATAATAAATACTGTGACCCTGGTCTCGTAAGGGGAGTTTGCACTCTGTGTGGCTCATACATTATCAGGGCACAGAATATTTGGAGTGGTGACTTAAATCATTATCTGAATAAGTTAAAGTGTGTGGGAATTTCCTGAGCTTATTGTGTTTTTATATCTGAACAGCATTATGATGTTCATACATAAAGCTGGGGTAGTGATTAAGTGGCTGATGATCTTGTTTACATGATATCAGTGTGATAAGGGGTTGAAAATAGGATAACAGTTATATTATCATGCAGTCTTAGTACAGTACAGTATTAAATGTTTTGTGTCATCCTGTACGTTCATGTAGTACCAAGTCTGAAGTGATGAATGGCTCTGATTACCTGATGTGTATACGGGAACATGAGGATCATGAGTTTCTTCAATACATATCTGGTGTCAACGGCGAAGAAGTATTTCAGCTTGTTCACAGACATGAATCTGCTGATCTGAAAAGCAAACGAAGTGCAAACATTAGCTAAGTAGAGGAGGAGTCACAGCTTGTCAAAGTTAATAAATACAGCTTAGTCATACTCATTTCAAAAAAGGCTGTGCCTGCCCTCAGGATTGGGCATCATTTTGGCTTGACACCCAGTTTATGTACTTTGACCAACCTGTGCTTAAAAGTTGCCAATCCAGCAGAACAACATCAGTTTTAGTTATGTGCTGCCCACAGGCAGTACATATGATATTTTTTGTTCCTTGATTCCTGGGTGAGCAAATCCATCGACTGTTATTTTATATGAGAAAATGAACAAAAAAATGGCCTGTTTGACTGAATAACTGAAAACCTAACAATGACACCCCTTAGACATTTAAGTTTCAGTGGTGAAAAAGCTCTGAATGTGAGTAATGTCTGACAAAGGAGGATTGGAGAGAAGCTGAAAAGTAGAAAGTATTAGACTACTCCTGGAGAGTCCATGTCAGTGGAGGAATATATATGTGGCTGTGTGGTTCTCTTTGTTGAAAATTTTCAAACAACGAATTTGTGAAAGTGAACATGTCAAAAACTCGCAATGAGGAAAACATTTGTTTTTTTCACAATTGTTAAGCTAGTTGCTGCTTTTGAGATGACTCTATAGTCCTATTTAGACCTATTATCTTATCACATATATAACGAGTCCGGCTGTGTCTGCTTGGCCCTACAGCTACAATGAAATTTCAAAACATTGTGAAAATTGTTCAGACTGTGTCTGAGGTGAATTAAACCTGCATTTACAGCTGTCATCTTGTGATTGACTCAACGAAGACACATTTATGAGGCAAATTCCTTAGTCTAGGCCTTGGCCATATTTATAGGTCACTCGGTTAACAACGCACATTCAAACATATTCAGTACTGCACATCATATCTGGAGCAATCCTGTAAATACCCTGCTTTTCCTCACCTCTTTGTTTACCATATCCTTTCCTTGGTTGGCTAATGAGGAGCCGTACATCATTGCAGCATTGGCCATTGGGTCAGTAAACAGGTTGTCCACCCCAGCACCTCCATGCATGTCATTTCCAGGTCCTCCCATATTGTATTGCCCAGGAGTGTAGTATGCTTGATTGTTCATCGCTGGTGCTGCAGAGCTGGTGTCTTCAAACAAAACAGAATCTGCTGTGGGGGGAGCTGCACGAGCTCTTGGTTTAGCTATGGAAGAGAGGGAAAAACAAAGAATATGAAAGGAATTCCAATTTATATTGGAAACATTAAAAAAAAAATACTGTGATGACATTTAGAGAAATTAAAAACATATTATCCACAATAGCTTGTATAAGCATACCCTGAAACCCACCCTAATTGGTTGATATGATGATCCTATTACTTTATCACCTTTGTGAAGACAGATTTCATGACACTTACCGACTGCTTTAGTATTAGATTAGTTTTTGTGCAAAATGTTTTAAAGAGGTCTTGATTCAATTTCATTGACATTTTGGAGGCTATAACCTGTGTTGCTGTTGAAATGAACTACATTATACTGACAGTTGTTTCTGATATTTTGTCCACCTCTTGTACATCAGTTGGTGTATACATTATAACCCTCATGCAGGTAAGATTTTGTTAAATAGACTGTTACAGTGTAGTAAAGTATATTAGACTGCGTTAGTTGTGTTAAGGTGTAGCTAATAAACTGGGATCTTTCCATGTTTATCATGTGACAGGTATGTTGAGCCCTCTGTGTCCCTCTGTAGTAAGAAGCTGACACTATGGCTGGATATTTTGCAAATGTTTTGCAGAACTGATGACTGATGGTAACACTGTGATTCACATTTCCACTTACTTGCTCGGTAACCATGATGTGGCAAATCCATTGAGACGTTCGCTAACGTTAGCTTAAAAAAAAACAATGACACGTTAGCGACATTTCAGCTTATTTAACGCTTTACATGAACGTTAATTTATCTTGGTTAAGAACCTAAAAGAAGCACTGTGATGTTGTGCTGTCACTAACATCGATAGCATTATATAACTTAATATCAGTAGGCGACTAGCTTGGAACTCTTTTATGCTAATAACTGCTAGCTAGTCAGCTACCACGCATAAACTTAACAGCGACCACTGTTGCCAGCCAGTTCGTGCTAGCTAGCTAGCCAGGCAAGCTAAGTAAATAGCATCACACTTTTAACTAATACTCGGTCGTACCCACTTGTGATAACAATATATCCAACAGTAGCATTTTAACTGTCCACAAAACTTGTGTAAGGTTATGACAATGGAATAAATAAGGAGCACAAGAGCACTTACCTATTGAGCTAACGTTGTTAGCTTGCTCTGTGTCTCGCAGACTGTGCGGTCTGATCCCGCCCTGCTTCACTTCACTCTGCCTGCGTGGCACAAAACACAGTTCACAGTACACAGCAGTACAAATACACACAGCTGACAGTGTGTGCTACTACTTAGATCTGTGAGTCTTTCCTTTCATTTCATACCCATGCTGAGCTGTTTGTGTGGATATCAGGGTAAAGTTAAGTTACATTACATCTTTAGGATTACACAAACTTAACACAAAATAATAACACTGAAAACATACGACAGCAGCATAAATAAGACACTATCTCCCTCATTTTAGCAGCTACACTGAAACATAGAAATGTACAGATTGATTTTACAATATGCATGTTAGAGAAAAGTGGTAGAAATTAAGAAGCAAACAACATTTACTTGATATTTACTTTAACTTTCATTTATAGAATAAGGTAAATCAGGCTACCCTTTTGGACTACTATAATGATGTATTGATGCTTTAAGGATGTGTACTTTGATACTGCTGCTGTAATGGACAATGTTGCAGAATCAGTCATTTTACCTACATTATCTCAGTATATTTTACTGCTAATACATCTATACTTATAAGTATAAAATGAATGCCAAGATGGCAAGAAATTATAGATTACATTATGCATTATTTCCCACATTATTTACACTAAGAACGTTGTATTTGGATTATAGTAATATTTTATTTTGTTCGAATATTATTTAATCAAAGCCATCAGGGACTTATATTATTTGCAAATTTCCCTGTTGTGGTACTAATATAGGAATATCTTATCTCTTATCTTATTATGGCTAGTAGAACTGACATACATACAGTATGTCATCAGCACCTCCACAAACCATGACCTGGACAATCAGAACTGTCTTGGTACAGGAATGTTCAAAACTTGCATTGTACAATCACAGGAAGATAATCTAAGTGTGCCCACGGCAGTTAAGAGTGAATTAGCATGGCATGAATTGCAACACCCACTAAACCAAATAAATGTAAGAATACTTATGTGGCATGAGGATGCTGCTTCGTGAAGCATGCGTCTGTGGGATGGATGTGTGGGTGGGTGGGTGGGTTGTGGGTGTGGATGAGTTGTGTGAATGCACGTGGAGATTTTTAGGGTGAGTAAATGGCAATGGAATCTAAACTTCCTTCATCCTCAGAAACCCCCAGAACTTTTGGAGGGAAAATGTAGAGTAAACCAGAAACCAAAAACTTACTCACACTGTCACATGTATATGCAGTTATAAACAAACTTTTTTTTTTCAATGGACCTGTTTGTTGAGCAGGCCCTTTTTGGTAACATAAAAGATAAAAGAAACAGCCAGTGAATCAATGAAGGTGTAATCAGAGAAAAAAAGTCCAACATGTTGTGACATGTCACAATCAGACATAGCATGTGTGTCATCATTGCATTCCTGAAGCTTTAGTCATCTGACTCTCACCTTTCCCCTGTATTCTTTATCACATGATACCATCCATCAACCACACTGATAAAAACATCCTGCATGTGTGACATCATTATCACAAGGTGTATCATTGTAATCATTGTAAATATTAGACTCAGCAGTCAAATGGGCAGGTGAGCAACAGGTAGAGGACTTGTTAAATGTCAAGCTTTTGGCAGTTTCAGTTTTTGTTCATTGTTTCTAGTCTCATTCATTAGTTATGGGGAAGCTGAAGCCCACAATTCAATGTCTCACTTTCTATATAGATAAGGATAGTTGATATACACATTTTTTTCCCTCTTCCCAACAACAGTTTTTTTTTTTTTTGGGGGGGGGGGGGGGGACTAGACACTGTCTTTGCAATTCACTTTAGTGACTTTTTAAAAAAAGGACAATCCTTATTCCTAAGAGAAGAATTAGCAGTAATATGAGACACTGGTTCAACAGTCAGCAGCTAGGAGAAATCAGCTATTGCTGGTAAGTCTCTCCTTGGGGATTGCAAGGTCAGCAGCTGTTGTGTTAGACTAAGCTTACCGAATTTACAGCATGCATTTTTTGAATCTGCTGGTACTATATTGTGCTTCCAAGTAAAAAAACGTTGAAACGGATGGTGAAATAATCGAGCAGCTTTGTGGCAATTTGACTGACTCATCTCCACAGGCATGCGTGCACATTGATGTGGTTTGTAAAGTGAGAGTGACTGCCAAAACCCTCAGCACAATTAGGCATATGCATCAGCTTTGCCCACACTTTATAAGCTTTTTCACAACCCATCCTGGAGTATATATATTTTTACATTGCAATTCTTTATGTTATGCTCTTTTTATGTAGAGGTATTTTACACTTTATACATTTTGCAGGACATTTTAACGTTCATAATATCTCATTAACAGCAGTATTACATTGTACTGTTATATATTAGTAGGGTATAGCACTTTGAACTGCAGTTGACATCAGTCACTGAATACAAATCCTTTACTCATTTCAAGATATTTGAGAGTTCTGAAATGAATGTGAAAATGAAAACTAGAAATTTAAAGTTGACCTTACTTAAAATTAATCAAATTTATTAATTTACATTAAGGTAATGATAAATGATGATTTGGCTTCATTAAACTCCTTTATGATGTTTTACAGCATGAAGTCAAAGTGATTTTATTTTGAAATAAGATTATACCAAGTAGTATATTTTAGCCACAGTTAAAATGACATTTATTACTGAATAGAAATGTTGGTAAGAAAAGAAAAACAGTATATATATTTGCAGCGACAAAAAAGAACCTGCTTCTATTTTATAATTTCAAAAAGTTCAGATTTGAACTGTGATAAACCTTGTTCACTCAATTTTTAAAACCAGTCTAGCAGCTTGTTGAAGTTGTAATAGTCACACTTAATAGAGTCGTTTGTCTAAAAAGCTAAAATTAAAGGTTCAATTTAAATAAGCACAATTTTTTTTACCTTGTCCGAGTAAGTACTATACAAATTTAACCTTAACCGAATTAAGTATTACAAAGCAATATAATATAAGTGACAGTGTTTCCAGTGGAGTAGGAAATTATAATAGGAGTTCAACCACTTCATCAGAATCACATATGAGAAAGGCAGAGGTGAATCGTCTTCTTCTGTCTGAGGGATCCCGGCTGTGGCTCCCAGGAGGAAACTCTCACCATATATGGTCAATGACGTCAGGACACGTGGTCAGATTCGTGAGAGATTCCAGACGACACTATTTCCCGTAACTCCGGAGGGGCGTGGTGAACCTACGGTGCCGCTTTAAGAGTTTACAACCTCACAATCACTCCCAGACTTTGGCTTCTGGATGTATGACTAACGACCAGAGGATGTACTGAAAGTTGTTTTCGAACGTTGTACGGCGATTTAAAAAAAACCGAGGCGACATTTGCTTCCTTGTTCACCCCTTGAGAACATATCGGGTTGGACTCTACCGATTTACCGCAATAAGGTGGGCTTACCCCAAGTTTGAACTGACACACGAGACTCAACCTGAAAGTAATTACGCCAGACCTGAAAGCTATATAGACCCATCTGGATCCTATTTTCTTTTCTTTTAAACAGAAAGGATGTATCGAAACTTTGGGAGTCAAGGAAGAGGCAACCCGGCGTACAGCGGCAGCGTCTCTGGGTCAAACTCAGCGTCCCCGGGAAGCACCAGCACTTCAACTACACAACAGGAGCAGGTAGGTGTGCTTTCATTAAACTAGGCTACAGGTCAGCCCAGACTCTTAGGGGTCAGATCAGGAAATAGAATGTGAATTAAACTGTGAGAGCAGAAAAAGTAGTACTTTTCTAGATATAATAAAATAATAAACCTGTAATACTGTTAATTTCACATCAGATGTATATTTTTGTGTATTATACTGTATGTATAATAAAAAGTTACACTCAGTATGTATTTGTAAAATAATTATAATATTCATCATCAGTTGTGTTTTTGCTGTAATTACTTTGCATTTACACCACAGAAACCATGTATGTTTTAGATGTATATCTTCTGTTACAGTTACTTCTTAGTTACATTACCACTAACCTAATCCAAATTTTCTTCACTTCTTCCAGAAATTTACAATGGCAGGCAGCAGTCAGTTTGTACCAAGCCTCAATGCCATCACCACCAACCAGGACCTCCAGTGGCTCGTCCAGCCCTCCCTCATGCATCCACCGGGCCCTTCGCAATCTCCAGTACCTCCCTATCCAACCCTGTCAGGGGCACGGCCACTGGGTCCACAGCCTTCCCACTCCCATCTCCTCAGACCTGGGGTCATAAGAGCAGCTGCGAACACTGTTCCTCCAACAAGGCGTAGGAACGATGAACATGTAAGAAAGCAGTACTTAAATGGCTGAAACTTTATGGAGATATATAGAGCCAAAAACATCTTTTGAAGACATCATGATAAATGTGTATGTGCTTGTGCTGTTTGAAAAATGAGAGTTGTTAACCTGAGAGAAGATAAAAGGAGCTCTCTTGGGAGTCATATTTTCCATGGAGGGGTGACAGATAGTGAGGTGTGGACAGTACCTCAATCATTTCTGTGTAACTTGTGTGTAATATCCTGTAATGCTCTATGACACAATTCAGTCAGTTCCTTTAGAATTACACATCACATGAGTCCATTAAGAAATAGGATATGGATGAGATTATTTAGAGATGTTATTTAATACATTATATAAATACATTTTCAGTTCTGGGGCAATTTTAAAGAGGAAAAAGTGCACACTGTTTATCTTCTTTGATAGTGTTTACTTTGAATCAATGTTGACTTAGTGAAATGATCACCTGTGACATGCTGTTTGCAAAGATCTGCTTTACGTTAGCAGAGCAATGTTTCATGTCAGAGCAAAATAGCCCAGTTGTTAATGTGACCCAATTCAACATAAACCCGAAGAGCCACCGTCACTATTGCAGTGTAATTTCTTGGTTTCATCAGGCACACGTTGACACATATCCCTGTCAGTTTTGTTCTTGGAGTTGTAATTTCATGGTACAGGAAGTGAACTGTCATGTGACTCACAGGGGCAATCATTTTCTGTGACTCACACCTGAGTCACCGCTGGGGTCTGAGTGTGACTCATCATGCCGAAAGGGCGGGAAATATCGGATCAACAGCAATTATTCAGTAGGGCGCTGGATGAAGTCAGAGTTAGGGTGTTACAAAGACACAAAAGCGCAGACATTTCAAAATCATTCAGCTGCCATGAGTGTGATGACTCATTGCACACACATGGTGGTAGTATTTCTCCTGTGTCACGTTGCCTATGGCGGACTTCCAACATGTCTACATTTGATATTTTGAAATTAATTTATTGCCCAGACTGAGAAGGTTTCACAATCCAACTCTAGAGATTAAATGGGGTTAAAAGTGTGATTCTTTCATTTCACTGTGAAGTTAACCTATTTTATGTATTTCAATTATTTCTCTTTCTTTAAAAGTTATCACAGGAAGAGATGGAGAGACGCAGAATAAGAAGGGAGCGGAATAAACTGGCGGCAGCAAAATGTCGCAATCGCCGCCGGGAGCTGACAGACACACTGCAAAAAGTGAGTGAGCATTATATAAATGTCACAGCATTCTTGCTTGAAATACAAGGTACTGGTCTGAATCAGGCCTGATAGAATTCATATGTATGTTTTATCTTTCTCTGCTTTCCCCTCACATAGGAGACTGATGATTTGGAGGATGAAAAGTCCCGTTTACAGAAGGAAATAGCTGAATTACAAAAGGAGAAAGACAAGCTCGAGCTGGTCCTGGAGGCTCACCGTCCCATCTGTAAAATAGAGGACTCTGATTCAGATTCTGACCCAAATCCATCAATTAGCTCTTTGGGATGCATCAAAATGGAGCCAGAGGACTCCAGGAGACCTGGAACCTCAATCAAACTACCAACAAAGATGGAGAAGCCCAAACCAAAGATAACTATCCCCAGCAAGTCTGTGGCATCGTCTGCATCTGTTGCCATTGAATCAGAGTCACTCCACACCCCGATTCTCACATCTACTCCCTCTCTCACGCCCTTCACAGCTAATATGGTTTTCACCTATCCCTCTGCCCCATTAGACGCCAGCTCCTCCATCACATCCCATGCTACATCACATCACGAAAACGTCCCACAGTCTCATGCCCCACAGCCCTGTGGGATAGCTCATCGCCGCAGCAGCAGCAGCGGTGACCAATCAGATCATTCCCTGCATTCCCCGACCATCCTCACCCTGTGATTTGTGCTCCTGTCATCCTGGCAAAACATTAATGTTCATTTTGATTGAAGTAATAGTGTGTGTGTTACAAAAAGGATCTCTGGGATACAGTGAGGGAAATGAAAATGATGATTGTGATAACCATTTCAAAATGAGCTATGTGTATCTGCTTCATGTCATCTATTTACAAAGTTGATTCTGTGCTTAGACATGCAAACTAGTGACATTATCAGGATATGAATGTTACACTCTTTTTAGTTTTGATATTTTTAAGTTTTAAGCTATAAGGTAGAGTGAGTGTGTTTGAGATGTATTATGAATGCATTCAGAATATATTCTTTAATGAATTATACATTTCTAGAAATAACTGTGATAAGTACAACTAATGGTATAATAATAGTGATAATTCAGTATAATGTTGCATCTATGACTTGTTACATCATTACATCAAGTTATGTAACACTAAACATACTAAGGGAAACAGTACTTAAAAATAAATGGTTCTTATTTTTGTATGAATCTTTTAAGAATCCTAATATTTTCTATGCAAATTATTGACCACTAAGGCTGGGCCATAGGAGTTAATATAGATTATATAATCATGTATTTATTTTTGAGAGTGTAATATATTTTTGGTAATGTTTTCTCTGGCAAATGAACTGTTGTGTTGGGCAGTGCCTTACTTTTTTTTTTTTTATCTTTTGTCAAAGCTATACTTCTTTACAGACAATAAAAAAACAACAGTTCATAACTGTGTGAAAACTGTCATTATTGGTGAACAACAAACAGCAGGAGGATGAGATTAGATTGACACACCTCTCAAAAGCAACACATTCAATTGAGAGGTGATCATTTAAATTGTACAAAAAACATTTGTAAATTTGTGAACACTTAGAAATCAGAATAACCTGGAACATAAATGCTGTAGGACTGAAAGGAAGTGATTGATCAATCAAGAGATGAATCAACAACTGTTTTGTGTTTGATAAACCAAAAATTACAACTGATTATTTTCTAGTTGCAGCTTGTCCAGTTTGCTTCTTTTCTATGTTTTTTTTTGTAATTGTGAACTGAACATTGGTCAGAAAAAAAGCAATTTGGAGACATAACCTTTGAACCTTCTGGGAAATCATAATAATTGTGTTTCATTTTTTGCCATTTTGCAAATCAAATGATTAATGAAAAAAATCATCAGAAGCTGCACCCCTTTTCCCTGACACTCATTAAAAAGGCTTGATGGCTGCTATATGCACTGAAAGACTCGTAATGACCGCTCTATGCCCCTCGACTGTGAACACTGTGTTCTCTGTTACTCCATTTCCCAAAAATGAAGTGAATCTCTTGCTAATACATACATGGCTCAGAGGGCATTGGATTGCTCTGCTAAAATGGGGTTAGAGAGAAATAGAGATGGAATGAGAGAGCATGAGGGAGAGAAAAAAAATCTGTGTGTATGCTGCTGTCAAAGGATGTCTGTGCATCACTAAGTGGGTAAAAGCATTACTGCCCTCTGCAGCTCTCCAGACTGTGCAAGTAGGGATCCAAAAATAAAACTAATGAACATCCATAAAGTCAGTCTGTATGACACGGAGGGAACATCAATCAAGCGTAGTCGGTTCAGACGTGAAGGTCAAAACAAGTGCAGAAATCAATCCTTCATTCAGTGTCATGTAAATGTAAATGCTTGTTTCTGCAAAGTGGAACACACAAAGAAAGGTCAGAACAGCACAGCGTGTCATACCCACTGTATTTAAAGCTCTTCAATGCACTATGAGCATAGCCCACCAATAAACAGCTAACAACAAAATAAATCTTTTCTAATCCATGTGCATTATCTATGATTTAAACTGAAATCGGTTAGTAACGCTAGTTAATACAGATAAATCAAGATAAAGAAGGGTCAAAGTTAAGATTATCCCTAATGTTACAGGGTAAATACAAAGCATGAGATACAGAAGACGAAGCTGACCGTCGCCAACTTAAACAAACTCTGTGATATGCTAAGTGAACATCAACAACAACAATGTAATAAAAAAAAATGTAATACAAGTGAATTTAAACAGCCTGGTTTGAATAGAAGAGAACAGAAATCATTCAGACTTGTAGAACTTCCAGTCAGATACAAAGTGTTTCCAGTTGGATTACAAAAAGGTAACAGAACTTGTTCAGTTCAGCTCTGAGTGAGGTCCAAAGACATCTATCACATCTGATCCAAAACCCTAACATGTGTGCTGGCTCTGCCCAGGCTTGAGCACATGTACAGTACATTATGCACAGCAGCCCCACCCACAGTAAACCTGAACGGCCTTCACATCAGACTGGTTAACAGGCCTGTACAAATTGTGACAATCATCATGCACGTATGGCACTCCAATCCTGCCCTGAGGAAGAGAGTGCATAAAATATTACACATTATTGGGCATCTAGCAAAAAGCAAATATCAAATAGTTTCATATTTTTCTTTTATCACAACCCATCTATTTCAGTGCTATTGGAATTCAGTGGACTAAATATGGCTCAAAACTGGATTGAAATGAATCTTCAGATCTGTGATTTAAAGATCCATGATTACGCTGTCCAGTGCAATAGAAAAAAGGCTTCTACCAGTGTAGGCTAGTCCAGTGCATGAGATAAATTTATATATGCGACCCACTTTTTTGGTCCCATTTTTTTTTCATGAACAGACCACTGAAAAGGAAGAATTCCCCCTCCCCAAAAAACAAGAGTCATTAGAAAAAACACTGTAAAATTTAGATACATTACCATCTGGCAAACATCTATTAAATGTCTTTGTAAAGTCCTGATAGTGGGGAAAATCTTTGTCAAGTCAAAACCTATTGTGGCACACAAATCTTTGCAGCATTCAGAAGGCCCTAATGCTTTTGCACCAATTTAATTGCTCTCCTCTGACAATGCCTCTGTGTCTCTATTCTGTCAATCACACCAACCCTACTCTACAGGTTCCTTATGTGAGTCGGAGAAGCCCTGACTGCTGACACACACCATCAGTCATCAGGTGAGCACACCAGGTGGAGCTGGTCCGGGCTTCCCACGCTGCCTGTGCTGGAGCTCCCGTCCCCCAGGTCCCGGGCCACCATGCAGGGCAGGTTGAGCTCGGTGGACCCTCCTGGGCTGGAGTCACTCCTGCTGACACACTCCTCCTCCAGGACCAGACACAGCTCCTTCAGGTCCAAATTCTCCTTCACCAGCCCGTCCTGCATGCGCTCCAGGTCTGCCAGCTTTTTCAAGTACCCGCCCAGGTCCTCCCGCATCACCTTGGCTGCGTGGTGGCCGAACAGCTGCCATTCCCTGGCCAGCTTCTTCACCTTGAGCCGGTCGTCGTCCAGGAAGCAGCACAGGTCCCGCAGCTCCACGTTCTCCTCCTGCAGCCGCTGATTGATGACTTTGAGTTCCCGGATCTCCAGGAGGTGTCCCTGCAGCTGTTTATTGACCTCTTTGATCAGCCGTCCCCGCTGGATGAGAGCAGACATTTTATCCGTCTCCTCTTTCCGCAGCCGGCTCACCAGCTCCTCTTTGGAGCACGCCAGCAAATCCTCGTCAGACATCTTTGACAGCTCTCTGTTTATGATCTCACCCTCGCTGCCCATCGTCATTATGAACCTATAATTAGAGAGGAGCTACCTGAGAATGTGTTAGAAGCTTGAGATGTGGCTGGTGTGTCGGAGCTCAGCGCGGAGGCATCACATCCTGGTCTCCATCTGCATCCAGCAAGCTCCAGATGTCATGTGTGCGATCACTACAGCACCGGAGGCCAAATCATAGCAGGAACATGTGATGCCGTTATTTAGATTGTTTTCTAATGCCAGGCCTATTTTCTTGCGCTGTTCTCGGCGGATGAAGCGTGGTCGCTTACGAAAACCGTTTATGTCAATCAGTCATCATGTGTGCGCTCCAGAGGCCTCAAAGAAAACAGCTGTCCTTGTTTTACCTCCTCCCGCAGGATTTTTGAGCACAACAACCGCTCGGTGCTGCGTGTTTCTCTGCTCTGTGTGCAAAAAGGCCCGGTCGATCCACGGAGGCTTGATCCAGGAGCCTCAGACGCACACCCTGCAGATGTTGTGATTTCTACGTCGCTAGCATCGTCTCATCCGGCTGAATGAACTCGCTCCTCGGTTGGCTGCAGGATGGATCCGGTGCAGCAGCGTTTTTTCCCTTCTTCACAAATTCATTCTTCAGATAAAAAGAAAAATAAAATAAAATAAATCACAATCCAATCTCGCCTTCTACCCGCTCAAAATAAATGCATCATCCGCGCTCATCCTCCGGGGCTGGACTGTTACCACAACAATGTCCGCCTCCGCCACTTTCACGGCTTAGAGTCTGCGCGTCAAGCGGAAGAGCTGCAGGAAGCCTGTGTATACGGCCTTCAAAATAAATATATTAATTTGTGAAATTTTAATAAAAGAAGCGAGAAGGCATTGGAAAATAAGTTTTGATAATGTATTGAACTACAACATAGATTTAGTACTTATCGAAGTTTTCACTTTCATTCATAGCGTTTTAATGCAATCATGATCCTCAGCAACATTGGTTTTATTTTTAGCTCTTTTCAGGAAGTTCCGCTTTTTATGATAACTGCGAGTTTGACACGTCGTTTAGATAGTCAGAAATATTTGTGGCTTCCTCTGAGGTTCTTCATCACATACCATATTTATGGCATGGTCGTAAGTGGTGAAATAAAATCGACCAGCTCGGTATGCCAGCTGAGCTGACTTTGTCCATCTTAGAGTAAATATGAAAAACAACAAGATGAGAGAGGAGAAAAAAAAAGCTCCATGTGCTCTCAAAGAGAGGAACTTGTGCGCCCCCATTTGTATTGAAAAACATCTTATTTACTCTTAACATGCTATGAAACTGAAACAACACGGATAAGCACCATTTATAAAGGAAATGAGTAGGAAAGGCCTGTGTGAAGCCACTTCCTCTGGGGTTTTCTATTCATTGACAAAAACTCATCCTCACCAACTAAAGACATGTCTTTTCTATCATAACATGACAAATCCATCAATAGGCCCACATGCATTTACAGATCATTCCACAGAAAGATGTAGGCTACTGTATAGTTTAACTGTATTATGAGTGATTCCTGGTTGTACTGGTTTCTTTTCAAAGAACACTGGCGGAAAGTGTGACTGCAGGCTTTTTTCCATGGGTTTATGCTGAGGCATTCAGCCACATCCTTCCGCCCTCTGTCCCACCTCCATTGTTTCACTGAGGCCATAACAATGTAGGGTGTTAACCGTGAGAGGGGGAGCTGGGGACGGAATCAGGGTGTCATGTGAGGTTAGAAATGAGAGTGTTGATGTGCAGCGAGGGATCCGACAAAAAGACATGTTGACTGAGTCGTTTTCCCTTATGTTGTGATTTTGAAGGACACATGCAGGAACACAGAAAGGGGAGGGCGAGGAGAGGGATTTGCAGGGATTTATTTAGATTAATCGCCGGAGGAAAAGAGAGCAGATTGTGTACACGCAGCAAGCAAAGC